>JASAOG010000048.1:2825000-3277500 GCA_030265305.1 Biomphalaria pfeifferi
GTAGTTCTTGGAATACCTATTCAGGCCTCGCGGAACACAGTTTGGGAAGCAGTGCTCTAGACAGTGACGCATTGTTGGACACTGCCATCAAGGTATGTAAGGTGGTCGACAACATTAAGAAAGTGGCCATTCACATTGATTAGTGGAGATAGGTAAGTTCCGTTTGGAGACTGAAGCATGACCTCCGTTTTTTTTTAGGTTGACAGGCAAAACGAGGCAGCAGCTTCTGAATTTTTCACGCTGTTGACAGTAAAGTAATGCCACGGTAATTGGAGCAGTCGGGGAAAGAGAAGACGATGGTCTGTTAACCTTTCCGTAAGAGCAGCACCACCAATTATTAAATTTTTGCTGGAAGATCATCAGAGCCAAGCTCAATATATCTACTGAGCTTCCCGATTGTAGTTGCAGCCTCAACAAGACTTGGATAGTCAACTAGTTCACTGTTACCTGTGGGATTTCAGCAAGAGACTCCCCAGGATAATGGTGCCCTTAGTGAGGTATGTTTGGCAGGTGACGGATCACTGACAGAGAGGGGAGCTGGTTACACTCTCTACTGGTCAGGCAGAGGCCCCGACAAAAAAAAAAGAAAGCAATCTGGAGTAGGCTTAATGATAAAGCAAAATATCGTCAGCAATATGCAGGATATATCTGTTGGTCACTCTGATCAATTGATGTCACTAAGACTTCCACTCCATGGATGTAAGTTCATAACAGTATTTAGTACCTATGCTCCAACGCTTCTGGTAGAACTCGCTGCGAAAGACAGATTCTATGGTGACTTGAGGCGAGACCTGGGCAACGTGACTTTACAAACTTATAGCGTTGGGGACTTCTATGCCCGAACGGAGAGTAACTACAGCACATTGCCAGGTGTCGTTGGGAGACATGTATTGGTAATTGCAACGACAATGGCAGACTGTTGCTGAAACTCTGCTCGGAATTTAATCTTGTGGTTACGAATACCGTTTTCCTACAAATATAAAAGCTACACACTTTTAAGGCAACATGGAGGCATCCGCGCTCTTAACACTTGTATTTACTTGATTACATAAAGGTGAGGCAATGCGATGTTGGTGAAGTAATTGCACGCCAGAGTTTATCCAAGAGCCGACTTTTATACAGACTACCGCCTTGTTCGTGCCAAGCTCAACATTTCAATCAAGGCTCCAAAGAAAAATAGGCTATACTATTAAACAAACTTACTAGCAAAGTTGGCTTCATAGTTTTTATATTGGAATATTCCTTATTCGGACGTATAGAGGTTACAGAAGAAATTTTCAACCAATGGGCATCAGGAAACACAGGCAGAGCCATGTACAAATAACTGAATATGCCTATCAAACTCCCCCGCAAAGAGCAATCTACAATTTTCCAACTAAGAACAAGATACACACCTCTGTTAAATTACCATCTGAACAAAATACATTTCACACAACTCCCCCTTTGTAGACACTGCTTCCACCCTTATGAAACCGCAAACCATATCCTCTTTAAATGCCCCTTCCTAATCCACCTTTGGCAGTCCCGTGTGATTGTCAAAAGAGCTGAGCCGAAGGCTCTTCGAGCTCTAGGCGTGTAAGCCAGCTTGAACAAACCGTTCTGTCTGGAAATGATCCAAGTCAATACCTATGTAAAGCATTGCCATTTCCGACATATCTGGCACTCCGAGCGCATGGAAAGAATGCATGAACCTCCGCCATTTTCCTATGTTGAACCAAGCTAACCGTGCAGGACTCGCCATTAGTGTAACGGTCACTTGAGGAACGGCGCATGGATTATCGACAGGGACGTGGAATGGGAAAGCTCTCGCATTCCCTTGGACACTCCCACAGAGTTTTGTTTTGCTTTTCATTTAGCCTTATTACTTCCTCAATTAATCGTTTCCATCCGGGTGCCAGGTTGAGACAGAATAGCATACCCGAAATAGGCAGACCCTACTTCCACTACAGCCCAACATAACCAACACCCTGTACGGCAGTGCTGAACAACTGAAGAAAACAGCACACTATTTTTTCGTTGGCACAGTCTGTAAAAGAGCCCACAGTTCAGCAGCAATAAAGCTGGCTAGAAGATGAAGAAGAAGAAGAACAGAAGAAATTTTCTTCGGAGTTATAGAGAAGAATTAATCATAATGTGTTTTTCAACTTCTGTTAAGTCAAATTGATCGTGGTAAGTCAACGGTGAGCAGACTGAATAGAAACACTCCTCACCTGCAAGTTTCTGTAGGAAAATACTGCTTCCTGTTTAGAAAATTCACCAGAGTGACATTCGTATCATTAAGATCCGGCAATGTCTTGTAGCTGACTGTCTTGGAGGTGCTGTTTTAAACAACAACAAAACAAACAAAAAAAAAACAAAAACAATGACAAATCATGGCTGAGAAATGAGATGAATGTCATAAGCTATGATGATTTTTGCAGTAGTTCCCCTATTATACGTTTTTTCTCTTTAAAGATTAAATAAAATTTAGCCGTTATTCCCTTTGCACCTTCTGACTCGTAATTTGAATACGTTCATTCAGAAATGGTGATTATTACGTAGTAGCCTGATCCCTCTGAAACCAGACAGCTATCAAAGCTTCAACACCCTTAGGACATACTTTTATCAATAAATATAGTGATACACTACTCACGAGTTGCAGCATCCATGGAAATCAACAGTATCATTTCTTCTTCTTTTTTCCTGTATGGTCAACAACAAAAAAATGGCTTCAAGACATAGGACAAAGATCAAAATTCAACAAAAATTGGCTTCAAGACATAGGACAAAGATCAAAATTCAACAAAAATTGGCTTCAAGACATAGGACAAAGAACAAAATGCATAACAAAAATTGGCTTCAAGACATAGGACAAAGAACAAAATACAACAAAAATTGGCTTCAAGACATAGGACAAAGAACAAAATGCAACAAAAATTGGCTTCAAGTCATAGGACAAAGAACAAAATACAACAAAAATTGGCTTCAAGACATAGGACAAAGAACAAAATGCAACAAAAATTGGCTTCAAGACATAGGACAAAGAACAAAATACAACAAAAATTGGCTTCAAGACATAGGACAAAGAACAAAATGCATAACAAAAATTGGCTTCAAGACATAGGACAAAGAACAAAATACAACAAAAATTGGCTTCAAGACATAGGACAAAGAACAAAATACAACAAAAAAAATCCACGTATTTTCTAGATGTACCGAGTTTTAATGGACTAGGTGGACATTGAGATTGTATGTGGTTTTGATGGGCATTTTGTGTGCATGGTTTTATTCATGGAGAAAACTTTTGCAGATTTTTAAAATAAACATTACGAAATAAGAGAGGACGCGCACTTGATGTTAAAAAAATATAATGAAATAGGTGGCTGAGTGGTAAGCGTGGTTCGAATCCCTGTGAAGACTGGGATTTTGAATTTCGGGATTTTTAACTCTTTCTCTCCGTAATTATTTACCACATTCTGGTGGAATCAACGTTGGTATCGTCAGCTAGGAGAAAGAGTTAAGACTCTAATGGGTACCTGACATTAGTTGGGGAAAGTAAAGGCGTTTGATAGTTGTGCAGGCACATGATACCCCGTTAACCGTCGTAAAAACAGGTGACCTTTACATCATCTGAAATCGCTTGTGTATAGTGTATCCTTCATGCTTTAGTATGTTCAGTGCTCCAATCTCTTTTATGGACACGTGACAAGCGTTTCTTCAGCTCAGCTCAGCAAACACAATTCAGCTCCAGTCATATCCGATTTTAAAAAGTTTCCTGGTCCACATCAAGATTCGAACTCGGACCTTCTGGTTTATGCCTATTGTTGATCTATTTTGTAACAGTATTTGTAACAGAATGCACAGAGTGACTTACTGAGTGCGTGACGACAGTAATGCTAATGCCATATATGTCTACAGGGCCGAGCCTAACAATTGCGGGGCACTTTGCGAAACGGATTGCGCGGGGCCCAGTTTGAGTAGGGATAAGGATAATAAGTGAAAATTAAGAATTTGTATTAGAAAATAAAATCGTTTTTGCATTGTATTTATTCTTTACCAAGTACAAATCTCGATCAAATTTTACTTTAAGAGCCTTGTCATTAGGTTTAGGCCTATCATCAGAATTCTATTTCCTACATAGATCACGCACACTAAAAAGAATCGCCAAATTGTTCAATCTATCTTCGTGAATGGTTGATCTCAAGTAATTCTTCGTTAGTTTGAGGCGCGAGAAGCTTCTTTCACCTGATTCCACCGTTACGGGAAGTGTATAGTGCATTTTGTCTTTATCGCGTGTAGGATTGGCGTTTTCCATTTTGAATGACACCTCAAAATGACAATTTTGTCTAAATTTCGGAAGATTTTTTATGAATTTTCAGGAGATTTTAATAATTTCAAGAGATTTCCAGGACTTTTTCGTATATTTTGCAATTTTAGGAGATTTCCAGGAGCTCCTGGAAAATCAGGAGGCCGCTGGAATCCTGTATGTTTTAATTTAATTTTTTACACCTAGAATAAGCGCGGGGACTTTGAAAATGCGGGGCCCACTGCGGTCGCATAGTTGCAGAGGCCTAATACGGCCCTGGTTGTCTATAAGTACAATTTGTGGTTGTTGTTTTAAAATAGAAACATGTAGGAACATGGGGTCATCCTGGAATGGCTCAAGGAGTCGTGTCTCTCGATAATGGATGTGATGAATAATTCCTCTTGATGATGTGGAATCTCCTCACATAGGGATCTGCGAAGAGCCATCTCTCATTCCTGGCCTCTGGGTCAAATCCTTCATATTAGTCAAGTGTCGTCATAGGGCGCAAGCTCGATCCTTAAAGGACATTTACTGATATTGTTGAAATGTTTTGCGATTTGGGCTCTGCACAGGTAGATGTGTATCAAGCATTACAGTGGTTACAAAAAACGTTTTAAAGTTGCTTAAGACGCTTTTGTTTTGATCTTCTAAACGAGATAGGCTACTATTTAAATTTAGTCTTGCTGTCTTTTGATGCTTAGTATACAAGTTCAAATAAATTCACACTCACATAATTTCTAACGACATTGATTTCATCCTTTGTGTAAAAGAATCCAGGATATCGGTCAATTATTTCAGCTTCAAGTTTCTCCAAGTCTCTGGCAAATACAAATAAAATCTGGGTAATTATTTTTGTTTATGTATGTGTAGGTTAATTCATACATTTTGGTGTATCCGGTGTACAAAAAAAAAAGTAATTAAAGTAAAGTAATGTAAAGTTCCCCTTTCAGACCTTGCTATCTATAGGGCAGATGATGTTAAGCTCATCTATTTCTTTGGCCAACGATTAACGAGCAGGGTGTCGTGTGGCCAGCACATTGACCAAACCTCTTTACTTTACCCAACTAAAGTCAGGTACCCATTAGACTCAGGGGCACCCTAAAAATCCCGAATTTCAAAACTCAGTTTTCGCTGAGCTTCGAACGCAGGACCCCAGGTTCGGAAGCCAAGCGCTTAATCACTCAGCCACCGTGCCCCCGGCATTTTAATTAAACATATAACAATTTCAACACTGCAGAATCAAATGCATAAGCTCTTTCTCTTGTAGTAGTAAGTAATGTATATATGATTTGTATTATTTTGTTTTGTTGACAACAGTGATCTTTCCATATGACGTCCTTGACATTCTTTAAATGGTTTATTATTTTTTCCCCTTTTTTAGGTATTTCTTTATGTTCCATTATATTGAAACGACATTTCTTCGTTGTGTTTTGTCTTCTTTTCTCTCTTACTTTTATTTTATGGCTTCAAAATAGGTAAACCAGGTTTTTTTTTTTTTTTTTTTTTTATAAATCAATGAGTAAACAAAGAGCAGCTAAATGTGATTGACGTTTGGCGTGAAATTTGTCAACATCAAGGAGATTCAATGTTTAATCTCAAACCCAGACGTGTTTTGAGAACCAAGGTTAGGATGAAAATAAGAGAGCATTAGAAAGTATCTGGAGGTTTACATGAAATAGGGTTCCAAGCGTTTTGGCGTAACCGGTGTAACAAAAAATAAAAATAATGGAAGAGTTGATAAGCTGTGTTTTTTTAAAGGTCATTCTCGTTGAGTGCTCATAATATAGCACTGCACCATATATTTTGAAAGCTCTTCCGTCTGTAGCTTTTATACAGTCAGCTCAGCAACTTTAAAGTTCAAATAAGCGTCCTTGAGTCCCAGGGGCGGAATGGGAATTAAAATCGGCATGGGCATTTGTATGCTATTCGGTCCACAAATTTTATATCATACGATGGACATTCATTTCTAGGTCAACCTGTCCTCAAAATCATTCTGATAAGTTTGATAATGTATCGATAACTGAAGGCATGCATACAATGAACTCTGTATCTTTTAAGAAATAAAGCTACATAATATAATATAAATAATATAATTTAATCGCTAAAAGTGTGGGCTCTAGAAGGATGAAGCACTATTACATTATTTTGGAAAATGTGTTAGATTAAATTAGCATTACACCGTAGAGTCTGTAAAATATCTTTTAACACGACATTCAGAGGGCCCTTTTACAAGAGGAACCTTTAACAATTTAATACGTTCTATAGCCGCAATCATGAGGCCCATTAGTTTTCCCTACGACTCATTTGGGTACCAGCCCACCGGTCATTTGCCCGAATGCCCATATAGCCAGTCCGCCCATGTCCTTGACATTTTTTAGATGATACTTAAAATCTCCAATTTGACATTCATGAACCTTTTAACAAAGCTTATATCAACTCACTCTGTCTGTGTGTGTGCGTCTGTCTGTGTGTTTGTCTGTGTGTCTGTCTGGCAAAAAGTTTGTACACGTTATTTCTCCAACACCCAATTTAGGATCAAGCTGAAATTTTGCACAATTATTTCTTTTACCTGACCACACGAGAATCAATAAAAAAAAATTTAACCAATTGGTTAATTAACTATTGGTATTATATTACTTTGTGTGGTATGAAAGTACTTGACTGAATTAGTGGCATAAGCTGAATTAGTCCTCTTCATATTAGGCTGCCGTCTTAGGCTAAGTAAACACAAGCATCAAATAGAGACAATAGATGACTCTACAATCTTCCATGTTCATAGACTCTTCAATAGCAGAGTGGTTACCGCGTTGGCTTGAGACGCCTGACAATGCTTTAACATGAAATTGCGCTAAGTAAAAACAATTGGTAAAAAAAAAAAATTGAATCACACAGATTTATATTGTTAGTCTAGACATTTAGTTACATGTCTGATCCAAACTAATTGATACAACTACGCTTAATATATGGGTTTTTTAAAAGTATTTTTATTGGTTATATAATACAGCCTGTCTGAATTAGACAGATTACTCTGGAGTTGTCTGGGTTTCTTGTACGGGTGTATTCGATGTACTTAACTAACATGTAACAAGACCTACACATGTAACAAGTAGAAGAACTTAGTCTAAATCGTTCTATAAACTTAGATGACGTTTCACACTGAAAAGGTCAAAGTCGAGTCTCTGTGATATCACGTTATCCCCTGAAGTTCTAACACCCACTGATTTTATTTGCATAAATAATCTCTAACCCAACAAAACCGTGACGTCACTAAATGTCGCGTTCAAAGTCTGTCAACTATGGTGCGTCTCTACACAAACTAATAATACTAACTAAGTGTCTCACACTAGAGACTTTAATTCAAATAATTGAATTCCCTGGCTGATTCAGGCGCTAGGGAAGAAAGGGCACATATAAGAATTCATCCAAGTACATGAAATAAGAAACGGGACTTTATCTTTTATTTCCCTTTAGAAAAGAGTGAAAAAAAAAGGTTTCACCGTTAAGGCCACAACTGCTTACGGCTGGTTGCGTATCAACACACGGGTGTCTATAAAAGTAATTAGCTAACCAAAGCCGTGTTTTGTAACCAGGGGCGTAGTGAGCATAAAGTGCGCCCGGGGCAAGAAACTTTATTGGCGCCCCTCCCCATTTTCTATGAAAATCACACAGAAATAAAGGCTTATAAATAAAAAACATTAAATAATAACATTCAAATGTATTCCCTAAACTAAAACATCTACACAAATTTTTTGCTTGTTTGGCGCCTTTCTGAGGGTGGCGCCCGGGGCATTGTGCCCCTTTGCCTCACCCCCTCACAACGCCTCTGTTTGTAACAGTTCAAATATTTATTTAACAGCCTCTACGCATGCGTCCCATTTCCGGTACTTACAAAATCTGATCTGCTGGCACAGACAAAGACATGGTGTAGACGAACAAGACGACGGCCAACTTGTCCATGACCTAGAAATGTCGATTTGGGTCAAGTAAACACTTTCTACTTCGTTACAGTTGAGTGACTGAAAAACAATGACAGATCGTTCATTAAAATGGAAGGTGATTTAAACCAAACTGGAAGTTAAATAAAAGACAAGGGAACAACCTCAATTCGAACTTGTGGGCTAACTCCTTCTCAGGCTTCTCAAGCCAACGAAGTAACCACTCTAATAGCGAAGAGTTTAAGAACATGGAAGATTGTATAGTTATCTATTGTCTCTATTTCATGTTTGTGTTCATTAAGCCCGAGACGGCTTGACTTCAGTCAAGTACTATTCCTTTCCCTTGTTCGAGATACCAAACAAAGTAATTTACTACCAATAGTTTATTAACTAATTGGTTATTTTTTTAAATTGATTCCTGTGTTGTCAGGTAAAAGAAATAATTGTGCACAATTTCAGTTTGATTGAAATAAAGTGTAGGCCTACAAACTTTTGGCCAGACAGACACACAGAGACAGAGTTAGTTGATATAAGCTTTTTAAAAAGGTAAATTATTATAAATAGGAAAACAGAGAGGAAACTGAAAGGAAATTATAATTGAAATTAGAAAAAAAAAAAAGGTAACTAAAATAGAATAAAAGTAGGCCAATAACAAAAATTAAAATGATTATTTTTAACATCTCCAGGAGAGAAAACCTGGCAGCTGTGTTTGTGGTGCTTTTCTGTCCGTCTGATATGTTACATTTGTGTAGCTAGATGCTCATTTTCACTAATGCCTTCTATTAAGTCTTCTATGTTAACGTATTTTTATTAAAAAGGTGGCGCGGTTACTTTTGTGTTTCCAAAGGCAAATACAAAGTGAAGCCTTAATATGTTACTAAATTAACATTTAATAAAAGAAATAAAATATTTTGAAGAATAAATCAGAGAAAAAGAAATATTGAATCTGTCGACCACCTCTACACCTTGTAACAATACCAAGGCGTTTAATGCTCCACGGCGCACTCAGACATTACATAATATGTGCACGGTGTCATCATCATCCCCAAACTCCCATTTGAGTGAGAGGCTCAAATCCTCTCTTGCAAAAGCTCTGGAAAGTCTGCTGTGGTGTGCCATTCACATACGTTATGTTACCGTACAAATCCAGGACTCCAGAACCTGTGGCTTCCCAGACCTGCAGAGAAGAGAATCAGCAAGTCCAGTTCAGTTCAAAAGAATTTGTGTCACGTCCCTGTGTAACGTGTGTGGTCTAAACACTTAACAATCATACTTGCTGGCTATAAACATCGCCACCCAATTCCAAAGTTTGTAGAGCCCTGGTGGAGGAATCTATGAAAACAGATGGTGTCTAGCACTTCTTAGAGAGGGATAAGACTGTATGTCGTTTTTCTGGCTACGTCATTAACTGTTTGCCACAGGAGTTAGTGTCCATTACCATTAAATGGAGGTGACCATCTGATATGAATCTTTAAGACTGAAAAGCGGTGGGAAGCGTGGTCGAGAGGCTAAGTGCGCTTGAACTTGGCTTGTCTTGGCTACCTAGAAGGGGGCTCGACATCCGACTCGGGCAGCACGGAAAACCAACTCCTAGATATCCCCCCCCCCCCACTGGTCCACAAATGAGATTGAACCAAAGCGTACTGAGCATGCTATAAGCATGAAAGTAGAGCTATATAAAAGCTATAATAATAAAAAGAAAAGAGTCGGCCCAAGCAGTGGCGTCGATAGAGAAGCACGAGGGGTACGTCACGTATAGTATAGGTTTTTCCGTTCTTTTTATGTATTTTACCTAATACAAGGGATCTAGGTTGTTTTAATAGTTAAAATCTATGTCAAGATGATTCATGTGTATGTAAAGAATGGCGTGCATTTATGAGAGGGGGTTGACGCCGTAAGCTAATTGCACCGGTTGACTCAGTCCCTAACAACGCATCTGGGCATAAATCTGTTACGTAATCACACTATAAAATATGAGATACATGTAGACACGCAATGGAAAACGTACTTTTTCTTGTGATATGGATTAAACAACCAGATACAATTATGACATACAGGGCCAGAGTTAAGCATGTGGAGGCCACGAGGCAGGATTTTTGTGGAGGTCCCTACTGTTGTTACCGCAACTTACCGGTCGATGACTTATAGCACCTAACTGCTGGTAGACAACTAAACCGTTGTAGGCGTATTATATTTTAACAAATAAAACTTCAAATAACTTCTTTTTGTGAACAAACATAATAACACTTTTATTTATAATATAAACAACAAAAACGTGTGATCAAATGAAATAAATGTAGTAGACTATAGTAATAACAAAATCTAACTCACTACAATAACACAACCTTTCAGTCTTACTTTCTGGAGTCTTTCTCCTAACAAAGACCAAATGGCAACGCCACCTATGTTGCATCATTCACAACCAATCGCTAACCTCTTCCCATCGTCACACTATAAAGACACACACATATTCCATTACACCTATATCATTTTTTGATAGCTTTAATAAACATCCACTTAGGAATGAAAATACTTTTATCTAAAAGCACACTATTTTAGAAGAAAGAAACAGAGTTTTGTAGATTTAATCTCATTTTCCCTTTTAAATATTTTATATCTAGATTTTAGTTTTAAAAGTTTAAATTTGAGTTTGTGGAGGGTAGGAACCTTGGTAGAAGTACTGTCGAAAATCCGGAGTTTTATTTAATTATTCCAAGCATGATACAGACGGAGGCCTACACTTCTTGACATTTTTGCGAGCCATAAAAATGCAAAAAAAAAAACAAAAAAAACATAACATTTTAAGCCGTCGAAATTTGGATTTAGTTTTTATCTCTTTTGCGGAGGCCCCGGAAGCTGTTGCCCCGTCTGTCCTCCCTTAAATCCAGCCCTGATTACATAGAAACCTATTTGTTTTTAGAACAAATGCAAAAGAACAAAAAAAAAAAAAAAAAAGCTTGCAATTAAAAAAAAATATTGTGTAGGTCTATGTTTTATGTGTTTCGGACATTCATTGAAAATTGAAGATAATTCCGGATACGGAGCCGTCATGACGAGAGCCCAAAGCGCAGACGTTCAGGCAGTCCCCCAGGTAAGCTAATAGAATGACTGTATAGGATAGTGAAGTCTAAATCTGTCTATGTAATCAGACTTACATTCAATAAAAATCTCCACTAATCCCACGGTGTAGATCTTACAGGAATTGTGTAATCAATGCTGTCGAGCCAACATGCCCTGTGTTTACCAGTCGCACAGTTTCGGGCTTCTGTTTTCCCAGCACGTCTAGATTTATAGATCTACACTTTTATGCACCGTGACCATTGTATAAGACCAGTATCCGGGACTAATGCTCAGTGGGAGGAAGAGATGTGGGGGGATTCCCCACAAGGAGGTTAGTGCGGATTGGTAGACCGTACTTGCGCCTAACAGGATTGTTTTATTGTTTAGAGGTAAGTTAAGAATCCTATTTTTTAAATTAACCGTGCCTGCTTTCTCGTGTTTGTAGGAAGCGTGCTCGCTTGCTTTTCTAAGAAACAAACTAGGTTGAAAAGAGGGAAAAGGTGGCGAAACAAAACTGAAGTAGACTGTCAAGAATAATACGTTTTTCTAAGAGCTCATAAATACTATTGTAATCAGCTTCCGGCTGGCCCAAGTGGGAGAGAGCTGGTCGGTGATAAAGCCATAGGCCCCACTATTTCAGGGGTCCTAATAGTATTTTACACAAAATGGGCCGGTATTAATGTATAACTATTACGCATATATCAATGGCACTAGAGAGTAGAGACACCATGTTAACAAATTTATTATAATATCATGACTTAGGCATTGAATTGTGGGAAGTTTCTGACTTTACGGAAATTAAAAAAAAGTGATGTCAGAATAGGATTTTGAATTTGATAATTTTTAAGACGCCCCTGACGTTTGGCCAAAGACACCCTCATTAGACTATTCGTCCAAAAAAAAAAACAACAACAAACAACAGATGTCAGTTACATCATCTACTCCATGAATCGCAAAATCTAGGAAAAGAAAAAAAAGGGGAGGGGGGCAACAAGACCAGTCAATTTTACTTTTCAATGGAAAAAAAATATTTTCGTTATAATAACTAAATGAAAAGATAATTAAATATACATAATTGAAAATAAGCAGTATACATGCATGTATGTATGTATGTTCCGCGTAGAAATCAAAACCATTTGAGGATGGACGCCCCCAGGGGGGTGCAAAGTGGTGTACTTGCACCCCCCCTGCATTCTGATTAGCAAAATTCTATCCATTTTTTTGCATAATCAGATCAATTAGAATCTATCTATATATATAGCTCCTCCTTCGTGATCGAAAATGAGGACATTTCACATGGACTCGAAGCTGACTGTAAATTCCAATCCTCGATTAAAAAAGTCGGCCGCATGTGACATGGGTGGGTTTGGTCAGTTGCAGATAGGCCTGCTTCTGCTCTCAGCTTTTTGTTGGTTCGGCGCTCTTTCACCCTGGCCACTCTTCTTCCTTTAAATCTCGAGACTCAGAGACTCACAGCTTCACGCCATGAGGAGCGATCGAGAGCTAGTGCTTCCCAGCCGTGAATATCTATTTGAAGGAGTTCTTGTATTGACCTCACTGGGGTCCTTGGGAACGCACACAACTCCCTTTACAGAAGTCGTTTGGAAAGGCGATTGTCTGGCATGCGGACTACATGTCCCGCCCAATTAGAATTATCTAAGTAGCAACTGAGCAAGTAGTCCTTCCACTGGTGACAGAAGTACAGTTGTATTAGACTAGCAAAGGCTTATCAGGAATTAATAGCTGATCATGAACGTGCACCCCTCTGAATTCTGAGTAACCAAATTTTAGCCACTATTTTACACATTCGAATCAATAAGCGTCTGCTAGGAAGCAACTAAACATATTTGATTTGATTCAACTGAAATAAACTTAATAAAGATAAGCTATTATTGTAATAATCTAGAATAGGCTAATCTGTAGTTCATGTCCGACCATGTGCGCTTTATTATAAGCTTACAATTTAATATTCTATAGCACGTTAGTCGTGACGATTTGTTTTCATTTGCACATAATTAAACTTAAATTATTATATTTGGTAAAAGCCTAGAATATGATAAAAGTTTGTTTTTTTGTGGTTGTTGTTTTGTTTTTGTCTTGGAGGACAAATCCTTGCCACCTGTCTTTCGATTTGATAAATGTGAAAGTTTATTTGAACAAGAGTGAAGAGTGCAGCCATCTTGGTAAATGCAGTTACGTCATGCGAAGTTGCGGTCATTGTTAGCGCTAGATAAAACAGCAGGTGAAACACGCCCAAAAGTTTAGGCTAGAAGAGATGTAAGAAAGTTCTTCACATAGCACCCGAGTCAAAGCGTTGATTTGTATCGACGGTGCACTGGCAGCAGAAACCAAAATATACGAGCAGTTGCAGCATGAATTGACTGCGTTTTCTTGGTATTTCGGTAATGAAACTGCAGATATCTCAGGCACTGAACAGATGTGTTTGAGCGTTGGATTTGTTGATGGCGATTGTACTCGAGAAGAATTCATTGGTTTTGTCACTGTTGTTAAGAGAGACGCACTGCCTGTGTCTAACGTCATTGTCAGCGCATACATTATGTATAATTTTCACATGGACAAACTACTCACCCAAGGCTACGATGGCTGGCTGCCCCGGATGGCTAGCATTCAGAACAGTGTCCAGGCAAGGATTCGTGAAAAATATCCCAGAAACAGCCTTTGTCCGTTGCGCGTCCCAGAGCTAAAATCAGCTGTTTTTATGGCCAGCGATTGACGAGTGTGTCGTGTGGCCAGCACAACGATCAACCGTATGTACTTTCCACAACTATAGTCTGGTACCCATCAGAGTTGGGTTGACTCCGAGCGTCTTTAAAATCCCAAATTTTAAACCTTGTCTTCACCGGGATTCGAACTCGAGATTTCTCGGTTCGGAAACCAAGCTCTTTACAACTTAGCCATTACGCCTTCATACACGAACAGGCAGTCACCTTATTTAAGTAACCAAGAGAGTCTATTTTTCATCTTGTTTTAACATGGTACCATGTACCGAGTTTAAAATAAAGTTTCAACGTTGAGGTAATCTTGGTTTAAAATTAATCTTGTCATTTTTATTCTCCCAAGAAAACACCAACAATTTCAAGTATGTCAGTGACGCTATTGCTCAGTATAGTCGCTAGTCTGCTGGTCTACAAATGTCACCTATAAGTATAATGCAGCCAGTGATGCTCAACCTATTTAGACCCGGGGGTCATATAAATTTTAGGCACTGGTGTCAGCGGCCACTGCGGATTCATTATGTACTGTGGGCAGAAGTTTCGATGGGCCTGATATGGCTGGTCTGTCCATCTGGTAAAAAGTTTGTACACGTTATTTCTCCCACACCCATTTTCGGATCAAGTTTGAACTTTGCACAATTATTCATTGGCGTAAACAATAAATGAATCAGTTACCAAAAACAACAAATTAACAAATAAGTCAATTAACTGTTTAATCCCAACAAGGGAAATTACTCCTTCAGTATTCACAGATATCGTTAAATTTGTAAGGTTTTGTCCCCTTAGATAATTGTTAGCGTTATTTCTCCCAAACTCATTGTCGGATCAAGTTGAAAGTTACACAATTATTTATCTTTCTTACAACATTAATGAAACGAAAAAAAACACAATTAACTAATTAATTATTTGTTATTAATTATTTTATTTAATATCTAATAAGTGAAATAAATTCTACATTATAGAAAGATATCTTTGTAAGAGTGGAGTTCTTTCCCTTAGTTAAAATTTGCTATTTAAAAAGGGATTTTGTTTTATTTTATTTTTATTAAATTGTATAGAGCTACACCGTTTTATACTATTTTACATTGTTAGTGACGATAATAATTTAATACTTGCATAAGAAATTAAAGAGTTCATAAAACAATATTTGTTCTAGAATTTTAGCAATGCTGCAGCCACCGGTAGGAGTACTAGAGGTAAATGATTTAGATTTAAATTATGGATACTTTTCATCAGCTGATCCACAACACTATGTTACTTGTAAGACTTCGACCTACCCACAATGCCCAGAAAACTTTGACCTACCCACAATGCCCAGAAAACTTTGACCTATGCACAATGCCCAGAAAAGTTTGACCTACCCACAATGATCAGAAAACTTTAACCTACCCACAATACACAGAAAACTTCAACCTACCCACAATGCCCAGAAAACTTTAACCTACCCACAATGCCCAGAAAAGTTTGACCTACCCACAATGGCCAGAAAAGTTTGACCTACCCACAATGCCCAGAAAAGTTTGACCTACCCACAATGCCCAGAAAAGTTTGACCTACACACAATGCCCAGAAAACTCTAACTTACCCACAATGCCCAGAAAAGTTTGACCTACCCACAATGATCAGAAAACTTTAACCTACCCACAATACACAGAAAACTTCAACCTACCCACAATGCCCAGAAAACTTTAACCTACCCACAATGCCCAGAAAACTTTGACCTACCCACAATGCCCAGAAAACTTTGACCTACTCACAATGCCCAGAAAACTCTAACCTACCCACAATGCACAGAAAACTGTAACCTACCCACAATGCCTAGAAAACTTTAACCTACCCACAATGGCCAGAAAAGTTTGACCTACCCACAATGCCCAGAAAAGTTTGACCTACACACAATGCCCAGAAAACTCTAACTTACCCACAATGCCCAGAAAAGTTTGACCTACCCACAATGATCAGAAAACTTTAACCTACCCACAATACACAGAAAACTTCAACCTACCCACAATGCCCAGAAAACTTTAACCTACCCACAATGCCCAGAAAACTTTGACCTACCCACAATGCCCAGAAAACTTTGACCTACTCACAATGCCCAGAAAACTCTAACCTACCCACAATGCACAGAAAACTGTAACCTACCCACAATGCCTAGAAAACTTTAACCTACCCACAATGCCCAGAAAACTTTAACCTATGCACAATACACAGAAAACTTCAACCTACCCACAATGCCCAGAAAACTTTAACCTACCCACAATGCCCAGAAAAGTTTGACCTACCCACAATGCCCAGAAAAGTTTGACCTACGCACAATGCCCAGAAAAGTTTGACCTATCCACAATGATCAGAAAACTTTAACCTACCCACAATACACAGAAAACTTCAACCTACTCACAATGCCCAGAAAAGTTTGACCTACGCACAATGCCCAGAAAAGTTTGACCTACCCACAATGCCCAGAGAAGTTTGACCTACCCACAATGCCCAGAAAAGTTTGACCTACCCACAATGCCCAAAAAAGTTTGACCTACCCACATTGCCCAGAAAAGTTTGACCAACCCACAATGCCCAGAAAACTTTAACCTACCCACAATGCCCACAAAACTTTTACTACCTAGAATGTCCGGCATTTCAAGCCTAAGGAATGCATTTCCCTTTTTGTACTTTCAGAAGAAAGGAAGTTGGGATGTGAACTAAATACCCACGGGATAAAGTCTAAGTAGTTACTCCTCCCTCCATCCTCCCCCCTTAATCATTTCTGTGGTCAATTTATCTCAGAAAACGTTATTTTTATGAAGTGTGATTAGATCTAGTATTGCTTATGACGTATGCGTAAACTATTTTAAACTTCTAAGGGAGGCGATCAGTGGGGACCTTTTCACCGCATTGTCTTTTTGCAAAATCTGAAGGTCATGTAATTCAAGCTAGACAAAATACTGATTACATCGTTGTTGTTCAGTGCAATAACTTGTGGTACACTGGATAAGTCTACTAACATTGGCATGGTTAAAATAAAGCCTCAATCTTCTTTCTTTTTATTGACTCACTGTGACCTACAGTAAACAAAACAGCGGTTCGCAAACTGTGGAACGCGGGCCCTCTGGTGGGCACCATGGGTCCTTAAGGCGAAAGCAGGGGGTCCTCACGAAGATGAAAATGCATACAACTTCTTAATGTATCTATCTATCTATCTATCTATCATTCTATCTATCTATCTATCTATCTATCTATCTATCTATCTATCTATCTATCTATCTATCTATCTATCTATCTATCTATCATTCTATCTATCTATCTATCTATCTATTTATTCTTTATCTATCTATGGCCATGTCTTCAATCCCTAAGATTAAAGATGAGTACAGTGTATCCTTAATTTTTTGGCCACGTACCTGGGCAGCACAATGTCCAAGGACTCCCACCTCAGCAGCGGCGCTGGGGCGGACAGCCATCCTACAAGGGGGGTGGGGGGGGTAACAGCATATAGAGTGTAGAGGAGGACGAGTAACAAAGGTGCTTCCCCCCCCCCTACCTCGGATGAGGTATAAAGATAAAAAATGGCGCCATTTCGCTCTCTTTGGCATTGAAAAAAGCAGCAGGCAGCGGAGGGCCTCTTAGATTGTCGCGAGACATCAATTTGAAACTCATAGAAAAAAAAGTTAAAGATTCTGTATTAAAGCACAAGAAAGAGCTACAGGGTACAATGTAATATTCCTTGGACAAGATAGTTCAAATTTTCAACAAAAAAAAATTCCCTCATTTGAGCAACTTCATGCTTTGGCACACAAAAACAAATTTTGTCTGGAGTGAAAAAGGCTTCAACGACTTGTCACAGTCAGTTCATAAGCCTCCGAATGACCTTTTTGAGTTCAAAAAACCATTGGCTTGATACTTCAGTTCCGAATATCATCACCTTGATTCGCATATTTCTGACAATCGCGGTAAGTGAAGTTACTAGAAGGCGAATTTTTTTGTCCAAACTTAAGTAGGTCAAGAATTTTTGCGATCAACGATAACAAATTCACAACTCACTAATTTGACAGATTTCGTTAAAATTATTGATAGTTTTGCCATCAACTACAATTTAATTTTCTTTAATTACAAAACTTAATTTTATATAAATTTATCCATTACTGTGTATGTGTTTAGACTAAAATCTGATTGTTAAATCCAATTATTAACTATGCAGGACTTTGAAGAAGACTCAAATTCAATGTTCGTGGATTTAGAAACAAACCCAGGAGAAAACCCAAGTTCAGTCATACAGGTCATACAACAAAACCAAAGTTCAGTCAACCGTATCGTACAAAGTTGCTGTGAAGCGTGAGTACAACAAATTAGCAATATGAAAAAAATTGTTTTCATCTTGTTTTCTAATGATCTATTGTATGTTCCTTGTTACTCAGATCTACCTTTGTATGTTCCTGGTTACTGATATACGTGTGTATGTTTTTATTACTGAGATCTACCTGTGTATGTTCCTGGTTAATGAGATCTACCTGTGTTTAATATCTACTTGTGTATGCTCCTGGTTAATGAGATCTACCTGTGTTTAATGATATCTACCTGTGTTTAATGAGATCTACCTGTGTATGTTCCTGGTTAGTGAGATATACATGTGTTTAATGAGATCTACCTGTGTATGTTCCTGGTTAATGAGATATACATGTGTTTAATGAGATCTACCTGTGTATGTTCCTGGTTAATGAGATCCACCTGTCTTTAATGAGATCTACATGTGTATGTTCCTTATTAGAGTTACCTGTGTTTAATGAGATCTACCTGTGCATACTGATTATTATTTAAATCTACCTGTGTATGTTACTTGCTAATGAGATCAGCTGCCTCGTATGCACCTTGATACTGAGATTCATTCATTACATGTTTATGTTCCTGTGCATTTTCCTTGTTAATGAGATCTACCTGTGTATGTTCTATGCTGGAGAGATCTACCTGTGTATGTTCTATGCTGGAGAGATCTACCTGTGTATGTTCTATGCTGGAGAGATCTACCTGTGTATGTTCTATGCTGGAGAGATCTACCTGTGTATGTTCTATGCTGGAGAGATCTACCTGTGTATGTTCTATGCTGGAGAGATCTACCTGTGTATGTTCTATGCTGGAGAGATCTACCCGTGTATGTTCTATGCCGGAGAGATCTACCTGTGTATGTTCTATGCCGAGAGATCTACCTGTGTATGTTCTATGCCGGAGAGATCTACCTGTGTATGTTCTATGCTGGAGAGATCTACCTGTGTATGTTCTATGCTGGAGAGATCTACCCGTGTATGTTCTATGCTGGAGAGATCTACCTGTGTATGTTCTATGCCGAGAGATCTACCTGTGTATGTTCTATGCCGGAGAGATCTACCTGTGTATGTTCTATGCTGGAGAGATCTACCTGTGTATGTTCTATGCTGGAGAGATCTACCCGTGTATGTTCTATGCTGGAGAGATCTACCTGTGTATGTTCTATGCTGGAGAGATCTACCTGTGTATGTTCTATGCTGGAGAGATCTACCTGTGTATGTTCTATGCCGGAGAGATCTACCTGTGTATGTTCTATGCCGGAGAGATCTACCTGTGTATGTTCTATGCTGGAGAGATCTACCTGTGTATGTTCTATGCTGGAGAGATCTACCTGTGTATGTTCTATGCCGGAGAGATCTACCTGTGTATGTTCTATGCTGGAGAGATCTACCTTGTGTATGTTCTATGCTGGAGAGATCAACCTGTGTATGTTCTATGCTGGAGAGATCTACCTTTGTATGTTCTATGCTGGAGAGATCTACCTGTGTATGTTCTATGCTGGAGAGATCTACCTGTGTATGTTCTATGCCCGAGAGATCTACCTGTGTATGTTCTATGCTGGAGAGATCTACCTGTGTATGTTCTATGCCGGAGAGATCTACCTGTGTATGTTCTATGCTGGAGAGATCTACCTGTGTATGTTCTATGCTGGAGAGATCTACCTGTGTATGTTGTATGCTGGAGAGATCTACCTGTGCTTTTATCCATCTTAAAGAGATGTACATTTGTTCCTGCGATCCACTCCAGGCTCTTTTTCGACAACTGATTGTTATAAAAAAATATAGCCTAAAAAGTTCCTGGACCTAAATTGTTGTTTTTTAATCCCCAGAGAAACTCGAATGCAGAATTTTTCCACTTTGCCAGATCGGTTCGGGAGACAATTACGATTGGTCCAGCTAGCCGGAAGACAACAATATTTCCCAGTGGACACATGTAGGTCAGTGGATTTCTTTTTTTTTATATATATATCGAGGAAAGAAGATCCACAAGACTAAGAGAAAAAGAAAAAACAAGAAAAACATAAATAATACTTATTGGAAACAAAGCTTATAGGAAGTATAATTGTAGTACTTCGTTTGGATCAGTCATGTGATTAAGTTTGTAATAGATCTAGACCAACGACATAAATAAATATAGACTGGCCGAAGGAAGTAACTTCATGTAACTTGAAAACATGTAGTCTACATCTATTGTATTCGGATTTCCGAATTATGGAAAATTGCATGATCTTCATTCTTAGAGATTAAACAAAGCACTAGTGAAAATATTGTAATACGTTTATAGGTTATGGCTGAAATAGATATGAATACTTAACTTTTATACTGCTCATAAATGCTATATAATAAAGTACACAAAATTGCAAGTCACAAATCTTCGTTTCATAAAACTCTTTAATCGGCCAGTCTATATTTATTTATGTCTATGATCTAGACTAATAATAAGAAATCTGTGTGATTAGATATATTTTTACCATGTGTTATCGTTTGGTGCTATTTCATACTTTTAGCTTTCTCTATACGCTATGGTCCTATTACTTATCAACATCTGGACCAGTTAGAAAAAACGGGGGGGGGGGGGGGTAGCTGGCGAATTTGACTGTAATTACTTTTTAAAACCATTTATTAAAAATAAAATACGGGAACGACCTGAATTTGAACTCATGCCGATATTCTATTTCCAACCAATCTGCTAGTGAAATGCTTATGAAACTAGACCATTGTATCATTATATATGTATTGTTTGTTTCAAATTTACTTTGAAGCGGCGACCTATTAATGGAACTAATTCAGTTTCTAGGACCACTTCAGTCAGGTACAATTTATTTCCCTTGTTCGAGTTACCAAACAAAATAATTAATTATTAATAGTTAATTAACTAGTTGGTGTTTTTTTTTTATGGATTCTTGTTTCTTAGCTCGGCTGTAGTCTGGTAAGTTGGGCCATAGGCACATTGAAGCGACTCAGAAAGAGTGTGTGTCACCAGTGTCAGCATGTTGTCTGCAAATTTACGGACAGCTCAATCCACCAATTATTTTTTAGTTCCCTGACTTTTGTCTGCAGAGTCTGACAAGAAGCTTTAAATATATTTTATAAACACTAACGTATAAACCATTTTTAAAACAAGATTTAAAAAGCAGTGGGTTTTTTTTAATCACAGATTCAGACAATTACACATATTAAATAATTCTAAACTTCTCGCTTTAAAAATCTATTTCATTCTTCAGCTTCTGTATGTACTATGTAAAAGTAACATCTATTTACGATCTAAAAAAAAAGCGCACTCCTTTTGTGTGCTTGGCTAAATTCACAGGGTCCTCTTACGAATATTTGTTTTCAAAGTAACAAAGTTCTTAATTTTTTTTTCTTTTGCAGGTCTTTTTCAAATTGTAACTGCCCCTGCGCTTGTGCCCTGACTGAACAAAGTTTCACAGCCTTGACCTACGACCCTGACATACCCAGCAGGATCGTATTTAATTTTGTAACAATTCCAAGTGTGTGTAGATGTGTAAACAACTTTCGGCGCCATTTTGTGGACCAGTATTTTCCGTACCCAGAGGAAAGCAATTTAGGAGACCGCCCATGACGCAGAAAGTAGGGTGCCGAAATGGTATAAAAAGAAGTACATAAAATTTTAGAATTTTCTATCGCTAACTTTTAAATTTCGTTTAAATTATGTGTAAGTTTTATAGTGCTTACTGGCGGCATTTCTTAGGCAAATATGAATTTCGCACTTTATTAATATGAGGAGGGGGGGGGGGGTGTTTGGAAACTGCTTAGAGATATGCATTGCTTACCTGCCTTAGGGTTATTATTCTATGTGTCACTTGAAAATCCTGCAACTATTCTTTAACATGATTTTTTTTTTAAAAGGAAACCTCAGAATTTGCGCTATTTAATTTTATCTTTATCATCATAGGAATCCTTGGGCCTTTGGCCTATTTTCTTTGCCTCTTTTATGGGCTTTATGTGCCTCTTTTATGGGCTTTCTTTTTTATTTTTTTATTTTTTCAATAGGTTTTTATTTGTAAGTTCTCATAATTCACAAGTATTAAATCATAAACAATTGAAAAGTGATTAACCTAAAAATATAATAATAGTAATAGAAATATTATTTAATATCAAAGACATACTACCTAACCATTGAAACCACTAGAGACAGAAAAATGATACAAGTATCCTCTACCCCAGAACAATCAATACAATATCAAATATCCCTGACCCCCAACACCCCATTACTGGAATACTACCTGAGTATTGTACAAGTATATTAAAATCAAACTAGATAATTCTCTACCTTAAAATCCATTATTTTCCTAAATGTCAATTCTAAGTGATTAGGATCAAACAAACACCTTATTATTAGGCGGAGGTTTGAGCCAGCTAGTCCAGACAAGATTCCTGTATTCGGAAACAATAATCAACTTATAGCTGTATGACATTTTAGTTTTTGATTTTGGCAGCTTGTTTAAAACAATAGACAAGTTAACATTTAAATAGTTGCCACAGTTAGTTTATAGTTTCTTATTCTTGATTGAGAAAATAAAAATAGAAAATGAAATAGTTGAAACTCATTACACTTTATCCGACCAAAAGTTGTTTAGGACTTGGTCAGTCGAAGTTTTCTATTACCTCAAGGCTCAAAATTTCTAGGCAGTTGTCTCCCATTAGTTCCCATAATATGGATTTATTTCTGCATATGAAATTCCTACGACAATTTAAAAAAAAAAATTTATTCTCTCTCTCTATATATATAAAGGTTATGTGAAGTTTAATATTCTCAGTTTTCTATACCTCATTATTCATCTATTCAATTTGTTGTTTTTGTTTTTAAAAACCTTTGACTCAGGAAGAATCTCAGATCTTTAAGAGAACTTTTTTTTTCTGCTTTTGTGATGGTATATATATATATATATTTTTTTTTTTTTTAAATTGTCACGTCCGCTAGACGTGAACGCCAAGTGAACAATTTATGATTGGTTTGATATGTGAAATAATAATAGAAATATTGTCTCCTCTATTTATTTATTTTCTATAGAACAGTACATTTTTTTGAAATGGCTGGTCATCAATAAACAGGAGGAATGCTCCCGTCGCCTCAGCGTGGCACCTCCGTGGAAACGTCTGCCAGGGGAGACAGATAGGCTAAGAACGGTAGCGCACATAGCTCTCAGTGGGCTACCACACGTCTGGTCGAGAGACTGTACACTGCACGTGGTAGGGATGTAACAAAGGCTCGCTAACCCGTCCAACCCCCCATCGATTCGTTCCCCAACGGGGGCCATACGCGCTGTGATGGACCCTCGCACGGGTTCGGTGGGACAGTA
This sequence comes from Biomphalaria pfeifferi, assembly GCA_030265305.1. Taxonomy (NCBI): domain Eukaryota; kingdom Metazoa; phylum Mollusca; class Gastropoda; family Planorbidae; genus Biomphalaria; species Biomphalaria pfeifferi. The sequence continues at coordinate 2,848,656 of JASAOG010000048.1, forward strand.
TAGGCATAAAAAGGGCCCCCATGCGACTCGGCCTCCGACCTCGTACGGGAAGGGGAACCCGTGCCTGGCTCAAGGTGGCCGTGTCCTACGACACACCGGGTGTGAATACATGATCACTTCGGATGAGGCGGGACTTCGGACAGAGGGATTGGTGAAGAGCCGATGCCTCATCCTGGCCATGGATAAATCCTTTCCTTGGTCAAGAAGTCCATAATAGGGAACGGGACGTTCTCGGACCTTAAGGACATCTGATTCAGGTTATCAATAAAAATGTTTTTATTACAAAGCTTATATCAACTCACTCTGTATGTATGTCTGTCAGTTTACGTGTCTGCCTGGTAAAAAGTGTTTACACGTTATTTTTCCTACACCTATTCTCGGATAAAGTTGAAACTTCGCACAATTAATTTATTGGCATAGACAAGACATGAATAATACAAAAGTAAGAAACTAGTCAATTACTGGTAATTAATCATTTTTTGTTTGATACCAGAAAGGGAAACTAATCTTTCAGTAATCACAGATATGGCTAAATTTGTTGGGCTTAGTCCCCTCAAATAGTTGTTAACGCTATTTCTCCCTCACGCAATCTCCGATCAAGTTGAAACTTAAAACAATTAGATATTGTACCTAACAAAACATGAATCAATTATAAAAAACAACAACACTTAGTCTATTAATTATTGGTAATTAATTATTTTGCTTGATATCGAATAAGGGAAATAACTTGTGCAGTATTGACATAGTTTTTAAGGGCGGAATTCTTCCTCTTTAGATAGGATTTTAAAAATATTTTGCTTGTTAATAAGTTTGATCAGTATTTACATGCTTTAAAAATATTTACAGCGTCTAATCAAATGTATAATAGACCTATTGCTTGTGCTAGAATATTGTTAAATAGTATCTACCTGCCTCAACATATCCCTCCGTTCAGATCTCTCCTGAGCCGTTCATCTCCCTACCCGAACTCCAAGCTGTTGTAAATCTACCTCCACATCAACAGTCTATATTCTAAACAGTATCGTTTATAGGAAATACTATGATCGATACAAACTAAAGAGTTGGTTGTTGATTTAAAGAGGCCTCCTAGAGACAAAGTGTTTTAAGTAAGCAGCAGTCAGAGAGGTTTATTGTAACAAACTACATTTGTATACAATAATTAAAATAAAGTGATAATTTTCCAAATTACTATATGAAAATAAACATTTTAAAAAATCAAAGTATCGATACTAAAAGGTGAGCAATGGAATTGTAACGGAGTTGCACGGGTAAAAAAAAACAATCTCTCAGAGCAGACCTTGGCAGAGTGTGGGGATTAGGACCATGGCCAGGATGTGGGGCCCAGAACAATGACCAGGATGTGGGGCCTGGGACCATGGCCAGGATGTGGGGCCTAGGACCATGGCAGGATGAGGGGCCCAGAACCATGGCCAGGATGTAGGGCCTAGGACCATGGCAGGATGTGAAGCCTAGGACCATGGCAGGATGTGGGGCCTATGACCATGGCCAGAATGTGGGCCCTAGGACCATGGCAGGATGTGGGGCCTAGGACCATGGCCAGGATGTGGGCCCTAGGACCATGGCAGGATGTGGGGCCTAGGACCATGGCCAGGATGTGAGGCCTAGGACCATGGCCAGGATGTGGGGCCTAGGACCATGGCCAGGATGTGGGGCCTAGGACCATGGCCAGGATGTGGGGCCTAGGACCATGGCCAGGATGTGGGGCCTAGGACCAACACATTTCTCAAGACCCTTCTGTCATCACTGCTGATGTAGCCTATGCAATGGGTGGATGTTTATATTTTTAAAATGTCTCAATGGAAATGTGACATTAATAGATTTTGAGAATTCGATCTTTAAATTAAGATCATTGCAATTACTTTGCACATAAACTCTTGATCTCAAGCAACAGAAAAAAATATATTTCCCATTAACCATTATAAAGCTTTGACTAATATCTAAAGTCTACATCTACTTTGGTGACTATTTCGTTTATTACTTTTAAAAACAAAGTTTCGTTTATTTGTTTTTGTGTTTTATAAATTCTAAACTATAAATTTTTAGCTATAAATTCTAAACTATACATTTTTAGCTATAAATTCTAAACTATAAATTTTTAGCTATAAATTCTAAACTATAAATTTTTAGCTATAAATTCTAAACTATACATTTTTAGCTATAAATTCTAAACTATAAATTTTTAGCTATAAATTCTAAACTATAAATTTTTAGCTATAAATTCTAAACTATACATTTTTAGCTATAAATTCTAAACTATAAATTTTTAGCTATAAATTCTAAACTATAAATTTTTAGCTATAAATTCTAAACTCCACTAGTCCAAATGTTAAGTTAATGAACTATACACATTCAAATATGCACAATTCCTCCTTATTTAACTAATAGGGGATGGAACCTTGACAGTGTACAATCATATACGACCGTTTACAATTTATGTTACATGGACTCCTCTGTAAAATCTAAATGTTCTCTACTCAATAACTAAATCTTAATTACAATTCAAAGGATTAACTAAGATATAAATCATATGTATGTACTACTTAATTTCATTAATGGTCATTAGTTAATGGGAAATTAAATTTAAAGTCTTGACATGCTTCAATGACATCCACTAACGTAGACCCCCATTTACAGGCCATAGCCCCCTCCACCCAATTTATTTTTTCACTCTCGTAGACCCCTTGGAAGTCTTCGTAGACCCCAGGGGGTCTTTATAGACCACTTTGGGAATCACTGATGTAGATGGATGGTGCCCCCCTACATCGATAAATAGCAAAGATAATCCCAGGGCTAGATTAATATCAGTCGACGCCCTAAGCAACACTAGGTTTCGTTGAACCAGCACGTACCATTATCGATATGTTCGTGAAACTGTGGAAGTTTTTTGTTGTTTTTTTGTAGGCGGTCACGTGACTGCTTGACTGCACAGTGATGACTTAATTTGCAGGAACAAAACACAACAATGACTCGGGTCTCGCCAAGGGAGAATACCAATGGAAAGGAGAGACAGAGAAAGCGATGGGAAGAGAACCTTAAAAAAATGTACGGCCTGTCATTGAAAGAGATTCAAGGCAAATGAGAGGCATGAAGAGAGACGGTCGACAGATTATGTGTGTGACCCCCAGCGGTTCAACAGACTAAGAAACGAACCTCATTCACCAACCGTAAACAAACAACATTTAGCCAGGTGATTCTCTCTCTTCTATACAAATTACGATCTAATTTTTTGTAAACAATGGCTATCATGTGACAGTTTTTTCCCCGTTGGTTTATCAATATTATCACGTGACTAAATGTTGTTTGTTTACGGTTGGTGACTGAGGTCCATTGGTAAAGGTGAAGATGAAACACAGGAGAAAATGAGTATTAAATAAGGACTCAATAAGGACATTTCGACACATACTGTTAGGATTGATTCGCAAGCCACTACAAATGAAGTGTTTTAGTTATACAATCAAACTAACAATTAAAATTGAACATTTATGACATTTATGCACAGGAAACGAAGCCTAAAATAAATTATGTCCCTTATCTTTTAGATTATAGGTTAGTCGTTGTTACTTTCAACAGGTAGTATATTATATATCTTAAGCATTTCATTGTCAATCTAGTCATGCATGTTGATCATTGACATAAACTATGCTAAGTCGTTGGTTTTACTGGTTGATTCAAGAGAGCAACTAAATGTGGCTCAACAAAAATGGCTGAGACGGATTTTGGGAGTCAGCTACACAGATCGGGTCTCAAACAAGGAAATCCTATGCCGAACTGGGAGTTGAACACTTGGTGATGTTGTGCGTCGCATGAGGTTTGTGGGACATGCTCTACGAAAAAAGGATCTACGCATACCGAGAGTTGCGATGACATGGAGGTCATACGAGGAAAGCGCAAACAGGGACGTCCTCGTATAACTTGGCGACACACCTTCATGGAGGACCTCAAAACAGTGGACACCAGTCTTTAGACATTGCCAGTGACAGATCTTTATGGAGACAGCTTGCCGCCCAATGCGCCGAATTGCGGGAGTACCTAAGTCTGTCACAAGCAACCCATTACATTCTCTTAAGGCACTGTCGCTTTTAGACTTTGGGTCGCCTAGACCTTGACGCTTCCGTCCAATTCTATCACTATGGCATAATACAAAAATATAGATAGATCTATAATCAGATCATTTATGTCAGCTTAAAAGACAAAGCACAATCTATTTATCGAGAGTGTTGGAGTTAAAGAATAGTAGATGTTGCCTTCAGCAAGGGAAACTATCCTACAACTAGTCGTATTTAGTCATATTATTTTCTCCCTTTTTATTTTTCCGTAACAAATATTGACCTAACTCAGTTTACATGTTTCGTGGTCAATATTTCTGATGTTGTTGATGAGTTTAAGGTTTGCTTAGTCTTAAAACGTAACGATCAATGCAAAGAGACTATTAGAGTGCTATCGGATGATGGATGAGGTTACCTGAATTAGCCAGGAAATCCAAAGACATGGCAGAGTTTAAGTCACTAATGGACATGCATGACAAGATTGACACAGGGACATGCGTAGGACGTAATGATCTTCTCGTTTGAAGTAACGTCTGTAACGTATACGATAACAGACACATCTGACCCCAGACTATGTCTATCTGACCTATATAAGTGTAGTTTCCTTCTCCTCTTTTGCTATCACCACACTTCCTATGACGTAAAAGTTCCCTTTTCAAATCTCGCGAGATCTATAGGGCAGATGATGTTAATTTCATCTGTTTCTTTGGAAAAATAAAGTCAGGTACCCATTAGAGTTGGTTGGCCGCACTAAAAATCTTGAAATTCAAAATCCCAGTCCTTACCGAGATTCGAACACAGGACCCCAGGTTTGGAAGCTAAGTGCCTAACCTCCCAGTCACCACGCCCCCCATACATTGAGTAAATTAATGAGGAATTAGATCTATGTAGCCTTTTGTGTTTTATTCCGAGAGTTTCTTGTCTCACAAGGTATGAGAGTAACTGACCTAGATCTGTATACACACCACAGCTCTGCTTTCTGGTCAACCCTCCAGGTTAACTAGGGCACGTTGACATTGTTGAACCAATACCAAAACTACAATGTAAATAGTCTAATCTAAAGTGTTAAATGAGATGACTCGAGGTGACCCCTTTCATTTGTTGCTTTAATGTGTTATTTAGAATGTCAAAGGTTAATTGGGTGTGAGCACATGCGATTTTTTGCACATATGTGTTTGTGTAGGCCTACATGTATGTTTGTGTATATGTGTGTTTGTATACATGGGAAGTTTTATAAATGTGTGTTTTGTGTACATATGTGCTTGTGTAAATGTAAGTTTGTATAGGCTACATGTGGTGTTTGTGAACAGAAAGGATTTCGTACATTACGTTTGTGAACATGTCTGTTTGTGTGTATGTGTACATGTGTAAGTTTGTATTAAAGTACACAAAGTTAGTTTGTGTGTAACGTTCACGTTATTGTTTGGATTTATGTTTGTATTATTAAACAAAATCTGTTTTATTTGTGTTCAAGATTTACAAACAGACAAACAATAAAGTTGCAGAGTGAGAATCGGCTGTTTATAGAGAAACACTCAACATTTTGTGAAGATAAACATGGTAAACATACATCACGAGGAATGTTAATACACATTTTCAGATGTGGTTGATTCACACACCCAAAAAAAGGAATACGTATTACTAAAGTCACAAACTGAGAACCGCTGCACTGCATAACCTATTGGGACAGTGACACCTATACCAAGAGTGACGACACCTATGCATTAAGCTATCAGGTTTTAGTAATTAGACGGGAAAAAAAAGCGTATACAAATTTAGACTGTTGTTTAGAGGGCTACTACATTGTAAACAAAACGATACGTATTAATAGGGTGTTAATGTGCGTATTACAGGATTAAAATAGCTATTGTTATTGCTGAAGTTTCAAGCCTTGATTTGTTCTTCACTCTAGATCTATACATTACCACAGCACCAAATAGAGTAGGTTTCAAACCATTGTGGTCGTCGGGCCATAGACTTAGAAACACTGATCTAGAAAAAAGTGACATCAACAATGACGTGCTTTGTCCTTTGTGGAAAAAAAAAAGGAAGGATAGGCTTCTGTACATCTAGTAGATCTATATAGATGCATTCAGGTACATCGACCGAGTCATTCGCGACAAATGCAGTTGATGCATCTTGGTTCTTAGTTGTCTAGTGAGGTTGATTTGTGTGTCTAGCTTCGGTGAATTAGCCTTTGATAGCCTAAGTAGGTAGACATGCCTGGTTACAGAAGATGTGTTCGTTTATTTCTGATGGTAATTACCTGGTCATACTTGAGGTAAGTGACACTCATGATCAAACGAAGCTAAATTACACACACTTGATGAAATATGACCATTATAATCCATCCGCTAGGTAGTTCTTGTTACTGCATTAACTCTTTCTCTCCGTAATTATTTACCACATTCTGGTGGAATCAACGTTGTTATCGTCAGTTAGGAGAGAAAGAGCTAATATAGAGATGTTTAGGTTAACTATTTTTTAAAATAAACTTTATTTTTAGGTTGGCCACATTCATCATCATTATAATCGTTCATCATCAATTAATCATCAATGTGCATCAATTTTTTTTTCCTCATCATGATCTCCTCCACATCTTTGTCATCCTCCCAAAATGACTCCTCCTCCTTATCTTCCTCCTCCACATCTTTGTCATCCTCCTCAAATTACTCCTCCTCCTTATCTTCCTCATCCTCATCTTCAGCATTATTATCTTCTTTGTCATCTTCCTCCTTTTCACCATCTTCCTCCTCATTATCTTCATCATGATGAGTGTGACATTACTTGGGGAAAAGTTTCTTTATAAATGATTACAATCTTAATTGTTTTCGTTTTCTTAATTAAAATTATGATTAAAAAAAACATCCGCCCCCCCCCCCCCCCCTTAGCTCTCAACCCGGGCGGCCAAGTTGTTTGTAAAAAAAAAAAGGGGGGGGGAAGGGCGAAGCACCAGCGATACAACGTATTATTGTTTTACTTTTGAACGAATAAGCCACCGGAATTATCTCCCTTACCACAGCTGCTCTCTGCTCATTGACGCAGACATTGGACTCCAGGAAGAGCAAGACTTCGCCCAGATTATCCCAGTCTTTGTACCTCCATTCAGAAGAACTAGAGGACCGATTATCGTCACAGAGCGGCCAATCAAAGAATCAGATATGCTGGAAAAGTTCCCTGGCTTGTTCCGAACTCCAAATGAAGTGATCGATCACCGTGAAAGTGGAAGACTGGATACATCTGTAAGTGTTTATGAATAGCTATCTGCAAAGAACAAAGAAAAATGCCCCCCCCCCCAAAAAAAAAGCAAAAGCAGACATTATTGCTACAGAGCCAACATATCCGACCTAGAGTGCATTTGGCTTTTAAAGCGAAAATTAGATTTCAGAGCCTTCTTTGAGTTCATAGGTAATGAAATTGTGCTCATCTTGGACCAATAAGGCAGAGGCGTAGCTAGGCTGGGGAGGGAGGGGGAGAATTTGAAAATTCCCCCACCAAACCCCACTTAAAGGGGGGGGGGGGCTAAAATGAGTGTTTTTATTACATTAAATATTAAATATTACGCAAAATGCAAGAGCCCGAAAAGAGGTCATGCCCCCTGGCTCTCAAAGAATGACAAATTCCTAGCTACTCCACTGCAACAAGGAGCTATTATTTTTTATTTAAGGGTTAACATAGGTACCAAACTGTATAAGCCACCTTGTTAGCCAATCAATTGATGCCACTCACCCAGCTATACCACATACATAAATATCTAGCTTTTTGGTGTATCCGGAGTACAAAATAAATAAAGTTTTGAGAAACTTTTTTTTTTTTAAGTTCTATGAGCAATGTTTTTTTTTTCTTCCCTTTTTAGCTTTTTCGATGGTAGATTTTAAGTTGGCAACACTTAAGTTTAACTTTGCGTCCTTGACATTGTTCAGTTTATCGTGAAGACTTCCAATTGAATACAAACGTGTTTTAAATGCACTCTTGTCAAACATTCACTTTTGGGCCTGGACAGACAGGGGGACGTACTTAAATCTTATTTTAAAATTTCAATCTACATCTGAATATCGGATACTTTGACTTGGAAAGCTATCACTGTGCCAAAAAAATATTATTAAATCCTACCCTTTTGTTATTTCCAAGCATCTTAATTAAAACCATTTTGAAGCTATTAAACTTTATATTTGTTAAATGTTTATATATTTCAGACTTCATACCATGGCTGTTGTTCATCGTAAGTATTAAAACTGTATTAAACAAACTTGTTAGAAATACACAGACCTTGGTTTATCAAGTGCTATTATAGAACTTAGACTTAGAATAATTTAACACATCAGTTGCTATATTCAACATGCTATCTTTGTGTACAAAGTTTACTCTGTATTGACTTATTATTTATGATGCCACTAGTCTGTGACATGGATTTGTAACCGCTGTTGTATTAATTGCACAACTAAGCGTGGTCGAGAGGCCAAGTGCGCTTGGCTTGGCTACCTAGAAGGGGGCTCGAGGTTCGACACCCGACTCGGGCAGAGTTGCGTTTACTGAGCGCCTAAAGGCAGCATGGAAAACCAACTCCTAGATACCCCCTAGCCCCCCCCCCCCCCCCACCGGTCAACAAATGAGATTGGACCAAAAGCGCTCTGAGCATGCTATAAACATGAAAGTAGCGCTATATAAAAGCTATAATAATATAATAATAATAATATCTACTTATAGAACTAGACTTTGATATATATTGTTTGTTATGAATTACACACACACATACCCACATACACACATACACACATACACACATACATACATACATATATTTGAGGGACTGAAGTCTGATGAGCAACAACTTTATGTACAAGTCACACTTTGCATATACGGGGTATATAAACATGCGGGTTTTACTATTTTGTTTTCACTAAGTTATTTTGTAATTTGTGCGGGGTATGCGTGTTATATTCGGGAAAATAAGTTACAAGCGAACACTGATTCCTGTATAGTGTTGAGTATCAATAGAGAGCTCTGGTAACATACTTACAAGTACCTATATAGAGCTCTGGGAACACACATTCAAGTATCTATGGAGAGCTCTGGTAACATACTTACAAGTATCTATGGAGAGCTCTGGTAACATACATACAAGTATCTATGGAGAGCTCTGGTAACATACATACAAGTATCTATGGAGAGCTCTGGTAACATACATACAAGTATGAAGTATCTATAGAGAGCTCTCTGGTAACATACATACAAGTATCTATAGAGAGCTCTGGTAACATCAATTGCGATCAGATCATTCTACTGCATCCACAGGGAACCAAAACTCGAGACTTTCACCACTTTGTCAGACCCACTGGGTACTGCTGTGAGTTTAGTTCAAGTAGGACAGAGAAGTCAATACTTTCCTACAGAAACTTGCAGGTAAATTAATTATATCTAATTGCTATATGTATATAGATATAGATAGATAGAAATAACAGACACAGACAGACAGACAGACAGATAGATAGATAGATAGACAGATAGATAGATAGATAGATAGATAGATAGATAGATAGATAGATAGATAGATAGATAAATAGATAGATAGATAGATAGATAGAGAGAGAGAGAGAGAGAGAGAGAGAGAGATACTAATTTTACAAATTTAATGTTATATTTAGAAAGCAATATACTGGGAATATATAAGTCTTTCTTGGTACAATCAATGAGCGCGCACACACAGACATCTGCTCAAACATATTGATAAATGATATTGCTTATGTTCTGGTTATTTTCCAAGGAAGAGGACTTTCATTTGGAAGATAAAAACAATAATAATTTTTTTTTTCATTCATTAAATTAATAACGTTTCTAAGAAAGTAACTTTTTAATGAAAACTCGGAAGAGAAATGTCTATAAAAAAATCAAGGAAAATATAACAAATTCTGTGAAAAAAAACAAACAAGGCTTATTTTGATTGAAGGGGTAGCACCATTCAATCGTTGCGATATCGCTAAAAATTACATATTGTATCCTTCCTTTTTCATGCATGATTGTATATACCTCAAAAATTAAATAACTAATTTTTTATATTTTTTTAATTGATTCGTGTGTTGTCATGGACAACGAGTAATCATGCCGAATTTCCCCTTCATCCGAGAATGGGAAGTGGGAGAAAAAAAAGGTGTAAAAGAATCACCCAGACAGACAGACAGACAGACGGAGTGAGTCAATATAAGGTTTGTAATAAAACGGTGTATGTAATTTAGCGGTGGAGCGGAAATGTACTAATAGATTCTGTAATTGTAATCATTTATCAACAATGTTGTATCTCTCCAGAAAGGAACTCAACTGTTTGACCTGTCAATGTTCTTGTACTATGGTGAACCAGACGTTGACTGCGCTGGTCTTTAAACCTGGCTCAACAAGGGAGATAATGTTCAGCTTCGTCCAAGTCCCCACTTTCTGCAGATGTATGAACAACTTGACCTGAGAGAAGACTGCAGACAGAAGATGAGGCTGAAAGAGGCTAGCATACCAATGCACCGGACTTTCAATTATAACAAACCAATGCACTGGGCTTCCACCTCCAAGACCGAAATGCTAAGTTTATATGAATGCGACATTAGTTAAAAATTAAATTGCTTGCAACTCATAGTTTACGCGATCCGTCCAATTACCCGTACCGTCAAGATTTAATTAGTCGATACTCTTTCAATAAAGTAGGGAATTCACTCAAACCTTGTAAATATTTAAAAACCTTAGCTGTATAGAAGGAGCAAAGAAAAAAACAAAACTTTTGAAACATTTTTATTAAGTTATTATGATAACTTAATAGATATATTCTTAAGATATGTAACATTTCATTGCCTGACAATAGAGTCAAGTAACAGAATGTTAAAGGTGCTGAAACTCCAAAGATGTATAGATTCAGTTTTCAATATTATTTGAAATGCTTTGATTTGCCACTTTCTTTACACGCGTGTACATCCTGGTTTGGAAAAAAAAAATGTATAGTGAGCAGGTCGGAGCTAGTGTTTTCGTGAATGTTGTACATTTGTCTACTGATGTCTGATGTGTATCTCTGTGATACTTGTGTACTGATGTCTGATGTGTATCTCTGTGTTACTTGTGTACTGACGTCTGATGTGTAAAAATGTGTTACTTGTCTACTGATGTCTGATGTGTATATCTGTGTTACTTGTCTACTGATGTCTGATGTGTATCTCTGTGATACTTGTGTACTGGTGTGTGATGTGTATCTCTGTGTTACGTCTATTGATGTTTGATGTGTATCTCTGTGATATTTGTCTACTGATGTCTGATGTGTATCTCTGTGTTACTTGTCTACTGATGTCTGATGTGTATCTCTGTGTTACTTGTCTACTGATGTCTGATGTGTATCTCTGTGTTACTTGTCTACTGATGTCTGATGTATATCTCTGTGATACTTGTGTACTGATGTCTGATGTGTATCTCTGTGTTACTTGTCTACTGATGTCTGATGTGTATCTGTGTTACTTGTCTACTGATGTCTGATGTGTATCTCTTGTGATACTTGTCTACTGATGTCTGATGTGTAACTCTGTGTTACTTGTCTACTGATGTCTGATGTGTATCTCTGTGATACTTGCATACTGATGTCTGGTGTGTATCTCTGTGTTATCTTGCAATATTATTCCATTAATTTTGTCTTTGGCTTCTTAATATCATTAAATGTATGACGAAGTCAATAAGATTTATATGTATGTAACCTCATTAATATATATATTTTTAAAAATCTAAATTAAAATTATCTCGAAACATGTCCACGCCGATAAATGTGAGTCGTTGTTTCTTCCCATTTCAATGTTATATGCATTTTGTTTGAATCACTATTTTAAACGTAATTGAGGTAATCATTTGTTTATATATATATATATATATATATATATATATATATATATATATATATATATATATATATATATATATATATATATATATATATATATATATATATACACACACATATATATATATATATATTACATATGTGGGGAAACAACAAGACATTTAATATCAGTGACTTTAAAAAAAAATGTTTTACATGTTTCGAATGTTCCCTCACAAAACTCCAGTAGGACGTCAGGGGATTGAAGCGGGCAGGGTATGAACATGGGACCATCGAGACGACCGAACGCCAGTCCAGGGCTCATACTGCACGACAAGATGGCCAACCATTGAACATGGAAAGTGTCTTTGCTACCTGTAACCACATGTTGATGTATGTCTTATACAAGAGAATCTCTGTTTGCTACCTGTAGCCATATGCTGATATATGTCGTACCATAAAAGAGAGTCCCTCTGTTTGCTACCTGTAGCCACATATTGATGTATGTCGTATCATACAAGAGACACCCTCTGTTTGCTACCTGTAGCCACATATTGATGTATGTCGTATCATACAAGAGACACCCTCTGTTTGCTACCTGTAGCCACATATTGATGTATGTCGTATCATACAAGAGACACCCTCTGTTTGCTACCTGTAGCCAGATGTTATTGTTAATATTATCTCACAACATTAAGGAGAATAACTTTGCTGCACTATCTTTTTCCATTGTGCTGATTCTCGATATATGAGAAAAAAATGCATATGCATGCAAGCTAGGCGGTTCAAAACTATTAATTAAGAACTTCATAGATCGTAAGAAATAGCGTTTTTGTCATGAGACTATATATCTGTCTTGTCTACACTTAATTCCTTGTGACGTTCCTTTGGACGGATATATATAGTGAGACATTATAGAACTAACGTGGCATTTTATATAAACAGCGTGGCACTTTGCATATACAGTATGACACCATAGAAACAGCATGACATTTTATAGAAACAGCATGGTATTTTATAGAAACAGAATGGCATTTTATAGAGACAGCATGGCATTTTATAGAAACAGCATGGCATTTTATAGAGACAGCATGGCATTTTATAGAAACAGCATGGCATTTTATAGAAACAGCATGGCATTTTATAGAAACAGCATGGCATTTTATAGAAACAGCATGGCATTTTATAGAAACAGCATGGCATTTTATCGAGACAACACTTTAAACAGGATTGTACTTGTGTGATTGCTGAATTGTGTGAGTTTCTGATGTAAGCATCAACAAAACGAGGTTGAATATTTTGTCAGTGTGTTGGGTCCAAAAGCTCGTGTCGTTTTTTTTAAATGAGTTGGTGAACACATCAGACTAAAATTAAATATTGCAAATTCTGACGTTTCCTTTAAAAAAAAAATTGAATATTTCTCTCGCATTTAAAACCAGTTCGTCTACAATAAAAGAAAATGAAATCAGTAAGCTTCTAGAAAACTACAGATAGATACTATAGATAGTAAACAAATACTTTCTCATGTTTCTAGACACAAATCTAAATTTGTCCCCCCCCCCCCAAAAAAAAAAGTAAAGTTCCCTTTCAGGCCTTGCAATCTATAAGGCAAATGATGTAAAAGTCATTTGTTTCTATGGCCTACTGTTGTAGAGAATGCCATGCGGCCAGCATAACGTCCAACCACCTTTCACCCAACTAATGTCAGTCAATCATTAGAGCTGGGTGGACTCAGGGACGCCTCAAAGATCCCGAAACATAAAATCTCAGTCTTTGCCAGGATTCAAACCCGGGACTGCCGGGACCCTCCTGTTCGGTGTTCAAGCGTTTTATCACTCCACCAACGCGCCTCCAAATTTGACTAAAGTAACTCCCATAAGTAGCTCCTCAGCTTCCTCAGGCAATCCTTAACTTCATTGTATTCCCAGAGTAGAAGCACGAGGAAGTGAGTGAAACAGTTTTGTGGACAAGTAAAATGTATAACCTTCGTAATGAGTTGGCGTTTTGTATTGCCGCAACACCAGCTTCAAGTATCGCCTCAAGTTGTCCATCTTGCTTGGTCTCGCTTTGACACATCCACAGTGAGCTATTCTTTAGTACGCGTTGAATGAAGACAGTGTCAATGAAACACAATACTGTAAGTCAGTGTAAGTGATCTCTCTGATGTTCAGCTCATTAACCATTCTGAGAAATGACACTAAGGAGATATATAGTTTTGTTCCCAGGCTTTATAGTTTTTATTTCGGCCGGAACCTCCCCACCTTTTTTTTTCTTTTGCACATCCAATAAAACGTCCCGGATTTTAACGCCCCCCCCCCCCCACATGATACATTTAGCCTATGAATTCTAGTATCTGTTGTGTTGAACTGGATTCTCTCTCTCTCTCTCTCTCTCTCTCTCTCTCTCTCTCTCTCCCCAACTCTCTCCAACTCTCTCTGGAATCCTCCCCTATTTTCTTTTTTGAATCCTGTGCTTCTTGATGGGAACGAGCCGCACTTGAGCCTCACCCCCTTCCACATGCTTCATGATTCTAGACTTGTTAGGACTATAAAACCTTCTATTTATATAAGTACTTGAATAGTTAAGTGGCTAGCGCGTCCGCTTTTCTTTTTCTTCGTGGAGGCTTAGACCTCAAGAGTTAAAATTAAGTCTCGAGCAACTTTAAAAAAAAAATTAATCTCAATACTGCAAGATTTTTCTCCTTTTTGTATAAAACAAGATTGATTAATTACCACTAATTAATTAACTAATTGGTTAATTTTTATTTATTGATTCATGTGTTGTTATAGACGATGAAAAGTTGGTCCGACTATCGGAGAAATAACGTGTACAAGATGCCTCCCAGACAGAGTAAGTTGTTGTTCGCTTTGTAATAAAAAGATAATTGAAGAATCATATTGTGTAGGTTAATAAATTAGTATGAATGTAGTTTAAATGTTAATTGAAAAGAACTATTTCTAAATGAACAAAACCCTTAGTCGTTACATAAATCCATTTCGTAATTTGGACTGCAACAGAAAATCACAAATCTGCAAATGCTGAAATATTCTTTTGTGCGTAAAAAGAGGGAAGTAATTGTGTAAAGCCAATGAGCCTTAGTGTAACGCACTAGTTGAGCGCCCTTGATACAGGGTTAAAAGGGTGCAATTCAATCTAAACCAGACATTTATTTATAGATCAATGCGATACACTTCCAGGCCGACTTAATATGCACATCACGAAGTGCACCTAGAATTTAATTTGGGTGCAACATTAACACCTACACATTGGCTGGTGTAGGTGTAATTCATTTGATGCGTGAACCCTTGATTCATTTGAGCTGTTTGAAATATGTCAGCTCATGAACCCATTTCCGGTTACACGGTAACTGCAGCCATTGGACCTCACGATGACCTGCTAATTATCGTAAAAAAAAAAACGCAAGATAAAATTCTATGGCCACATTACAAGATCTTCGGGGCTAGCAAAGACCTTCCTCCAGGGAACAGTACCAGGGAAAAGAAGAAGAGGCAGACAGAGAAAGTGATGGGAAGACAACATCAAAGAATGAGCGGGCAGGCCACTGAAAAAGGTTCTATCTATGGCAAAAGACAGAGAGGAATAGAGAAGGACATATACGTGCGACCTTAGGTCACAGTGGATAAAAAAAATAACGTCATTATGCCCACTACAAATGTCTAGTGAATGATGTGAAATCTCGACTGTTTGCTTTATTTCACCAAAGCCTATTCATTCCAGTTTATGTAGAAAGATAAAAAGTGAAAAGATGTTATCCTATCCAGTGAACTGATCAGCATATCAATTGCTGGAAACTAGCTTTGAACTCAAAGCGTTTCAGACACTGCGCTCTGGACTATCGTCTCGACGGTCCTTGGTTCGAACCCTGCCTTGCGCCATCTCCCGCCTTCCTGTAGGAGGTTTGAGCTAGGAGTTTAAACTCTTCAGATCTGAACGAACATCCGAAATATGTACCCAAATATTTGTGTTTGTTATGAACAAAACCTAGGCATTATTTTTACTGTCATGAAAACCTATTTTACTTCATGAAAAAATATTATAGTTTGTTTCTCATTTAAAATTACTTATTTACAATGTAAGTTTAAACAATTTCAATAAGGTGTTTGATCCTAATCACTTAGAATTGATATTTAGGACAATAATGGATTGTAGGGTAGAAAATTATGTAGTTTGATTTTCATATACTTGAACAATTAGTATTCAAGAAATGGGGTGTTGGGGGTTACGAATATTTGATATTGTGTTGATTGTTCCGGGCTAGAGGATACTTGTATCAATTTTCTGTTTCTGGTGGTTTCAATGGTCGGGTAGTGTGTCTTTGATATTGAAAAATATCTCTGTTACTATTATTATATTTTTAGGGTTAATCATTTTTCAATTGTTTATGATTTGGTACTTGTGAATTGGTAGAACTTACAAATAAAAACGTATTAAAAAAAAAACAAAAGCCCACAAAAGAGGCATGATGGCCCATAAAAGAGGCACATAAAGCCCAAAAAAGAGGCAAAGAAAAGAGGCCTAAGGCCCAAGGATTCCTATGATGATAAAGCTAAAATTGAATAGCGCAAATTCTGAGGTTTCCTTTAAAAAAAAATCGATAAGTTTTCTATTAAATAAAAATAAATAAAAAAATATATAAACCGGATAAACCTTTGTACAGTGCTCTCAAGGTATTAAAAACAAAACACTAAAATCCAACAAAACAAATTTACTTTCTATTTATAAAAAAAATTTGTCCAAATAGACGTTCTTAATTTTCTTAAGGTCAACTTCCTAAAACAATTCTAAAATTTTAATCCTTTTTTATACTTAGAAAAAAAAGTTCCCCTTCTAGACAATGCGGTGTATAGGGCAGATGATGTTTCTGTGGCCCACTGTTAACGAGGGTGTCATATGGCCAGCACAACAGCAAACCACCTTTACTTTTCCCCAACTAATGCCAGGTACCCATTAGAGCTGGGTGGACTCAGACTTAGAGCGCCTGAATCCTGATATTGCAAACCCCAGCCTACACCAGGATTTGAACCCGGAACCCTCCGGTTCGGAACTCAAGCGCTTTATCTCTCAGCCACTGTGCCTCCTTTTTATGTCTAATAGCCGAAATTGAGGCCCGGGAGACTGCACAATCTACAGCACTACACAACCATAAGTGTGGCCCTGATAGAGGAAGTGACTCCTCTTTGTGAAGATTTATGAATGTATCTCGCTGCCAGGGAAGTTGCGTTCTGGTTATCTTTTGGTTGACTTTACCTGTTGTCCGTTTCTTCTATTTGACCCTTAAACGTATTCAATTTATTTACTTATTTGAATAAAGAAATAAACGTGTCTAGAAATGAGTACAGACATGCGCAGACAGTTCCCAGTCAGCAGTCAATTCCGCTTCTCCTCCCCCTCCCCATGCTTATTTATTTACAACTTAAAATGAGCAAGTTGACAATTATTTCCAATTAAAAAGCTTGATACATGAGCTTATAATAATAATAATAATAATATTGTTACGAATCTCACTATCCAGGCTCTCTGCAAACTTTCCCATAAACAACCAACTTAAAGAACTTGACAACTCAGGGTTCCAAAGTAACGTAACACTTTAATAGTTGAATAAATAACAGCCAATACTGACAATTGGCAACACGTACACTGTACAAATATCTCTCCGATAACACCGTACCGCCGTATCAACTCTTGCACTGGCCTCTCCGTCTCGTTCCGGGATTGCACTGGGTTCAACAGTTCAGGACTGACTTCACACACTAGGCTCGTTGCGTCGGACTCGATCGCAGACCAAGATCAAGACGCCATCGTCTCAACTGTACTTGACAGTACTCCACACTGAACCGTCGTAATGCTCGTACAGAACCACACCGTTGAACTGTGCTGTAGTTGACCGTGTTCTGAGCCCCTGTCGTGAACCTTTTGTCGCGAACCTCGCTGTATTGAGCCCCTTTTCTCAACCGTCTTGACTGCGACACCTCCGCTCTTTATATAGGGTCCCTACTGGCCTTCTAGAACCGGACGGAACATCCCTCGTGACGCTCCTGAGCTCTGTTCACGACGGCGATCCTTCCCGAACCGTCATGTTGACATTCGACTCGGCTGATCGTCGTAACTCGTCACGGTTGACCGCTCGTCTAGCGCTGGCCTGGGGCGATTTGCGTCGGCTGACTACACACACACCACTGTGCCACCACCAGGTTTATAACAATATCCTAAAACTCAATATTGTTGACAAATGCCGAAAATGTGGAAATGTGGGTGAGTCAATTGAACACATAATTGCAGGATGTTCAGCCCTATCGGAATCTGCCTACCTAGGTCGCCATAACCAAGTTGCGAAGCTAATACACCAGCACTTGGCTTTGACACACGATTTGATCGGTAAGGATACTCCTCCATATTACAAATACTCACCACAAGAGGTACTCGAGTCTATGGATCATCTACTGTACTGTGATAGGCCTATTTTGACTGACAAAACGGTAGATTTTAATCGCCCTGATTTGCTGCTCATCGATAAAAAAGAAAAGGCCGCTACCATTATTGACATCGCCGTGCCACTATCTCATAATTTTAAAAAAAACTGAGCTGGAAAAACAACGAAAATATGGAAACCTTGGCTTGGAGATTACGCGTTTATGGAAATTATCTAAAACAACAATATTGTTATATCAACCGATGGAATAATAACAACTGACCTCACAGATACCTTCATGGCCTTTGGTATTCCTAGGAACATTTTCGTTGCCTGTCAAAGGGCGGTACTGCTGCAGACTTGCCACATCACCAGAAAATTCCTCGGTGGAACCTGATAAAGGGACTACGATGAATTTTGTTTCCCTTTACCAAAACTCGACCCTGGCAGCGCCAGAGAATGAATACTCGCTCTTTTCTAATATAATAATAATAATTTATAGAGCTGTGTTAACAAACAAAATGTAGGCTCAAGGCGCTGTGATGACATTACAAACACAAACACGAGAGCTAACATGACAAACTAATTTTAAAAAGTTTTAAACAGATAGGTCTTAATGTTCTTCATGAATGTAGTGTAGCATGTTGTCTGTCTGAGATCAATGGGGAGCGAGAGACCGTCGTAGTAAATACATAGTCCAATTTAAAAAAAACACGTGACATAGGCGGTAGGTGTCCACCAAACAAACCGGAATGAGACATTAAGCCCCCTTCTACCCATCCACCCACCCACAAAAGAATGGGGAGTGAGCCTTTGATCCATGCACTGAAAAAGCCCGCAGGCCATAGCTTTTGAAAGAGAAACGTGGCAGCACTTGAAGCGTTGAGTCCAAACAATAAACATTTTATGACATAATAATTTCAACACGAAGGAAACGCTAGACTTTCACCCTGTGACTGTGAACTTCTTTGAAAACAAAAGGTCCACTAACTAGCGGTACTAGATGAGATTTGTCAGGAAGATCACCTGGCATGCATTAAGATAGTGTTGACATTTTGACATTCTTATTTAGTTCCATTTTAGTGTGCTTGACATTGTTTAGTTTATTGGTCAAATCTATTATAGCTCAAGAAAATATCTTTTTTCAACGACCCTTCTTTGCACTCCTGGCAGCTTTACATCCAAAATTAGAATATTTAGCTCCAATGTTAGAGAGCTCTCCTTGACAACCAGCCTCTCTATGTGCCAGTGGCCTAGTTAAACCGTTTTGAGAGAAACAATAAAACTAATTAATAAGAAACTGTTGTGTAATACTCATTAATTAGGTCGTGACACACACAGCGCCATGTTTTCTTCAATGACTTTGTCCTCTCTCTCTCTCACACACACACACACACACCACACACACACCACACACACACACGTGAACAAGACATTCATTAACTTAATTTGACCGTTTCCATTGTCCCTTAGCGTGACTTCCTCGGTGCACCACTGCTGACTCTCTCACAACCAATGTCTTGGTCTTCTGCTAAACTAATAAATATTCAAAATGAAACAAAAAGCTTTAAATCTACCCATTATGTGAACTTGTCTTTGAGCTGATACTAATTCAATTTGTTGGTTTGGACTTTTAAGTGTAAAACTTTTGTTTCTCTTTAGCACAGAATCTTCCACCGGAAGTTCAAGTACCATAAGATATCTTCCTAAGCAGAATGATGGGAACTTCTTAAGAATGTAAATTAGTGTACTATATAGTACTAATAATCAGAAGCCCTAGCCAGAGCTGTAACATCTTCCTTACCTTCAAGTAGTCCTAATGTTAGTTGATATATCCGTATAAGTATACCAGTATGGTAATTAATTATGTAACAAATATTTTATAAATAACTGCTGTGAAACACGACCATTGTCAAGTCTTTTTTTTTTTCAAAAAAGATATATTTATATAAAAATGTCTTTTACTCATTAAGGTAATGCAGGTAACTGGCCTGTATAAATATTTTAACACGGATGTATTTGTTGTTGGCTCTGGATGCTTACAGGTGCAGGGGCATGCTAGTGGTGACCTTTCAAATGTTTGACTTAAGGCAAGTAAACGTGTAGTCCAGTTAGTCAAAATAATATCTAGTTCAATCAGTCATAGTAAATATCTAGTTCATTCAGTCAAGTCAATGTCTAGTTCATTCAGTCAAAGTAAATATCTGGTTCATTCAGTCAAGTAAATATCTAGTTCATTCAGTCATGTCAATATCTTGTTCATTCAGTCAAGTCAATATCTTGTTCATTCAGTCAAGTCAATATCTTGTTCATTCAGTCAAGTCAATATCTTTTTCATTCAGTCAAATCAATATCTAGTTCATTCATTCAAGTCAATATCTAGTTTATTATACGTATCTGATTTAGAGTTTTTAAGATCTAGTCTAGATCTAGATCTAGATCTACTCCTAGATAAGAATCTAGATGCAATCTATATGAGATTTACGTAAAAATATAAGCAAAACTTAAATAATCTAGCAATAAGCAAATATAACTTTAATAAACAACTCAGTCTTTGGAACTTTACCTTTTTTTTTTACTCCAATTTATAGCCAGATTTAAATTTATTTCATTATTTACTTAAAAATGATCCGTGTGTCCAACGAGCTAGTAATCCTCTTCTCAGCGATATACATGAACTGTTAATTTTTTTA
This sequence comes from Biomphalaria pfeifferi, assembly GCA_030265305.1. Taxonomy (NCBI): domain Eukaryota; kingdom Metazoa; phylum Mollusca; class Gastropoda; family Planorbidae; genus Biomphalaria; species Biomphalaria pfeifferi. The sequence goes on from JASAOG010000048.1 coordinate 2,869,683, forward strand.
GGAAAATCGTTAGAGACTCTTTTGAGATCTGCCCCCAGGTTCCGCCCTCCATGAAGTTGTGACTTGAATAGAGGTATATTGAAACGAAAATTAATGTTGAAATAATTTTGTCTATTGGATATTTTTACACAAAAAGTTGATTAAAGATTTATCTCCTCTTTGTTTAAACAATGAGTTTGAAGATCCCGTTTATGTTGATTGATATTTTATGATGCCCAAACGAGCAGTGGCGTCTCTAGGGTCGGTGTCACCCGGTGCGGTAAGCTCGGTATGTCACCCCCCGACAAAAGAAAAAAATAATTTCCCACTATAAAATACAAACTCTTGTTTATTTTGTTTACATTTTGTTTTACATTTATCAAAAGTTATGACATAAATTTACAAATATTGAATTTAGAAACATTGAGTTCAACATATTTTTTATTAGAGATTTTTCAAAGAGCTCCTTACGGAAAAGGTTTTAAATGACACTAGCCAATGCTAATGCGTCTCAGCTACTTCCGAAAAAGGCAAACCATGCACACATTTACGTCCTGCTAAACAAAACCCGGAATACCAACAAAGAATGTTGATCAGTTTTGTAGATATAAAATAAAAGTTTGATAGCGACCATCGGAACCTCACAGGAAAATTGCAAGAGAATAAGGCCTCTCGCAATAATTTGTTCAGATGCAGAGACTTGTCTAAAGCGAATCAAGCTGTTGTGTCACAACAGACGGTGGAATTCTTTAACATCGAGACGGATATGACATAAGAATGTATCTTATCCCCATTTCTTTTTCTTGTAGGCATCGACGATGCCATTAAACAGGCTGCATTTTTTTTTACATTTCTGAGCTTGACTATCTCTTTATTTTTCTCATGATAGGAAGATTACAAGTCAGGTAGAATTAAATAAAGAAGGAGGTTTGGGATATGTTGATACTGAACTGTGAGAGACATTCGAGGTAGTATATTTTATTTTTAAAGTTGCGTTTTCGAAAAGTGCATTTTTCCCACTTGGATGTCATCCACTGGCGGATGTCACCCGGTGCGTCCCGCACCCCCTGTACCCCCTAATGACGCCACTGCCAACGATGTCTTAGGATGTCCCAAAAAATGAAAACAAAACACATCATCTCTCCTGGTGATTTTTATTCTACTTTTAAAAAAATATTTTAAAAAATTGGACAAAGTAGTACTACTTTAGTTACTTTACTGACTGTATCTACCCATGAATTGACTGGTATGTCCAGTGACGTTTGCATTGAAATCCAACAGTTACATTTCCCAGTATAAAGGTTAGGGAATTGAACTTAAAAATATGTCATGCTTCAGTGAGTTTTATTTTGTTCACAGGGACCGCGGCACGTCACATCGCAGACGATCCGTTTGTTTACTTCTGTTGTTCTTAACATGGTCAACCCTGGGGTGAGTCACGTGACCATAATTTACACAATAAATAAATAAGGTGAAAAAATGATGGGTTTAGAATCATTTTTGCTAGTATTACCTGGATTTTAAAAACCATTATTTATTGTCAGGGGGGGGGTAGTTGATTTCCTGTTATGCTTTGTCAATAAAGCTTAATTGTCTCTTCTCTACAAAAGTCATTGATAAAATACAATTTTAATTGCAGCGTGGGTACTATTTGAGGTGGGGCTTGGGAGGAGGGTAGAGGACTTCCCCTGCCTTATAGTAGACAGCAGTTAAGTTACTGTATATCCTTCTGTCCTATTTCTGATCATCTTAAAAAAAGAGGGGGGGGGCACATGTTTCTCATTAGTCACACTTTAGGGCCTCCTGGGTGCGTTTTTTTGTTCTTGTCATTTTGAACTCTAAACATTAAACGAAGCGGTAATTTATTTTTATGCGATGAAAGCCTTGGAATTAGTTTTGGTCGGAACGATGTCGCCCACACAGCACTTTTCCCCTTTTACAGGCAGCTGATGAGTCCAAAGGAGCGGTAGGTGAGGATACAGTTTGGGACCAGGATCCTCGCAGGTTTTTCCAGGGTGTAGAACTGTGTGCGTAAAGCGCTTGGCTTCCGAACCGGGGGTTCCGGGTGCAGACTTTTAAATTTTGGGATCTTTGGCCGCCTCTGAGTCTACCCAGCTCTAATGGGTACCTGACATTAGTTGGGGAAAAGTAAAGGCGGTTGGCCGTTGTGCTGGCCACATGAAACTCGTTAACCGTAGGCCACAGAATCAGATGACCTTTACATCATCTGCCCTAGGTCTGAAAGGGGAACTTTACTGAGAACCGTACGCTGCGAGCTGCCTGAGGGTCACCACTCACAGGCTCTTGATTTTTCCCTTAGGGTTAATTAAATTTACTTTAACAGCCCGTGCCCAAACATTCCTTACCGTTTCTATTCACCTGAGAAACTCATAGGTCTTGGGAGAGATTAAAACTGTTGAATATTTTTCAAAACTATTGAATAGCCAAATACAGAAAACATTTTTTAAAAATTAAATAGAAGAAAGACGTTAACAGTGTCATTAGAAAGTTTTTATGGTACAGTACTTCCTCCGAATGTATATGTCGACTTATAGCGTTTGTTAGTTTCAATACTATTATTTGTATGCCTTGTCAACAAATCAAAATTTAATGTATATATTCTACTAGTTCTACCTAGACCAGATCAATTAATTTGCACAGATTTTTAAACACTATATTTATAATATAGTAAATGTCAAACATGGTGGATCCTTTGCAATATATCTTAGGTTTTGTTGTCACTAGCCTCTTTCGGTAGTAGGACGACTGTGGCAGTGGCGTAGCTTGGGAATTTGGGGGGGGGGGCCTGCATTTTGACATTCGACATCATGACATGAGATAATGACGTAGTATTTTATGTAAAAATACATTTCGGACACTCAAATTTGGACCCCCCCTCCCACCCACCCTAGTTACGCCACTGGACTATGGTTCATCTCATTAGCAATGACTTCATGGGCATTAGTTAAGTCGGAATGATGCCGTCCACACCACAGTTCCACCCTCCACGCAGCCGATGTGTTCTTGACTCCTTATGAACGGCAAAATCTGGATACGTTAGCGTCGCAGGTTCTGTAATATTGTAGCACTGTGTGTGCCTAAAAGTCACCAGCCCCTGATCTTTTCTCAGGGTTAACTCCAGAAGCCTTCCCATAAAGTAAGTTGACCTCCTTTAGTCGTAACGACTTTGGTTCATCTCGTAGTGCATTTGTTTCACGTGACTCTGGAGCTCCTTTTTGGAGAGGCATTCCCGTCCAAGATAATGCTGCTGTCGCTTTGGTGGTAGAGGAGCCAGCTATTTTTCGTTTGGCACGCTTCTCTCCCAGAGCTGATCATCTGTCCATATCTTGGTCACCATCTCTCTCCACGTAGTCCGATCTATGGCTTCCAATAAAGTAGGCTTACACTATATAAATATATAAGTAAATAAAAATGTAATTAACTATATAGAATTTTTAAAACAATGGTTATAAGCAGGCTTACTGGGAGAAATAATATGCATTTACTTTTTACTAGACAGACAGTGAGACAGACACATTGAGTTGATGTAAACTTTGTAAAAAGAAAGAAATATGCACCTCGATGTATTGCAGGCAATGTCAGCGCTACGAAGAAGAGAGCAGGGGATCAGAAGGTCACGCGTCATACGACCAACCACCCAGAAGAACCAGAAGACCTCCTCTAGCCAGTGACCCACCAATCACAGACGAAGGTCTGCTGAACACGTTTCCTGGCTTGTTCCAAACTTCGAATGAAATTGAAGATCAGACGATCCAGATGGGTGCAACTGTACGTAGTCACTTACACATTCACTCAAGTACAAATTCTCTTCGCGTAATATTATAATGGTAATAACTATGACGAGTAAATTACATTCAATTGACTTCGATCTAGTCACTCTTTTTACAAAGCTTATACCAATTCACTTTCTGTCGGCCTGTCTGGTAAAAAGTTTGTACACGTTAGTTCTCCCACACCAAAACTTGAATCAAGCTGAAATTTTGCACAATTATTTCTTTTATCTGACAAAATAAGAATCAATTTTTAAAAAAATATCGAGTTAGTAAATTAGCTATTGGTAATTATTATTTTGTTTGATATTGAACGAGGGAAAGAAATCTTACATGATAGTTGTGGTGATATATGTTGAGTTAGTCCCCCTTGAGGAAGCCGGAGCCCAGAGTGAACACGTTTTATTTTTAAATGATTTTTAAATAGCGATCACGGTAACATTTAGCAGTGGCTAAACAAAGCTAAAAAGACTTTTGCTAGTTTTGTGACATTTTCCATCCCCGCTTTTCTTAGTATTTATATACTCCGCTCTTTACCAAATAATGACAACATACGAATTTACATAAATGGCCCCACAATTAACGAATGTGATTAAATTATTCTTAAGTTGATGGGGAGGACCTTTGAACAAGGGAGGGGGGAGCCAATCTTTTATTCATTCGTTTAAAATTTCGAAAAGTTTTTCTCTTCTTTGTAACTTTATCAATCCACTTGCTGTTCAACAGGGAGCAAGACTTCCTCTGGCGTCATACCATGGCTGTTGTTCATCGTAAGTATAGAATGTCTCTTAGAGTCAAATAATGTCTGTAGGTATCATTCTAGTATTTTAACATCTTAGGTACGTACAGTTAATATAGATGTATAATAATTATATAGATGTGTTGTAATAATGGCTTTGTGTAGATCATAGAATGCGATGGGAAAGATTGTGATTGGGATTGTGATGTTACAAATCTATATATATATATAATTCTCTTCATGGCTCAAGAGTTTGGACACTAGTAACGGAAAGATCACTCTTTTATTTCTGCTAGTCGGACGGACAAGAGTTACCCCACGTAATTTTAGAGGAGAAAAAAAAAGCGTGGGGGAGGACAGGTAGTATTCACCCGTCACTAAATAGCAGGGCCGGACTTAACCATTGTGGGGCCCAATGCAAATCGGATTTCGCGGGGCCCAGTTTGGGTAGGGATACGGAATTTTACGGATAATAATTGAAAATTAAGAGTTTATGTTATATATCTTTGCATTTGATTCATTCTTTACTACACACAGAATTTCTATACGAGCCTTGCGGGGCACACTGCGGACGCATAGGTTGCAGTGGCCTAAGACCGGCCCTGCAAAATAGAGGCGTATGCTACGCCGCCGGTCGACTAGTTTGTATTATTCTCTCTAGAAAACACTGTCTGATCACTCAATATCGTAGTGCCGGAGTTACTAATTGACTAATGAACCCATGCAGAAATACTTTTCAAATAAATACAAAATATTTATTAATTTATTCTAGAACTCAGAATCACTAAGGTGATGAACGCACTTAATAAAAAAAAAACAAAAAAAAAAACAACCATACAATTTAATTTCAATACATTTATAGCAGTCACTGAGGCCAGGAAACAGTTAATGCATCTCTTACTATAGTCTCTACAATCTACGTCTTTCCTTCTTGCTGGAACTATCTAAGCTATTTTTAACACGTATGGAAACTTTTAAACTATGTAATATTTCCCTTTCTCTTACCTATATAAATGCACAGCTATGTAATATTTCCCTTTGTTTGACCCGTTTAAGTGTAATTGTATGTAGCAGTTTCCTATGTCTAACCTATATAAATGTACCTGTATGTAATATTTTCCTGTGTCTGACCTATATAATATAAATGTACCTGTATGTAATATTTTCCTGTGTCTGACCTATATAAATGTACCTGTATGTAATATTTTCCTCTTCATTTAGTAGTACACTAACACATTTTGATTTCTTTACCCAGAGAACCCAAAATGGACACTTACAGTACATTGTCAGACCCACTGGGGACTGCTGTGAGTTTAGTCCAAGTAGGACAGAGAAGTCAATACTTCCCTTCAGAGACTTGCAGGTACATTGAGTGCATTGTCAAACTAAATACTTGTGTTTCTATCATCATCTTCTGTCCCTTGACTTGCCTCGTTTTGGCGCTGTGACAGTTCGCGTAACCAAATCCTCCCCCCCCCCCCCCCCGCTTTTCCCCTGTTAGCAGCTGTTCTTAGTATGATAACAAGAAAGAGGTCAATCCATTTTTTTCATTTCACTTTGTCCATCCAGCTTTTCTTTGGACAACCCTTTCTTCGTGCTCCCTCCACTGTACCTTGAAGAAAGACTTTTGTGAGTCGTGTCATACAATCTGACCTAACACCTTTTCTGTTATTGACTCGAGTCCTGTCTCTGGTCATTGCTGATAAGTTTTGCTCAGAGAGTGACCTTGACCTGGTTCGATCTCCCTCCAATTTTTTTTTGTTTTGATCACGCAAACCACAAACGTCAAACTGCAAATGAAAAATGGTTTGACAGAGGATAATAATCTCCACTTCTGATGGGACGTCTCACACTTTTATATATGGCTCCTTTTGTCTCGAAAGGCAATGGATGCGCCCAAATGAGTCACTGATTTTGGTTTAATCTTGAGACGGGGCAGAATTCTAAAGCGGCAGACTTTGCCACAATTCATACATGTGTATGCCTCTGATTCAGGGCTAGCGGACAGGGCAGCTTTCTTTTTTTCCCTCTTGATTAAGGCCGCTTCAATTCTTTTGTTCTCAGCGAGGGTTGTCCCAGCACGCACAGTCTGTCTCCATGCACTTCGGTCTTTGGCTATATTTTCCCACATACTTTCGCTGATGCCTGTGGCTCCCATGTCTCGCTTGCAGACATCTCTATATGTTAGTCTTGGGCGGCTCTTGGGTCTGACTCCATCCACAAGCTCAGCATATAAGATATCTTTCGGGATTCTACCATCTGGCATTCGGGTGACATGTCCGAGCCAGCGAAATCTTCTTTGTGTCAGGAGAGCATACATGCTGTTCACACTTATAGGACAAGACAAACATGGATAGCGCTTATTAAATATTACACCATATTATGTATTTATGTGTGTGTGTGTGTGTGTAGTATAACTGTCGTGATGAAATGTGTAGGCGGAACACAAGGTCAAGGCTAGTAGCAATAATGTGACGTCTCATGATCAGATGATCATGAGTGCAAAGGCAATGCGCGTGAGTTAGATAAGGTCACAAAAAAGGCGGAAAAAAAGGTGATGGTTAAGATAGCCAGTGCGTGGAAAAAACGTTCTGGTGATTTGTATGGCTTGCAGTATCTCATATCTGCTTTGTACTGTATTTATTTATTGTTTCAAGTTTAAAAGAATTTAACTTAAGAAAATTATATCTACACTGTGTCATTTTAGTGCATCATAGTAGTGTTTGTCTTATATCAACAACATCTCCGAATCCGTATGTCAGATGATTTGGAATGAATACAACACAAGTCTATCCCTTCGAAATAACGTCGTGACAAGAACAAGTAACTGTAACAAGCTCTATGTTTTATTAGTTTGATGGTCTCCCCATCCTTGTCTTTCACTTGCCCATTTCGTTGTCTGACCATAATCTACAGACTCTTAACTGAAGTTTTAAAGCGTAAAAAAAAACAGTATAAGTTTTCTTATTGGGGGATTTTGTAAACCAATTATTTCTTTTTCCGAAAAGTTTTCTTCAAAAGTAATGACAAGAAAGATAACCCATGTTTCTGTTTTTTTTTTTGTTTTTTTTTGACAGAAAGTCCACGATTGTCTGCCCAATTGTAGCTAACAAAAAACCTGATACATTACAATGTCTAATATATGAGTAAGAATAGAGAGATAATAATTGCTCTTCCTATAGATCAATGAAATATTATTTTGAAAGCACCGACAAACTATACCACAAACCAGACTTATACATGTATATATTATATGATATATAGTTATACACTTTATTCCATGAATACAAAGATATCTACAATTGCACAAATTTATTATTGTTAGTAATATCTAATCTATCGACATGATGCAATCTGACTCAATATAAGCTATGTTTTTTTTTAAAGTGTTTGTTATATTTGACTTGTGCTCTATGTTTGCAGACGAGAAATCAACTGCTCTGCTTGTAGCTGCTCGTGTACAATGGTGAACCAGACCCTGACGGCACTGGTCTACAAACCTGGATCCACAAGGGAGATAATGTTTAGCTTGGTCCGAGTGCCCACATTCTGCAGATGTATGAACAATTTGGCCATTCCTTAAAAATCAAGGGACCAATGGCTGCTGTGGACGATAAAAATGCGGGAAACCGACTGACATTAAAATTCATGACAGTTGCAGACGTCACGCGTTATTATAGTTTTTTTTTTTATAAATTGTAAATCACGTGGGCATCTAAGATCAAAATAATAAAATAATAATCATAACAACAATAAATGCACATGATTTTTTTCCCAGGATTAGAAGCGAGATCAAAGGCCGACCACCCCGGAGAATCTCCTCCATATTCCTACCTTGAACTACATTAGGCGTGCAGGTGTCCGCCATAAAAACGGCTCCCTAAGGAATGTTGTGTGGGGGTGATATGTTTGTTGGGGTCTTTTTGCTTCCTCAGTGACGTAAGCACCTCCTCCCGAGCGTCACGGTGAGGTTGAGAAGCAAGGGCAAAATAATACATAACTAAAAACCAAACACTCAAACACTATGTCTCATTAGAATGAAAAGTTTAACACTTTAGGTTGATTTTGAAAAGCAGCAAAAAGAAATGATTAAAAATTGAATGCGTACCTCTGGTATTTTAATTCCGGAGGATTCCAGTTACCCGTCGCCTCAACGTGGCGCCTCCGTGGAAACGTCTAGTAGTGGAACTAGTACGAGTGGCGAACCAGGCCCTGCGGGCTTACTGGGTGAGCTTTTGTTTTGTTTTTCTCTCACTCGGGTCGGGATGGAAGAAATGCCCGCGCACCAGTCCAACAAGTCCGCCACACCGTTCCACGCAGGGGGGCAGGGGCAAAGTTACGAATTTTCCATAATTTGGGGGCCCGAGAGGCTTTACCTCTTTGGGGGCCCCTGCATTTTGCGTAATATTTAATATTTAATGTAAAAGCCACTCATTGGGCCCCCCATCAAGTGAGGGCCTGGGGGATTTTTTAATTCTCCTCCCCCCACCCTAGCTACGCCACTGGCAGGGGGCCGTCATCAGTTAGCCGTTAAGCTAGAGTGGCGCTCCTTACACGGAATAGTGGCGATTAAAGTAAAGGAATATGAGATAATCTCCCCGTGGTTATCGCTGTTCTCGGCCACTTATAGCTTGGGGACCTAAGACCAGAGGCGGGACGCTGTGTACGTGGTACGGCCCGATTTCTAGCCCAGTCACTATGGCCGCTACTACTGAGAGCCCTCAGGCAGGACAGGGGCTAAGAGTCCCACGTCCAGGCCTGGTTTTTGGATAAAAGCCTTTCTTACAATTCTTACAATAATTCAGTTCGATTTAATAAACTACATGAATATCAAAGCCTTTGCAGACAGTGACAAGAGGGAAAATACCCCTAGTATCATCTTATAAATAAGATAATGCAAAACATTTATGAAATAAGAACTGATCCTATGTTCAATATTCCAACTATTGCACACACTTTTAGAGCACACTTTGTTAAGATGGGTCCAGTCCAAGTAATGTCCGAAGTATGAGTGTGATGCCACGATATTGTTGCTTTATTCAAGATACACATTAAATGTCTATCCAGCGCCCACCCTCTCTACGAAACCATTACTTGAGCATTAAACATAAAATTAGTGCTTTATTGTTTATTGTAATACCAACACTACAAAGTAGACAAGTACAGTCCACTAAACCCGATGAAGAAGAAACATTTTTGGTACAGTTCAAAGGGAGATATAAACAAAAATAAATGTAATAAGGACTTCACAGATAATAGGAACTTATAGCTCTCCAAAAAGTAGAGTAATGAGGTAACTAGGTCAAGTTCTAGAACGAGGCTACATTGAATAGATTACATAGACTATGATTAGCACGAATATTTTGACACTATGATCTAGTATCTAGTATTTCTGGAAACATTTAATAGGCCGATAGATGGCGTGATGTCTAACACTCTCGGTGTCAAGAAGAATTCCAGGTTGTTGTTTTTTTATTTACCTCAAAATATAAGAATTGTATGTTCCACTTTCTTAATGAGGAAATGTGTTGTAATGTCTATAAAAAGTTAAAGTACCACTTTCAGACCTTGCGATCTATAGGGCAGATGATGTAGGGTCATCTGTTTCTGTGGCCCACGGTTAACGAGGGTGTCAAGTGGCCAGCACAACCACCGACCGCCTTTACTTTTTCCCCAACTAATGTCAGGTACCCATTAGAGCAGGGTGGACTCAGTCTGCACCACGATTCGAACCCTGGACCTCTGGTTCAATAGCCCAGTGCTGTACCGCTCAAACACCGCGCCTCCACAATGTCTGTATCACCACAATGCTGTAATGACCACATCACTACACAACGCTGTAATGACCACATGGTCCACATCACTACACAATGCTGTAATGACCACATCACTACGCACTGCTGTAATGACCACACCCCAGGTAATGGCCACATGGTCCACATCACTACACAATGCTGTAATGACCACACCCCAGGTAATGGCCACATACTTGGCCTTCTTCAGTCGTAATGACTACGGTTCGTCTCTTGGAGCACTTTTTCATGTGGCTGTGGAGCCCTGTTTTGGGGAGTCACTTCCGTCCACAAATAGCGCAGGTTAAAGTGTCTTACTCTTTGATGGTAGAGGAGACGGCCATTTTTTAGTTTGGCACGCTTTTCTTTCAGAGATGAGTCCAATAGCTGTCCATAGCTTTCTTGGTCAACATCTCTCTCCACAAAGTGCAGTCTAGGCCTATGAATTCCCAATGGTCAGTACTGCTTAAGGTCCCGTTTGATTACATACAAGTAACGGAGGTGGGGGGCGACCAGTGTTTCTTGAGCCAGTACTTTTAGATTCGAATTTCAGCTTTCTAACTTTCCTGGACGAGAATACCCATTTCCTGGGACACAGCGCTCGGAGCCTTCTTCAAAGATACTTTTTAAATACTGTCTAAATGAAGCTGAATAGGTTGACGTCACGTGGACACCCCCCCTCCCCTATCGCCTTCCTCGGTGGGACAATTTTTCACTGAACCATATTGTCAGACACGAGTCAGTTAAAAAAAAAATATTTAGGGTTCAGTGGAGGAAGTATGAAGTAAGGATCCTCCAAAGAAAAAGTTGGCAGGAAAATGTAAAAGAATAATATCACGTGATATCACGTGATATCCTGCTAAGGTCAGAAGCTAACCGGGAAGAGTGGAGGGATTTGGTAACGCGAACTGTGACATCACCCTACGACGCAAGCCAAGAAACTGATGAGGATGATGATGACATGACTAGATTGACCTAGACACACGCGGAGGACGTATACAGTCTACTTTTTTTGTAAAGTAACGTCTGTATTTTATAAGATAAGTTAAGCCTTGTTGATACCAGAGAACCATTTTTGTGGACATAATAGATCTGTTCTAGCGGCAGTAAATATTGTGTAATTTTAAGTATGAACCAACGTTTTCATCAGATTGTGGTGCCAGAATGTTCCTTTAACATTTATATTTTGACTCAGAGGTCTTTAGTATAAAAAAAAAGAAAAACGTTTCTAAATTAAATTCTACTTTCCACTATCACCATGGAGGCGCGGTGGCTTAGCGGTAAAGCGTTTGACTTTCGAATCCTGGTGAAGACTGGGATTTTTAATTTCGGATCTTCGAGTCCACCCAGCTCTAATGGGTACATAAGTAAAGGCGGTTGGTCGTTGTGCTGGCCACATGACACCCTTGTTAACCGTAGGCCACAGAAACAGATGATCTTTACATCATCTGCCCTATACACCACAAGGTCTGAAGGGGGAACTTTACTTTACTATCACCATAAGTCATTACAGTGTGTTTGGGAGCTTCCCCCCCCCCGCACACACACACACACAGACCATATCGTAAGTTTCAAGTGTGAGAGATAAATAGACAAAAACTGACAATGAGCTCGCTGGATGACGGGATATTTGAGTCGAGTGCTGGGTATTGTTAGAGACTAAAACCTGGGTAGACTTTTCATCGTCCGACATAAGATGGTAAAAAAAAAAAAAAAAGCGCCTTAGGTAAGACAGATAACTCGTCCATCTCGGTGGTACGACTTGATTACGATGTTTGCTGATGATAGATAGGAACCTTGGCTCGCGCCACATCCGCAATTTGAACCGAGCAGATGGCACATATATAAGCGCGAGATAATCAGGCCTCATTACACACTGGGGTCGATGAGCATTTTTGAAACAATGAAGATATTCGCGGTAATCACTGTGCTGTCCCTGGCTGTGTCTTGGACTAATGCGGACATTGTACCAGTCAAAGACTGCGGTAAGAGGCTTTCTTAAGTCTAGATGATTTAAAGCTAATTCTGATTTTGATATTGTCATTGCCTTTACCTATAGTCTATAGTCTGTCCATCGTGGTTCGATTATGAACACTTTGTTATCCTGAGGGGCTGAGGGCTTTGCACTTGGGTTGGTGAGACCTATGTGAGCCCGGAATGTTCTGCTGGGCAGGTTATTCCAACTGGAGCTAGTGTCGTGGGCTAGTGTCGTGGGCCTTGCTTGTCTTCTCTGGCGTTTTTCTTCTGCCAGCGTTGTTCTCTTTTCCTTTGCCTATATAACCTGTAATGTCATCACGTAATTATTTCAAACAGTTTACCAACAGCAGTACTAGAGATGCTCATTAGTACAATATCGATCTGATTTTAGAAAGACCTTTTTTTTAAAAAATTTAAATGTAACTCAACCAGAAAAACATTAAAAAAACTTTTTTTTAAAGACAATACCTCCTTCATAGAACTATGTGGATTTTGATTTTTTTTTATTCCAATAACTATAGAGTCTCCTTCAGGCAATTTACTTTACTCAAAAACACGCAAGATGATATATTTGTCTAATTTAAAATAAATAATAACAGGAGTTATTGACGATGAACTACACAATGTCAAGGGTGCTTTACAGCTGCCAACTAAGCATAAAAATAATTAAGCTTTAATTTTAACACTCAGATTTTCTCAATACACAACAAATCAACTCTGTCTGTCTCGCAAAAAGTTTGTACACGTTATTTCTCTCACACCCAGTCTCGGATTAAGATGACATTTCACACAATTATTTCTTTTACCTGACAACGCAAGAATTAATAATAAAAAAAAAAAAACATTAGTTAATTTACAATTGGTAATTAATTATTTTGTTTTGAACAAGGGAAAGAAAAGTGTACTTGACTGATGTGGTGGTATAAGCTGAATAAGTTCCCTTGAGGGTTATTGAACACTAAGTGAACATTTTAAAAAAACCAAAAAACGAACATGTAAACATTCACAAAGACACCCCGCCCTTCTTCCCTCCCTTCTTCCCGCCCTTCTTCCCTCCCTTCTTCCCTTTCTAATCGCACAGATTTATTAAATGCAAGTTAGCAATAAGCATAATTACATGACTGACCAAAACTAGATGATATAATTACATCTAATATAAGCTTTGTTTTTTTTAAAAGTATTTTTTAAAATGTTTTTTTTTGTTAATATATGTATATTAATGTACATTATCATTATTTTTATATTAATTTATATTGAAATCGCTACAAATAGTTCATTTTTATGTGCCCGACTGCACGCCACTTTCTCGTTATCTCAACCTGAAATGTCAAGAGGTCAAAGGTCAAGGATTGCTTTTATTATCTGACAATGATCCCTAATACTGTGGGATGACGTCTTAAAGTAACACAGATTACCCTGATAAGCAATTATAAATAGACTTCAAGCTTTTAGTCGAAGAAATTGATGTTAAATGGACATTTTGGAATGATTTTAGTAGTTGGGTATGATTTCAGAAAGATAGATAGATAGATAGATAGATAGATAGATAGATAGATAGATAGATAGATAGATAGATAGATAGATAGATAGATAGATAGATAGATAGACAAATTATAAATCGATATGTTTTGACAATTACTTTCTCCCCCCCCCCATAACACCTGTTACTGGACACATATGTCAACACAAATCCGAAGGGATAAACTGGGTCAAATAGCAAGTTGTAAGTTAATTGGACATTTTCATAAAAATGAGGCAATGTACTATATATTTGTAAGTTACCACTCACTGATAGATTGATTAAGAGATCTCTTAAACTAGTGTACATATCCGCATGAAATTTCGTACACTATAGATTCCTATAGATTTAGTACTTGGGATACAGGGGGGGGGGGGGGCGATCGGCCCTATCGCCCCCCCCCCCACTCGGCCGACACACCATATATGTTGTATGTGCGTTTATGCATATGGTTAGGGTTTACTGGGTGTTAGGGTTAGGGTTTGGAAAAAAATCGCCCTTCCCCCTGTAGGTCGTTGTGCTGGCCATATGACACCCTCGTTTAACCGTAGGCGCAGAAACAGTCGACCTTTACATCATCTGCCCTAGAGACCACAAGTTCTAAATGGGGAACTACTTTATTTTACTTTACATAGATTTATATGACTGAGGAAATTCATTTCACTTTTTTTGTTTTGATATTTCTAAAAGTGGCCTCAGAGTTTGTATTCAGGTCATTTTGATAGATCTAGAGTCTTTTTCTTTCTTTTTTTTTTTTCGAGAGAAAGAGAGAGAGAGGGCAAGGAATGGTACTTTGTATCACATTCTAAAAAAAAAACTAAAAACTAAATCCTAATAGCATTGAAAATCTAGATCTATTGTCATTTCGCTACATTCAAAATGGGTCAAATCAACGAATACAATTAATAAAACCAAATGGATATTTCTTTAATTTAGCGAACAAAATACCAAGAGAAATGTAGAATGTAGAACGGGAATGTGTACGAAGGACAAATGTGTACAAATACTCCTTCTTCTCTTCTTCCCATTTAGAGCATGGAATGGGTTGCCTCAGCCAACCAGGAAAACCAGTGACTTGGTAAAATTTAAGTCATTGGCTAACATGCATGACTAGATGCATGACGCGTAGGACGTAATCATCTTCTTTTTTGAAGTAACGTCTGTATTGTATAAGATAAGATAAGAAGAACTAACTTTTTTTTGTTGTTGTTGTTGGCGGGGAAGGGAGAATAAGTCAAACTAAAATCAACGGACCCAACATATGAGAGTATGTTAGGTTGATCGTTAAAATATTTCCCGTTTAGTAGAATTAAAAACAAAGAAAAGAAGGAGGTGTTCCGCGATAAAAACAATATAAAGCTTAGGAACAAATCTGAACACAATAAAAGCATAGGAGTTAATCAACTGGCGTAGCCGGCGCGTATATTTAGTTGATCTAAAATTGTAAGCATTTTTGGTGTATCGGTGAACAGCATCCAGATACTGTCCGAGAATTAAGATTTTAATAAAGCAATTTTTTTTTATTTAAAGAAAGACCTGACCTATATTTAGTCGGTTTTTTCCAAGTCGATTTTGACTATAGATTTAGGCATTTTTTTTTTATCATTAGATGTGATAGGTTGATTGCATTTGATTGGATGTGATTTGGTCTTGAAAGTCGTCAGATTCAATTTAAAGTAGCAGACGATTTAATTACTTCATGCAAGCCCCGTATTCTAAATCGACAACAGATGATCTCTTGAGCTACCCGTTTTGTGCATTGGAAAATCTCTTTTACTGAACACATGCTCGTAACTATATTGAAGTCTAAAAAGGATCTTATCTTATCTTATAACACACATAAATCAAAAAAGGAAGATGATTACGTCCTGCGCAGGTCTTTGGCAAAGTTATACTGATATTTAAAAAATGCTTCTTCTGCTGAAAGCTCCGATATATATTTTATAAACTATTCATCTGTCCTTATTTTCAACGCAATACAAAAAAAAATATCATATAGGCTACTTTAAAAAAATACAGCCAATCAACACCTCGTTTTTTTTTTGTTTTTTTTTTGTACGCCGGATACACCAAAAAGCTAGCTATTTATATTTTTTTCCGCTATGCATGAAAATATCCAATAACAAATTTTCCTCTCTATTGTTTTGTTGCTCGGGACTATGTAAAAAGTAGGAACATATTAAGTGTGGATTAGCTGTTTGTTGTTCATTACATAGCCGGGGTCACTTGTCGGAGTGCTGTGAGAGCTCAAACATGATCCATACTTGTCTATGTTATTTTCCTAACATGTTTGGTCACAGTGGGCCATGTGTTTAAGGCAAAATTATTAAGAGACTTACATCGAGGGAAGATAAAGATAAAGATAGATGCAACATCTGCAAAAAAGTATGCACCATGAAACAGAAAGCCATTCAATGTGACACCTGCGATGAATGGTACCATGCATCATGTCTCCATATGAATACACCTGTGTATTATGCCTTAGGCAACAAAGATGCATCATGGCACTGTGTACCGTGTGGGTTACCTCATTTTACATCAGGACTGTTTGATTCCTTTGATGCAGACACTTCTAACCCATACAACATCCTAAACACCATCCTTAACCAAACTCACCAACCACTAGCCAGATCCACTCCTGTTAAACCTAAATCTACTAAAATTAATACAACAGCCTCACTAAACAAACCTACTAAAGAATTAATACCAAAATACCTTAAAACCTTAGTAATAAATTTTCAAAGCATTAGGAACAAAACAGCAGACTTAGACATTTTATTAGAATGTGAGAAACCAGACATAATTGCAGGAACAGAAACTTGGCTACATCCTGAAATTTATAATGCAGAAATTTTCAATAGTAATTATGAAATTTTTAGAAAAGGTAGGGCTGATAATCATGGAGGAGTTCTTTTAACACTCTTATAACAGAAAAAATTACCTAACCTAACTCAAAAAATATAGAATCAACATTTTGTAAAATTAATACCACCTCAACATCCCTAATAATAGACAGCATTTACAGACCACCAAATTCTAGTTTAGAATACATGCTGGAACTTTGTAATCAGATTACTACTCTTAAAGAGACAAATAAAAATGCAGTTTTTGGATTATGGGTGATTTCAACCTACCTGATATAAATTGGAAAACACTAACCATAGATAAACACCAAAACCTTAAGGACATAAATGAGCTTTTCATAGAAACTTTACACAATCTAAGTTAAGATCAAATCATTAAAAAGCCAACTAGATTAAACAACACATTAGATCTCTTCTTAACCAACAGACCTGGATTAGTAGTTGATTATGATATTATCCCTGGTCTATCAGACCATGAGATCATAAAAATACACAGTCAGATAAAAGCAGTAGCCAATACAAAACCCAAAAGAAAAATCTTACTCTGGAATAAATGTAACCTAACACAACTACACAAAGCTGCATTAAACTTTCAACAAACATTTTTATTAGAAAAAGACATTAACCAACCAGTCGATGACCTCTGGAATTTCATTAAAAACCATCTTAAAAGCATTATAGAAAATCATATACCAACTAAATGTACACTAAACAAAATAAATAAATATTGGTTTAATAATAGACTAAAGAAGCTTTGTAAACAGAAGGAAAACCTATATAGAAAATTTAAAGGAACTAAGGCAGAAAGTATATAAAAATAAACACTTAACCCAAAAAGTAAGCAGACATCTGCAGAGTGAATACATAAACAATGTAATATCTAAAGATAACAACAAAAACCTATGGTCATACATTAAGTCTAAGAAAATGGAAACAACAGACATAGCGCCATTAAAAGATGAACATAACATAATACATAATGATAATGAAACTAAAGCAAACATCCTAAACAAATACTTTGCATCAGCATTCTCAGCTCCAGGAGACAAAGACATATTACTGAATCTGAACCAAGTAGACAACATAGAAGATATACTAGTACAAGAAAATGGAATTCAAAAACTATTAGCCAACACCAAACCAAATAAAGCGTCTGGACCTGATGGTATTCCAGCTAGATTACTCAAAGAACTAAGCAATGAGCTAGCCCCCGTGTTCAAAATACTCTTTCAGGCTTCGTTTAACCACGGCAGAGTACCAAAGGACTGGAAAGAAGCTAATATCACCCCCCTATTTAAAAAAGGAGAAAAATCTGACCCAGGAAACTACAGACCAGTATCACTTACCAGCATCACATGTATAATCCTAGAACACATAATATGTAGCAACATCATAAACCACTTAGACAAACATAATGTCCTCAGACCATACCAACATGGCTTTAGGAAATATAGATCATGTGAAACACAACTAATAGGACTAATTGATGATTTTTCAAAAGGTTTAGATAATAGTGAACAAATAGATGCTATCTTACTAGATTTTTCTCAGGCTTTTAACAAAGTTCAACACCATAGTTTGCTTGAAAAAATTAAAATATTTCGGCATTAATGGTCCACTGCATCAGTAAATTGAAGATTTTCTGATAGGGAGAGAACAAACTGTAATAATAAATGGCTCTAAATCAACACCGATAACAGTAAACTCAGGTGTACCTCAAGGAACAGTCTTAGGTCCACTACTATTTTTAATTTACATAAATGATTTACCAATTGCATTTCTTCAGGAACTAAAGTCAGATTAATTGCAGGCGATTGCATAATATATAGAACAATAAAAACAACACAAGACACAGATATTTTACAAAGAGAATTAGATGAATTACAGAAATGGGAATCAAATTGGAGCATGTCTTTCCACCCAGAAAAATGTCAGTTATTAAGAGTAACAAAAAACAATAAAACAAATTAATTCCACTTATCTTATTCACGGCAAACCAGTAACACAGACTAATAACGCAAAATACCTAGGTGTTATAATAAATGAAAAACTGTCATGGAATCCACATATTGATGAAACTATAAAAAAAAAAATCAAAGAAAGCATTAGGGTTTATTAAAAGAAATTTCTATAAATCAAATAAGAACATAAAACTAAAATGTTATTTAACCCTGGTTAGACCAATAATAGAATATGCATCCTCCGTTTGGGACCCCTCAACTCAAGAAAACATTAAGAAACTGGAACAGACACAAAAGAGAGCAGTGAGATTCATAACAAACGAATATTCACATTAGACTAGAGTAACACCTTTAGTAAAATCACTAAATTTAGAAAGCCTTCAGGACAGAAGACTCAAAAGTAAAGTAGCAATTATACATAAAACACTGAACCATAATCTTCAAATACAAAAACAAAATTTAATAAAATATTCTGAAAGACACAAAGATAAAGGCAAATTCCTCGTCCCATATGCTAGGACAAATTTGTACAAGAGCTCCTTCTTCCCTAGTGCAATTAGAGCATGGAATGGGTTGCCTGACCCTAGCCAGGAAAACCAGTGACTTGGCAGAAGTTAAGTCATTGGTTAATATGCATGACTAAATGCATGACGCGTAGGACGTAATCATCTTCTTTTTTGAAGTAACGTCTGTACTATATAAGATAAGAAGATAGAGTTAATGTCCCTCGTTTTTAGTTTGTTGAATATATATATTATATAAGATGTAATTAATTAAAATATAAATGTACTGAAAATAAAGCGTCCAATCAAAACTTCTCTTTCAACATCTCTACCTTTGTCTTTGAACGCTTCATCTGATTCGTCCCTGACATTTTATTAGTCATTCATCTTCAATCAACTCTCCTAGTCCGATAAGACACAACAGACTTGATCCTTGGTCTCTCAATGGCCACGCCCCAGATTCATCTAAATAATCTTCAATCGCAAAGCAGTGGCGAAGCTAGGGATTTGGGGGGGGGGCGGTGGGCTTTACCTCTTTAGGGGACCCTGTATTTTGACATTAGACATCATCACATGGGATAATGGCGTAATATTTAATGTAACAACAAATTTCGGAAACTCATTTTGGGGCCCATCTCAAGTGGGGGCCAGGGGGTGGTAAAATTTGGACCCCCCCCCCCAGATACGCCACTGTCGCAAAGGTTTATACATTTTTGTTTCCTGACACGACCTCAGATGACGTCATGTTAGTTAAGTATCGTTGTTTCTCTCTAGGCCTACAAATGGCCAGGCGATTTAAGATCAAAGTCCAGCGAGTAAGAAAGTAAAGATAGAAAAAAAAAATAGTTCGTAGTGAGTTGACAGGAGCGTAGCGAGTTGACAGGAGCGTAGCGAGTTGACAGGAGCGTAGCGAGTTGACAGGAGCGTAGCGAGTTGACAGGAGCGTAGCGAGTTGACAGGAGCGTAGCGAGTTGACAGGAGCGTAGTGAGTTCTGGTCTATAGTAAAAGAAACGATAACCGTGACAACTGCCCTAGCATGGGGCGAACAGAGACAGAGGCGTGTTTTGTGTGGGATATATACCACTTAGAGACGTGTTTTGTGTGGGATATATACCACTTAGAGACGTGTTTTGTGTGGGATATATAATACTCAGAGACGTGTTTTGTGTGGGATATATACCACTTAGAGACGTGTTTTGTGTGGGATATATACCACTTAGAGACGTGTTTTGTGTGGGATATATACCACTTAGAGACGTGTTTTGTGTGGGATATATACCACTTAGAGACGTGTTTTGTGTGGGATATATAATACTTAGAGACGTGTTTTGTGTGGGATATATAATACTTAGAGACGTGTTTTGTGTGGGATATATACCACTTAGAGACGTGTTTTGTGTGGGATATATACCACTTAGAGACGTGTTTTGTGTGGGATATATACCACTTAGAGACGTGTTTTGTGTGGGATATATACCACTTAGAGACGTGTTTTGTGTGGGATATATACCACTTAGAGACGTGTTTTGTGTGGGATATATACCACTTAGAGACGTGTTTTGTGTGGGATATATACCACTTAGAGACGTGTTTTGTATGGGATATATACCACTTAGAGACGTGTTTTGTATGGGATATATACCACTTAGAGACGTGTTTTGTGTGGGATATATACCACTTAGAGACGTGTTTTGTGTGGGATATATACCACTTAGAGACGTGTTTTGTGTGGGATATATAATACTCAGAGACGTGTTTTGTGTGGGATATATACCACTTAGAGACGTGTTTTGTGTGGGATATATACCACTTAGAGACGTGTTTTGTGTGGGATATATACCACTTAGAGACGTGTTTTGTATGGGATATATACCACTTAGAGACGTGTTTTGTGTGGGATATATACCACTTAGAGACGTGTTTTGTGTGGGATATATACCACTTAGAGACGTGTTTTGTGTGGGATATATAATACTCAGAGACGTGTTTTGTGTGGGATATATACCACTTAGAGACGTGTTTTGTGTGGGATATATACCACTTAGAGACGTGTTTTGTGTGGGATATATACCACTTAGAGACGTGTTTTGTGTGGGATATATACCACTTAGAGACGTGTTTTGTGTGGGATATATACCACTTAGAGACGTGTTTTGTGTGGGATATATAATACTCAGAGACGTGTTTTGTGTGGGATATATACCACTTAGAGACGTGTTTTGTGTGGGATATATACCACTTAGAGACGTGTTTTGTGTGGGATATATACCACTTAGAGACGTGTTTTGTGTGGGATATATACCACTTAGAGACGTGTTTTGTGTGGGATATATAATACTTAGAGACGTGTTTTGTGTGGGATATAAAATACTTAGAGACGTGTTTTGTGTGGGATATATACCACTTAGAGACGTGTTTTGTGTGGGATATATACCACTTAGAGACGTGTTTTGTGTGGGATATATACCACTTAGAGACGTGTTTTGTGTGGGATATATAATACTTAGAGACGTGTTTTGTGTGGGATATATAATACTTAGAGACGTGTTTTGTGTGGGATATATAATACTTAGAGACGTGTTTTGTGTGGGATATATAATACTTAGACACGTGTTTTGTGTGGGATATATAATACTTAGAGACGTGTTTTGTGTGGGATATATACCACTTAGAGACGTGTTTTGTGTGGGATATATACCACTTAGAGACGTGTTTTGTGTGGGATATATACCACTTAGAGACGTGTTTTGTGTGGGATATATACCACTTAGAGACGTGTTTTGTGTGGGATATATACCACTTAGAGGCGTGTTTTGTGTGGGATATATACCACTTAGAGACGTGTTTTGTGTGGGATATATACCACTTAGAGACGTGTTTTGTGTGGGATATATACCACTTAGAGACGTTTTGTGTGGGATATATACCACTTAGAGACGTGTTTTGTGTGGGATATATACCACTTAGAGACGTGTTTTGTGTGGGATATATACCACTTAGAGACGTGTTTTGTGTGGGATATATACCACTTAGAGACGTGTTTTGTGTGGGATATATACCACTTAGAGACGTGTTTTGTGTGGGATATATACCACTTAGAGACGTGTTTTGTGTGGGATATATACCACTTAGAGACGTGTTTTGTGTGGGATATATACCACTTACAGACGTGTTTTGTGTGGGATATATACCACTTAGAGACGTGTTTTGTGTGGGATATATACCACTTAGAGACGTGTTTTGTGTGGGATATATACCACTTAGAGACGTGTTTTGTATGGGATATATACCACTTAGAGACGTGTTTTGTATGGGATATATACCACTTAGAGACGTGTTTTGTGTGGGATATATTCCACTTAGAGACGTGTTTTGTATGGGATATATACCACTTAGAGACGTGTTTTGTGTGGGATATATACCACTTAGAGACGTGTTTTGTGTGGGATATATACCACTTAGAGACGTGTTTTGTGTGGGATATATACCACTTAGAGACGTGTTTTGTGTGGGATATATACCACTTAGAGACGTGTTTTGTGTGGGATATATACCACTTAGAGACGTGTTTTGTGTGGGATATATACCACTTAGAGACGTGTTTTGTGTGGGATATATACCACTTAGAGACGTGTTTTGTGTGGGATATATACCACTTAGAGACGTGTTTTGTGTGGGATATATAATACTTAGAGACGTGTTTTGTGTGGGATATATACCACTTAGAGACGTGTTTTGTGTGGGATATATAATACTTAGAGACGTGTTTTGTGTGGGATATATAATACTTAGAGACGTGTTTTGTGTGGGATATATAATACTTAGAGACGTGTTTTGTGTGGGATATATAATACTTAGAGACGTGTTTTGTGTGGGATATATACCACTTAGAGACGTGTTTTGTGTGGGATATATAATACTTAGAGACGTGTTTTGTGTGGGATATATAATACTTAGAGACGTGTTTTGTGTGGGATATATAATACTTAGAGACGTGTTTTGTGTGAGATATATAATACTTAGAGACGTGTTTTGTGTGGGATATATATACCACTTAGAGACGTGTTTTGTGTGGGATATATACCACTTAGAGACGTGTTTTGTGTGGGATATATACCACTTAGAGACGTGTTTTGTGTGGGATATATAATACTTAGAGACGTGTTTTGTGTGGGATATATAATACTTAGAGACGTGTTTTGTGTGGGATATATAATACTTAGAGACGTGTTTTGTGTGGGATATATAATACTTAGAGACGTGTTGTGTGTGGGATATATAATACTTAGAGACGTGTTTTGTGTGGGATATATAATACTTAGAGACGTGTTTTGTGTGGGATATATAATACTTAGAGACGTGTTTTGTGTGGGATATATAATACTTAGAGACGTGTTTTGTGTGGGATATATAATACTTAGAGACGTGTTTTGTGTGGGATATATAATACTTAGAGACGTGTTTTGTGTGGGATATATAATACTTAGAGACGTGTTTTGTGTGGGATATATAATACTTAGAGACGTGTTTTGTGTGGGATATATAATACTTAGAGACGTGTTTTGTGTGGGATATATAATACTTAGAGACGTGTTTTGTGTGGGATATATACCACTTAGAGACGTGTTTTGTGTGGGATATATAATACTTAGAGACGTGTTTTGTGTGGGATATATACCACTTAGAGACGTGTTTTGTGTGGGATATATACCACTTAGAGACGTGTTTTGTGTGGGATATATACCACTTAGAGACGTGTTTTGTGTGGGATATATACCACTTAGAGACGTGTTTTGTGTGGGATATATACCACTTAGAGACGTGTTTTGTGTGGGATATATACCACTTAGAGACGTGTTTTGTGTGGGATATATACCACTTAGAGACGTGTTTTGTGTGGGATATATACCACTTAGAGACGTGTTTTGTGTGGGATATATACCACTTAGAGACGTGTTTTGTGTGGGATATATACCACTTACAGACGTGTTTTGTGTGGGATATATACCACTTAGAGACGTGTTTTGTGTGGGATATATACCACTTAGAGACGTGTTTTGTGTGGGATATATACCACTTAGAGACGTGTTTTGTATGGGATATATACCACTTAGAGACGTGTTTTGTATGGGATATATACCACTTAGAGACGTGTTTTGTGTGGGATATATTCCACTTAGAGACGTGTTTTGTATGGGATATATACCACTTAGAGACGTGTTTTGTGTGGGATATATACCACTTAGAGACGTGTTTTGTGTGGGATATATACCACTTAGAGACGTGTTTTGTGTGGGATATATACCACTTAGAGACGTGTTTTGTGTGGGATATATACCACTTAGAGACGTGTTTTGTGTGGGATATATACCACTTAGAGACGTGTTTTGTGTGGGATATATACCACTTAGAGACGTGTTTTGTGTGGGATATATAATACTTAGAGACGTGTTTTGTGTGGGATATATACCACTTAGAGACGTGTTTTGTGTGGGATATATAATACTTAGAGACGTGTTTTGTGTGGGATATATAATACTTAGAGACGTGTTTTGTGTGGGATATATAATACTTAGAGACGTGTTTTGTGTGGGATATATAATACTTAGAGACGTGTTTTGTGTGGGATATATACCACTTAGAGACGTGTTTTGTGTGGGATATATAATACTTAGAGACGTGTTTTGTGTGGGATATATAATACTTAGAGACGTGTTTTGTGTGGGATATATAATACTTAGAGACGTGTTTTGTGTGAGATATATAATACTTAGAGACGTGTTTTGTGTGGGATATATATACCACTTAGAGACGTGTTTTGTGTGGGATATATACCACTTAGAGACGTGTTTTGTGTGGGATATATACCACTTAGAGACGTGTTTTGTGTGGGATATATAATACTTAGAGACGTGTTTTGTGTGGGATATATAATACTTAGAGACGTGTTTTGTGTGGGATATATAATACTTAGAGACGTGTTTTGTGTGGGATATATAATACTTAGAGACGTGTTGTGTGTGGGATATATAATACTTAGAGACGTGTTTTGTGTGGGATATATAATACTTAGAGACGTGTTTTGTGTGGGATATATAATACTTAGAGACGTGTTTTGTGTGGGATATATAATACTTAGAGACGTGTTTTGTGTGGGATATATAATACTTAGAGACGTGTTTTGTGTGGGATATATAATACTTAGAGACGTGTTTTGTGTGGGATATATAATACTTAGAGACGTGTTTTGTGTGGGATATATAATACTTAGAGACGTGTTTTGTGTGGGATATATAATACTTAGAGACGTGTTTTGTGTGGGATATATAATACTTAGAGACGTGTTTTGTGTGGGATATATAATACTTAGAGACGTGTTTTGTGTGGGATATATAATACTTAGAGACGTGTTTTGTGTGGGATATATACCACTTAGAGACGTGTTTTGTGTGGGATATATAATACTTAGAGACGTGTTTTGTGTGGGATATATAATACTTAGAGACGTGTTTTGTGTGGGATATATAATACTTAGAGACGTGTTTTGTGTGGGATATATAATACTTAGACACGTGTTTTGTGTGGGATATATACCACTTAGAGACGTGTTTTGTGTGGGATATATACCACTTAGAGACGTGTTTTGTGTGGGATATATACCACTTAGAGACGTGTTTTGTGTGGGATATATACCACTTAGAGACGTGTTTTGTGTGGGATATATACCACTTAGAGACGTGTTTTGTGTGGGATATATACCACTTAGAGACGTGTTTTGTGTGGGATATATACCACTTAGAGACGTGTTTTGTGTGGGATATATACCACTTAGAGACGTGTTTTGTGTGGGATATATACCACTTAGAGACGTGTTTTGTGTGGGATATATACCACTTAGAGACGTGTTTTGTGTGGGATATATACCACTTAGAGACGTGTTTTGTGTGGGATATATACCACTTAGAGACGTGTTTTGTGTGGGATATATACCACTTAGACACGTGTTTTGTGTGGGATATATACCACTTAGAGACGTGTTTTGTGTGGGATATATACCACTTAGAGACGTGTTTTGTGTGGGATATATACCACTTAGACACGTGTTTTGTGTTGGATATATACCACTTAGACACGTGTTTTGTGTGGGATATATACCACTTAGAGACGTGTTTTGTATGGGATATATACCACTTAGAGACGTGTTTTGTGTGGGATATATACCACTTAGAGACGTGTTTTGTGTGGGATATATTCCACTTAGAGACGTGTTTTGTGTGGGATATATACCACTTAGAGACGTGTTTTGTATGGGATATATACCACTTAGAGACGTGTTTTGTGTGGGATATATACCACTTAGAGACGTGTTTTGTGTGGGATATATACCACTTAGAGACGTGTTTTGTATGGGATATATACCACTTAGAGACGTGTTTTGTATGGGATATATACCACTTAGAGACGTGTTTTGTGTGGGATATATTCCACTTAGAGACGTGTTTTGTATGGGATATATACCACTTAGAGACGTGTTTTGTGTGGGATATATACCACTTAGAGACGTGTTTTGTGTGGGATATATTCCACTTAGAGACTTTTATATTAAAATTGTATTTATGTCGCCAGGTTCTGTAGAGGGCAGCATAAACAAAGTGGACATAACTCCGTGCCCAAGCATACCATGTCCATTCAAGAGAAACACATTTGTCAATGTGACTATCAACTTCGCTGCACGTAAGTATGCTCGCCGCCAGGTGGCGCTGCTCATTTCAAAAAGTGTGATCGGATCTGGGGTTAAGTTGCTTTGAAATTAGCTCAGCTTGCATGAGGACCATAGCTAAGTACGTCAAAAAGCTCTTGTGTGTGTGTGTTTATATGGTGATGGTGGGAAGAGGTTAACGAACGGCTGTGAATGATGCAACATAGGTGGCATTGTCGTCACTTGGTCTTAGTTAGGGGAGACGACTCCAGAACGTGAGATTGAACGGTTGTATTATTGTAGTGAGTTAGATTTTGTTAAAGATATTATTACTAAAGTCTAGTACATTTATTTGATTTCATATTAACTTGATTTTGTCTATATTGTAAATAAAGTTTTATTTAGCTTGTTCACAAAAGGAAGTTATTCAAGTTATGTGCAGCTTTATTAGTTTAGAAAAAAATTAGATGCATTACACCTACAACGATTTAGTTGTTTAATAGCAGTTCTGCTTTCTGCAAGTCAACGACTGTTAACAACAGTGTGCATATGTTTGTGTGGTAGATTTGGAACGATTAAAGTGTAAATTAAAGGAATGCTATATTAAGAAAGGAATTGACATTTGTTTTAAACTGCGAGGCTTGAAGACAGGAGAGCGTAAAAGAGGGGAGAGAACTATACAGTGATATGAGAAAATGGTGATAAGTCGACATGACTGTGTTCAATGTAGAAGTCATGTAATTATATTTTGGACATTAGTTTTTGGAATAAAAAAATTTCGCATAGCTTACACATGAGATTGGATTAGGATTTGCATCACATCATTGCAATAATATTTATGTTTTCTTTTTAACTATTATTCTATCTGTAGAGGGCTCAATCTTTCAGGCTGACACAAGTGTTCATGGAATCATAGCAGATGTCCCTGTACCGTTTCCTTTGCCAGACGACAATGCCTGTCATTTTATGACATGCCCTATCAATCAAGGAGACACTGTGAATTATGCCAACGGAATTTTCGTCCAAGAGGCATATCCAAAGGTTCTTTTTTTTTAAAAATTATTTGTTACTTTAGAAATCTTAGTCAAACGTTTATTTTCTTGTAGAATAATTTACGTGTCTGATTCATTAGTCTAGCTCAGTGTTTCCCAAACTTTTGACCTATGTGCACCCCCTTTTATAATTTTGTAATGATGAGTACCCCTCCAACACACTTTCATGTATTAACAAAACATAATAAATGGGTATTTAATAAAATCAATCATCATAGTTAATGAAGTACCCCCTCCAAAGCCTCCCTGTACCCCTGGGGATGCGCGTACCCCACTTTGGGAAGCACTGGTCTAGCTGATTATGTCTGACCTTTGATGCAGGGTGTATATAAATAAATGCGCTCTGTAATAACGTTCTAAAACGTTTCTGGTGGTTCGAAATGAAGTTTTTATTCAAACCTGTGACAACCTTTTCTCTTACAGCAGGTTGTAATGTCATTCACCCTGCTCTTTCCTCATTATAATTAAAGTTTGAAGCTAAAAATACACAACTATAAAACCTTCTATTTTCATAAACAATTTTCTGGCAGAGTGGTTAGTGTATTGGCTTAAGGAGGCTTTAGCCCTCGAGTCCAAATTCAGGTCATTCACCTTTTTTTCCTACAAATGCATTTAAAAAGCGATCACCCGATACCCCCTTCTTTCTCCCCATACCCCTTTCCAA
Source organism: Biomphalaria pfeifferi (assembly GCA_030265305.1). Lineage (NCBI taxonomy): Eukaryota > Metazoa > Mollusca > Gastropoda > Planorbidae > Biomphalaria > Biomphalaria pfeifferi. The sequence goes on from JASAOG010000048.1 coordinate 2,898,224, forward strand.
CTGGTCCAGACAAGTGATAGGATCATAGCGTATTGAGAAAGCTAAAAGCATGAAATTGTGCTAAATAAAAGAAATTGGTAAAAACTTTTCCAATCGCACAGATTTATTGTTGTCAGTCTAGTCTTTAATTTCAGAACTGATCCAAACTAGTTGATTCAACTACTCTTAATATAAGCTGTGTGGGTTTTTAAAAATAATTTTAAAAAAATGTTTTCCTTGTTTTACCTATTAGATTACTTTGATTGTGAAATGGGAACTGCTGACAGGATCCACTGACATCATTTGTTTCACAGTCCCAGTGACCATCACAGACTGAGATGTTGAGTCTAGTTCTAATGTTGAACGCTATTTATTTCAAACTTTTTAAACATTTGTTGACTGCTAGCTTGAACACTATCTCAAGGAGATGAATCAACGACAACAATACAAAAAAAAAATCTAGACAGATTAGTAAACTTGTTTAGAAAAGCAATAAATAAACATTAACTCATTTAACGAAGTCTGTTGTGTTTGTATATCGTTTTTTAGTCTCTTTGTGTTTCGGCCTCTTTTTTTGTTTCTTTTTAACAATCGCTTCCAAAACCTTCTTAAGTCTTGAAGCGACTATGGATAATCTCATAAAAAATAGATGAAAGCCTGGGCATTATCTATGGTCAGAACGATGTCACCCACACAGCAGTTCCCCCTTCACCACGTAGCTGATGTGTTCAAAAGGACGGAAAATGCCAATACAGCGTGAGATCAGAGACGTCGTAGGCTCTGCCAGGGTGTAACACTATGCACTATTAGGATTGCAAGCTCTTGATTTTTGTTAATAAGCCTTTCCCATATTTGAGTATAGCTGCAAGGCAGCAGAGGTTTGAATTGAGAGTTTTCCTCCTTTTAGTTGGGTACCCAACCAAGGCTAACGTGTCCCTCCTTCCAGAAGCTTACTGGTTTAGGCGCCAATTACTCGGTTTCGCCCCATTTCAATGATAATAGTTTCATAACCTTAAAAAAGCAAAATATCTGAACCACAAGTGAAGGCAAGTTGTCAAAGACTAAAGGAGACGCATGCAATTGACACCATTTTATGGGTAGAGGGGTGCTTATTTCTATTACCACTTCCGGCAATGACAACCTTACATAACCACAATCGCAAATACATATGCATTATATCAATGAAATTTTTAGTGAGTGACCATAGCCAAGACTGGATTTAAGGAAGGGCAGGCAAGGCTACAGCACCGCTGACACAACAAAAAGAGGGCTCCACAAATGAGATAAAATTATATTAAACGGGTCAGAAACTTTAAAAAAAAATTCTAACATTTGTTTTTCACATTTTTACGGCTGGCAAAAATGTCGTGATTAAGAAGTGTACACTTGTAGTATGCTTGGAATAAGTCAATACAGCTCCGGATTTACGACAATGCGTTTACCAAGGGTATTAGGCTACCCTCCTAAAACTCGAAAATATACACTTTTTAAAACTAAAATATGTATATTAAATATTTTTTAAAAAGGAAATTGAGATGAAATGTACAAGAACTCTATTTTGTTTTTCTAAAATAAAGTATGCTTTTAGATAAAAGTATTTTCATTCATAAGTGGATCTTTATTACAGCTTTCGAAAAATTGTAGGGGGCTCCACAAAAATCCTGCCCGGGGCCTCCACATTAATTAAATCCTGTGCTGACTAAAGTTAATGCTGTGGCATATATGGCTGAGAGTCAAACATTACTTGTCTACCTTACTGAAGGAGTCGAATGCGATAGACTAGAATTTTTTAAAATTACACATCAGAATCTTGAGTTCAGCATACATGCTGCACGGAAATATTCCAGATAGCCCCTACGCGGCACTACCCCCTTCCCCAATGTCCACAAATTAACAAATGCGAAGTATGTTAAAGGAACTTAAAGCAATAGTAATAATGAGAACAGGTGCGGAAATTAAAAAATTCTTTAAATAGACACAAAACACAACCACTATATTTAACAAGTCTACAACAAATTTACATTGCTATTCGACTTACTAAATGGAGATGAGGTTAAATATAGTTCTTTATCTTGTTCTCAGAGAGATAACGTATTTAAAACTGTCAGCTCTAGAAGATTTTTTAAAAAGTAGTACAATCTTATGGAAAATGTTTTACTTCGATATTGGATAATTGCAGGGCTGTCAGCTCTAGAAGATTTTTTTAAAAGTAGTACAATCTTATGGAAAATGTTTTACTTCGATATTTGATAATTGCAGGGCTGACCTATTTCTCTCTACAATGTATAAAGGGGGCTAATTCATCTTACACCACCTCAGTCAAGTATAATAGCTTTCCCTTGTTCGACACTCAAACAAAATAATTAGTTATCAATACAGTAGAACGTCGTTTATCCGAACGTTTATTATCCGGAGCGTCAAATATCCGGACCAGTTTTTTTTTTTTTTTTTTATTTTTTTTTTTTATCAACCACATGTACTGTAATGCACATATACTGTATGAATACGTTTTCGAACAGGCAATGCTCAACAGTTATTTCGCGCGAGGCGAAAAGTGACGGAAAAACCCAAGGTGAGGGATATCCCGTTATAGGCGTCACGCACGTGTCCCGCATGTGATGATTTTCAATATTCGTATAGTGTCCGGTTGCATATACTGCATGGATCGCTTCGGTTTTCGGTTATCCGAACAATCGCGTATCCGAACGGTGTCCGGTCCCAATTGAGTCGGATAAACGACGTTCTACTGTAGTCAATTAATTAATTGTTTGCTTGTTTTTTTTATTGTTGTTATACCAGATAAAAGATGATTGTGCAAAATTTCAGTTTGATCCGAGATCGGGTGTAGAAGACAGAGTGAGTTGATATAAGTTTTTTAAAAATGTAATTGAAGCTAAAAGACTATATTTTATTGAACGATTTATACGCCAGCCGCCTGTAGCTATATGCAACTGGCCTATGTATCCCCTCATACATATGGTAATACAAATACAATTTTGAAACGGATTTTGCGATGCGTAGAGTTGTCAATGCATATAACTGAGTAATGATGTTGAATGTAATAAGAAATGTTTTCTTTTTATATATAGGTAATGATGTCATGCATTACTTCTGCAGATGTAGACGTGTTAAAATAATTAATCGCCTAGAGTTTGTCTTTGGAAGCAAACATTTTCAACACCGTCACTGTTGCCCTTACGTCATAGTACTTGGAAGCCTGTCATAATCTTTTCTTCAGCCTGTTGGGTCATGTCCGACGTATTAACTTTCAAGGATTGTGGTAAGATAGGAACTTTTTTCACTTTTAAAATTTGTTTCACATGTTTACGACGTGTATTCAGAATTGAAGATTTAGGGCACGACATAGTCCAAACTTCTCGCAGGACGGCGGGGGTGGGAGCGGATAGGGTACAAAACCTGGAGTAATCGAGAGGACAGTCCAGAGCGCATACTGCCTTTTTGGTTGGAAGTAGCTAAAAATGTAATTAAAAAATTGTGCTTGTCTTACCAACATACGTACTGGTGAATGTACACTATATTTAAGTTTAATTGTAAACAACATTATAAGTTTAATTGTACAATTTATTCGAAGTTTATAGCCTTTGATAGAATCTCTTAATAACAAGCCCGTCCACTATTTTATGTTGTCTTCCCATCACTTTCTCTGTTTGCCACTTCTTTTTCCTGGTAGTGTTCCCTGAAGGAAGGTTTTTGCAAGCCCTGAGCACCTTGTGATATGACCTATGTCAAAAGAGTTTTAGTTTGCGTTTTTTTGTAGTAGTTAGCAGGTCATTGTGAGGTTTAATTGTTGTACTAATCTTATCCTGGTTTATTTTTAATTGTTGTTTATTGAAACAAAAACTGAGATCGAAAAATATGGGAACCTTGGCTTGGAGATTAAGCGTTTATGGAAATTATCTAAAACAACAACATACCCCACTGTTATATCAACCGATGGGATAATAACAACTGACCTCACAGATACCTTCAAGGCCCTTGGTATTCCTAGAAACATTTTCGTTGCCTGTCAGAGGGCGGTACTTCTGCAGACCTGCCACATCACCAGAAAATTCCTCGGTGGAAACTGATAAAGGGACTACGATGAATTTTGTTTCCCTTTAACGAAACTCGACCCAGGCTTTGCCAGAAAATGAATACTCGTTCTTAGAGGATCCTCATGACCTGTCATACCTGCCACATCATCAGAAAACTTCTCATCACTGTACACTGTCAATGGGACTACGCTGAATTTTGTTTCCCTCTAACGTAGCTCGAACCTGAAAGTGCCAGAGAATGAAAATTAATTCATTTATATAATAATAAAAATAATAACAATAGCAATGATAAATTCCACAGGTATCGCTGGTCACAAGGTTCAAGATACAGAGTGCATCTCGTGACATAGCTTGCTTCACTTTCCCAGTAACTATCGTAGACTGAAGCCTCCCCTCTCCCCAGCCCTCCCTACTAGTAATATTTAATAAAGTGTGAAACAGTGAACTTTATTATGTTTTAATTTGTTTTCTTGACTTTATTTTAAAATTTTGGTTTTCATGTTATGCTAAGTATTGTTTCGTTTCTGATGAATTTTTTTTTTTTTGCAAATATTTTTTTTTGTACTTCACTTTTGATTCACTATTTTAATTTTTAACGGTAAGTTTTGTTTTCTTTCCCGTTGACGACAAACTTAAATAATTAACTATTTTCAATTTCGAAAAGTAAATCTTTTTTTCCACTTGAAAATACAAGGTGAAGAACCCCATAACTACTGCCATATATTTGAATACTGCAAGATGTGTCTCCTTTTCTATATAAAATATCATTAATTACCACTAATTAATTAACTAATAAGTTATTTTTTAAATTCATGTGTTGTGCAAAGTCTCAAATTGATTGAATAATGGAAAGTGGGAGAAATAACGTGTACAAGATTTGTACCAGACACACATAATAAGCTTTGTAATTGTAATAACAATAAAATGTAAAGACAGCTCATTTCAACTTTTATCTCTTAAACTTACTAGACATGAGTGATAAATATTGTTTTGAACAAATACCAAATTTGAGTTGAATTAATTATTTCTAAATTCGCTGAAAGGTGATTGTGCACAACGTGTGATGTTCACATAGACACCATGGTAAGTAATACAGGTTAAATTAGCATGTCCTTTTTTTTATTTGTTTGTCTATCTCAAGTGGGAGAACCAGTGATCGTGAAAGATTTTTCTGTTCTATTCAATTCTCTTTGTTCTGCAGCTTCTCTTATTTCTCGGTGGTGCTTTCTAAGAATATCAAACAGTTCTATCTTATCTATTTTGTAGGTTAACAATTATTTTCTTATTGTTATTATTAAATTTTATGTAACCCATTCAACACAAGACACAGATATTTTACAAAGAGAATTAGATGAATTACAGAAATGGGAATCAAATTGGAGCATGTCTTTCCACCCAGAAAAATGTCAGTCGTTAAGAGTAACAAAAAAACTAAAACAAATTAATTCCACTTATCTTATTCATGGCAAACCAGTAACACAGACTAATAACGCAAAATACCTAGGTGTTATAATAAATGAAAAACTGTCATGGAATCCACATATTGATGAAACTATAAAAAAATCAAACAAAGCATTAGGGTTTATTAAAAGAAATTTCTATAAATCAAATAAGAACATAAAACTAAAATGTTATTTAACCTTGGTTAGGCCAATAATAGAATATGCATCCTCTGTTAGGGACCCCTCAACTCAAGAAAACATTAAGAAACTGGAACAGACACAAAATAGAGCAGTGAGATTCATAACAAACGGATATTCACATTTGACTAGAGTAACACCTTTAGTAAAATTATTAAATTTAGAAAGCCTTCATGACAGAAGACTCAAAAGTAAAGTAGCAATTATACATAAAACACTGAACCATAATCTTCAAATACAAAAACAAAATTTAATAAAATACTCAGAAAGACACAAAGATAAAGGCACATTCCTCGTTCCATATGCTAGGACAAATTTGTACAAGTGCTCCTTCTTCCCTAGTGCTATTAGAGCATGGAATGGGTTGCCTGAGCTAGCCAGGAAAACCAGTGACTTGGCAGAATTTAAGTCATTCGTTAATATGCATGACTGAATGCATGACGCGTAGGACGTAATCATCTTCTTTGTTGAAGTAACGTCTGTATTATATAAGAAGATAAGAAGTAGAACATAGAATTACCTAACTTCGCTTGTTTTGTTTTTATTATTATATCGATGTACGATTTACTATCTTGTAAAAGTTGACTTTGTATGCACAAAACAAAACACAGATTATTTCAACCGAAGAATTAAAGGGCTGGGGGAAGCAGGGAAAAAATGATTCGTTTTTGTGTCTTCTTGTTTGTATTGATACTACAAGTGTCACGCCCCTGACGAGCAGTTCGTCATGTCAAGTTATTAGTAAAATATCATGCCCTGAGGTTATCGTTTGAAGTCTATGAATACCGTGTAGATCGGCTGCACTTCGTTTAAACTTGCGAAAATGAAGCCTCTGATTGTTCTTTGTGCTTTATTGGCCCCTACCTCTGCATTATGGAAGTTAACGGATCCAGTGGATGTTAAGGACTGTGGTAAAGTCTTTTCTATGTAGAGCTAGATCTATGTCCAGATCTAACTTTATTGTTTGCTTCTTTTTTTTCGATTATTCATTTATTTATTTCAAATTATTTGAATTTCAAGTTTTATGTAGATCAAATTATTACAATTAAAATGTGCGGTTAAACGCGATGATGGACTTGAACCCTGACCCTCAGGTTTAAAGTCTGATGCTCTACCGACTGAGCTAACCTAGTGTTATTGATAATTGGAGCAGAGTAATTAACGCACAAAAAGTAAAGTGCTTTATAACGGAAACTGTACTTCTGTACTTTTCATTATGTCGGTTTAAAAACAAACATGTTGGATTGAAATTGCATAGAGTTAACCTTTGCGGTTTCGATCATGCAAATATCTTAGTTTTCCTAGACCAAAGGTAAGTTTTAAAAACGTTCAATTTTCGTATTTTTTCGTCCATCGCAAGAATGAGAATTAGTGATAATTGAATGGATTGTTTTTGCAAATGTATATGTGAGCTTGCGCTCCTAGATCTAATTTAATTTATATTATTTACATAGGCCAGGGCTATGATGTTTGTTATTTAGTGTCCTTTTTTATTTTTATAGTTCAGTGCTGATTATTTTGTAGTTTCCGCTATTTATAACTTTCTGCTAGTTTTAGTCTTTTTCTGTTATTTGTGTTTTACTCGAAGAGGAAAAGTAGTTTTTAAAATAGTTAACTAGCCTTGGAGCTGTGGATGTTATTTTCTATTTTTTGTCCCTGGTTAGTTTTGCTTATTTTTGTCTTTGGCATTAGTGTTGGAATAGTTGTTATTTTTTTATATCAGTTTATGTGCAGGTCTGTAAACGGTATAGAGCCCCCATATGAGTCTAGAATAGAAATAACTTTTTATCTTCTTTTTGTATTTTTATAGGATTTAAATTTTAAGATTCTCTTTTTAATGCTGTTTAATTTGGTATATAATGTTTTGTAGTCCGTGTCTGTAGTAATTTTCTAGGTTTTATTGTTGTGTAAGGCTAGGTACAAATTAGGGAAATAGGTAGTCCAGTTTAGTTTTAAATAATTAGTGTGACGTCATGCTCTCCGATACGTTCGCGCTGACCAGTTATAGCTGGCTCCGGGACCACGTTGAATTCTTTTTTGTCTCGACCAGTGGTCAGTGCGGACAGTGGTGTTTGTGTAGAGCTAGTTTTGTGTAGTGCTATTTCGGCTGGGACCGCCTGTAAGTTGTGAATTGTTTTTATTTTTGCTTTCTTTTATTGTATTAGTATTGATTGTTTCTGCATCCATTGCTATAGTCTAGATGCAGACTGATTAGTGTAGTGGCGTCACTGGCTAGTTAATTAGCCATGATTGCCTCTGATGGAGCCGGAAGCTCTGTAGATTTGGTTAGTGTCACCCAATTGCCCCCGCCTTAGTGCTTTTGCTTTTCTATACTATGTCTATGTGTAAATATTTTATTATTTTATGTTTCTTAAATATTTTTATCGTTAGGATATCCCCTCTATTGAAGTTGTCATCTTGTCCTATTTTTTTATGTAAAAGATGGCTGCGGCCTAAGCATCGCTGTCATGGCGGCTTGTTTAGTGTTAATAGTATCATTTAGATCTAGCTTGTGCATTGTAGTCTAGCCTGACCTGTGTTGGTTGTGGCTGAGACTTTAGTAATTCATGTATTGCTTTTATTAGCTACATGTAGGTAATTGAAATTACCTCATGCTTGTATTGTGAGTATGCACTAGACTAGACCTAGACCAGTCCAGTCTAATATAGCGTTATAGTACATTCTTATTTTATTTTGTAAATATTGTTTTATGTTTGTTTATTTTGTAATTGCAGGCTATAATTCCTGCCAAACTGCATAGCTGCTACTGCACAGCTGCTACTGCCAAACTGCATAGCTGCTACTGCATAGCTGCTACTGCCAAACTGCTGTATTGTTACTGCATAGCTGCTACTGCATAGCTGCTACTGCATTGCTGTCTGCCTAACTGTCTGCCACAGTTATTACTGTATTACTCCCTTACTGTATTACTGCATAGCTGTCTGCTGTAGTTCTCAGTTACAATAGTTTATTGTTTTGTAGGTTATTTTAGTGGTTTATTGTCTTGTAAGGTATCTTGGTGGATTTTGGTGAATCGGGTTAACTAGTGGTTTTATTTGGGTTTGGTTTGTTGGATAGTGATTGTAGTTGTAATAGTATAGATTAAGTAGAGTTGATTAGTCGTTTAGTTTTTTGTTTATCTAGTTGTTTACGTATATTTTCTTTTGCACATATATTTTTATTGATTTGTTTTTTTTCTTCGTGTAAATAAAGTGTATATAAGTTCATTTTAATCTTAGTTTGTTTTTTAGTTAGCTAGTTTAGTTTAGTTTAGTTTGCTTGTGCTGTCTGGTTGCTTAGGCTACTATAGCCCCTTGGTCACCATACCGAGGTGCACAGATTGGGCCCACCCAGTAGAGCTACCATCTGCCTACTGTAAAATGAACAAATGTTGAGCAGCAAGTAACACAAAAAAGGAGGCCTCACTCAGGTAGCGCCACCCTGACCTGCTCACATATATTTAAATTTAGTTCTATAAGTAGTATAAGCAGACAGCTATGAAACAGAGATAGGACAGAATGGCTTTGTTGACAAATATGAATTTATCTTCATTATACATAATCCTACGGAGATTGCAAAGACATAAGTGTGTGTTTGTTGGTAGGTCTGTAGACTGGCAGCTGGAGGAGTTGGCACTGGATAGATCCACATGGAGAGAGAGCATAAAGGAAGGGTCATGGATTGCAGATGTCATGCACAACAGAAGCAGAAAGAAGGGTGAAAATGCAACAGCGCCTGGTGATTATATATACCCAACCTACGATCGCAGCTGTGTATCAAGGATTGGCCCCTTTAGTCGCACAAGAAGTTGCAAAGGGAAAAGATCGTCTCTCGAGACCTAAAATGCCACAGACTGTAGACTCTATATGTTTTGCTATGCATTTCGTTTTCACATTATAATGTGTATTGCAATGTAATTTAATTCCTTTCAGATTTTGTATGTAGACAATACTGTTTGGATGTGCTTTGTTTAACTCATTTTCTTTATCACTAGGATCAATATTAGCCTCCAACATCACAGTCGATATTACACCATGTCCTGGTCTACCTTGTCCATTCAAGAAAAATAACTTTGCTAATATTTCCATTTCTTTTACAGCTGGTAAGTGGTAATACTAAGATTCTTTTTTTTGGTACCATTCCTAGTACAAAAAATGTAGAGTTTTGAACATACCCACTCTTTCTTTCTGAGTAGGGCCTTAACAGAAAATGAGCAGAACCCAATGAAAACAACAAGTCCGTCTCTTTCGGGGAAATACCGAAATTTATCGTAGTCTTGACTCTCAAAGTTCTTGTAGATGTGTTTGCATCTATAACCAACTTGCATGTTTATAAAACACTCGGAGTCTATATTTAAAGTCTACTGATTTGTCCTACGGTAGATACTTCCTCACGTGATGTTTGGCACTGCAGGGGTCTAAATATCTTCAAGGGAAATAAATATTATTGTGGTCTTTGTATTTTGAATATTTCCAATGTTTCATTTTAAAACGATTAATTCGACTTAGCTTAAATGTCGACTTTTTACTTTGTTCTTAATTTCAGAAAGTCCCATACGTATGGCCACATCATCAGTCCATGGAATTATCGCTGGAATACCTGTATCCTTCCCATTGCCCGATGACAATGCATGCCAGTTTATGAGTTGCCCCATTCAAAAGGGAGATAAGGTTGTCTATAAAAATGGCATTTTTGTCGATGCAATGTTTCCAAAGGTAACTTCGTTTCACTTTTATTTACACACACATACAGAGAGAGAGAGAGAGAGAGAGAGAGAAAGAGAGAGACAGACGAAACTCATAATCAGCGGCTTAGTGAGCAAAACGAGAGCCAGGGGCAAGAAACTTTATTGACGTATTCAAGTATTTAGTATTAAGTATTTAATAATAATATAACACAAATAACCTAAGAATGTATTACCTAAATAAAATATCTATAATATTTTCTTTTGGCGCCTCTCTTTGTTGGGCGCCCCCCTGAGGGTGGCGCCCGGGGCCTCACTACGCCTCTGCTCATAACGATAGTGCTAGTCTGAGTTAATAGAATGAAGTAAAATGAACATTTCATTCCAGCGGAAATAAATTCCAGGAAAACCAAATGTTGGTGCTTGTTAGGTGGATATAACGAAACTGAAGTCACTACAATAGAGGATTATTTTTATTATTATAGCTTTTATATAGGCTACTTTCATTCTTATAGCATGCTCAGAGCGTTTTTGGTCCAATCTCATATGTGGACCAGTGGGGGGGGGGGGGGGGGGGGGTATCTAGGAGTTAGTTTTCAGTGCTGCCTTTAGGCGCTAGGATGTCAGTTCTTAGCTTCTTAGAAAAGTACCATAAACAGCATTTGGTTCTTTGACTGAAGGATGCTATGAAACGAGCTTTGTTTTCTGTTACGCCTATCTTAGATATGCTGTGAGCTAAAAACAAAAACAAAAACACATTAACAATTTTCACCACGTCATTGGAAATCTTCAACATGTAGCGCAGCAGACGTCATTGTAAAGTTGGGCTTCGCACAGTAGGCCTAAATATATTGCGCACTAAATGTATTGCGTAGTAAATATATTGCGCAGTAAATGTATTGCGCAGTAAATGTATTGCGCAGTAAATATATTGCGCATTTGTCTGCAGACTTTTTGACCTCTCAGATATGAAAATCCCAGAAGTGACTCTTTGATTGCTGTTTATTTTACGTATTCCGTCCAGTGGCGTAGCTAGTGGGTGGGGGGGGGGGTCGAAAATCTCCCGCCCCCCCCCCCTACTTGTGGGGCCCCCAAAAGAGTGTTTTTTACATTACATATTAAATAACGCACAATGCAGGGGCCCCCAAAGTGGTCAAGCTGACGGTTGTTGCAGCAAAACTAATAAGGTTTACGTCGTATTGTTATTTCGCATTTTAATTGTATTTATTTATTTATGCTAGAACTATAATATAATAACAATGAATGCTAACTCGAAGAATTTTAAAATTTGATACATTCAGGTGTAGAAATAAAATAATCTTATGTTTACGAATTTTTTAAAGAGCCTTTGTGGGCCCCCTATTGGACATTGGCCCGGATTCATTGAACACCTTCGCGCAATGGAAGCTACGTTACCTCGTGGTATTGTCTTATATTGTTCAGACGTGACTTCAAAAAAAAAGAAGATAATTACGTCCTACGCATTACATGTGTCAATCTAGTCATGTTAATCAATGACTTAAGCTCTGTTTAGTGACGGCTCAGTCGTTGGTTTTCCTGGTTGATTCAGGCAACCCATTCCATTCTCTAATGGCACTAGGGAAGAAGGAGCACTTGTAAGAATTTTTTCTCGCATTTGGAATAAGAAATGTGCCTCTATCTTCGTGTCTTTCCGAGTATTTCATTATGTTTTGTTTTCCTATTTTCGTATGTGAAAACTGAGTGGGATCTACTGTTTAAAAAAAAAGTGGTACAATAAAATCACAAGGTCATGCACACTTTCTTGGACCTATGTCCCCAACCCAAAGGTTTACTGCATAGACTATATATATATATATATATATATAGTCTATGGTTTACTGCTACCAAGTAAAAAAAAAAATAAAAGAGAGAAACAGCCTAGGCAAACGAAAGAAAGAGAAAATAATGCGAAAAAAATCTTGTGGAATTGTGAATAATGTGATATATAGAGATATAATGAGAAAGAGAGAGAGAGAGAGATGACTGATTAACTTAATACCTTAACGTCCCAACGATCAATGACGAGCAACGAATGTCAATGTGATGTCATGTATGGAGACATAGGAAGAGCTACGTTTAAGTTCTGATGGTTTTGAGAATGAATAAAACGCGTCTAATTACCATGTTGTGTATGGCTGTTGTAAGACATTATTGTGTAGTTTTTTTTAAATGTTTTCTTGAACAGTCTGTTCGTCTGTTTCATAATCTGTTTATTGTGAACAAATATGGCCTATAAAATAATGTCATGAAACTTCGTCTTTCAGATTTCATTATTAATGAAATGGGAGCTCTTGAGTGGATTAGCAAATATCCTTTGTATCACAGTCCCAGTGTCCCTCGAAGGCTGAGACCCAAGGTCAAGGCCATGCAGTTGTCAAGCATTTACTGGAAGACTTTTTCTTAACTTTTTGTTTTTAATCAAAGATTCCAATAGTTCTAACTAGATCTATTACTTATATAAATAAATTGACAAAGACTTTTCTAGTGTGTGTTTCCTTACTTAAGTTCTAGCTAACGAAATCAGCTGTCACTGACCTATAGAGAATAAAATCTTTGGGGGAAAGAGGGTATTCTTGTTTTGTTTTACATGTTTCGGATGTTCCTTCAGAGCTGAAGATAGGTTACTTCCTAGTCCAAACCTTCCGCAGGACGACGGGGGATGGGAGCGGGCAGGGTTTGAACCCGGGACCATCGATAAACTCAAACAACAGTCCAGCGCGCAAACCGCACGACCAGGCAGCCATCTTTCAAGACTTTTGTGTCCTATAAAATATCAGATAACGAACTTCTGGCCCCCAATGATCTCAGTTGAGGGGGATACAAAGACATTTAGTTAAAATACTAGGCCCAATCAATCTCGAGCAATCGTAGGCCTAGATAATTGTGGAGGTGGTAGGCATCTCATAAAACTTACCGCACCGTTTCTAAAAACTGTGAGCGGCCACTAAGAGGTGGCTATTGTCCTGACAACAGTGGGAGGGGGAGTAATAATTATTTTGGGGGGGGGGGGCAAAAAAGGTGTATTATCATTTTATTTATCAACCCTTGTTTGTAAATTAACCAAAATAAAATGAAATTGTTACCAAAGTTTCAAAAATTGAATATTTTTAAGTTAAAGGCGTCGTCTCGTCCTCTCATAAGAATCTCTTCTAGACTGTAGGTCTACATCGTTGTCGCGAGAGGCGTCTGCAACATAATCGACTCAAAACTTATAAACGACCTTTCAAAAGGTCTCTGCTATATTGATGTGTCGAATTACTTGTGAAATATTCGTCGAAATTCTTCCAACTGTTGTAGCCTACATCTTTATGCTGACGACTTTTCTGTGATAAAAAATAATAAAAAGATTCCTGGCAAGACGACTTGCTTACCACGAAGATGACCTTACGACGTACGAGCGCTTCCTTTAATGTCCCTAGCTTAACACCAGTGGCCAGTGCAGACTGCTTATTTATTAAACTTAGGCCTAATTTAACCTGCAACTTTTTGTTTTTACTAGGATGAATAGAGCGGCATAATTGGCAAGAAAAAATTTCACTATTTTACAAAGTCTTCTATTACCATTTGCTTTGTTAAATTGTGTCAGCTTGAGTATACTTTTTGACTTGACAAGTGAGGTACGGGTAAATAGTGAGTCACATAACAGAACCAGCTGGTTAAAAAATTTGTTAAATATTGCAGCTTTGATTTGGCATGTTTATATCTGTCAAAAATGGCAATGAGATTTATCTTCACCTTATAAAAAAAAAAAAAGTTTTGCTGTTACACACTAAAATTAGCTCCATTATACTGGAATTAGTATTTTGGTGTGCCGTTACATGATGTAACTAATATGATACAAATAAAATCAAGACAGAGGAAATACAGCTAGGCCTTTTATTATTTCAATCAAAAATTAGAAGAAAAAAAAATATTGAGAATATTTGCAATAAATAAATGTGTAATCATAAAGGAAGCCAATAACAAACATGTGCACATTAAAAATATGGCAGAGAATTTAAAAACAATTTACTTACATTAAAAAATGGAAGTCGAAATCTGCAGAAAGAGGGACATTATTTTTTAAAAATAAGTACCAGTAAATCATAGTATGAATTGACTGCCACACTAGTAAATCATAGTATGAATTGACTGCCACACCAGTAAATCATAGTATGAATTGACTGCCACACCAGTAAATCTTAGTATGAATTGACTGCTACACCAGTAAATCATAGTATGCATTGACTGCCACACCAGTTAATCATAGTATGTATTGCAGTCTTGACTGCCACTGAAATTCATAAAAATTTGACAGGTTACAATGAACATAACAATCAAAAGAATAAAAGTGACCCAGAGAAAAGTCAATCAAATACATGTACATAACATTAAAATAACTTTACATGTAAAAAGGATTGAGGTGAATCAATTCTTTAACACAAACAAATATTGACCAATATCTCAATTACTGGTTTGTCGATATGACTGTACAATAACTACTTTCAAGGACTAGACATTTAGCTGCCTGTCCACTTTTATTCTATTGCTAGATGACAAAATAAAAATTTAATGTCTTCAAAATTTCTTTGTTTAGTAGCAACAATTTGTATGTATTTGATTAGTATTTTTTTTACAGCTCAGGCTAAAAGAATTCAAACCTTTGAGAGTAAATGCTACAGAAAAATGCTGGATATCAGGAAAAGAAGAAAAAAATAAGTTCGTACTTTTACAAGTCATCATTCTGGCAGGCAGAAAGGAAAATCTCAATATTTTGAGAAATGAAAACTGAACTGGTTTGGTCATATTGTAAGGTATGACTCACTTTTAAAAGTCATCCTTCAAAGTACAGCATGAAGAAATGGTTGTTCTAAGAAAAGCTGGCTGGACAATGTAAAAGAATGGACCAGCCTCTCTCTTGATATTTGAACTGACAGAGGGATTTGGTTATGCTATTTGCCACAGCACCACTTCAACCTAAGTCAAAGGACAGATGATACTGATAATCTATGCTAGTGCACAAGTCAATACACTGTGGTCTCTAATTATAGGCACATCAGGGAAAAAAGCAACTTAAGTTCAAATCTTCAACTCCAAATGATTCATCTTTATCAAGTGATGTATGTCACAAAACCATATAACCTATCAAACCACATACTTATATTTTATATATAAAAATATATATGATTTGTCTTATATTTCTTGTGAATGTACTTTAATCAACATAATTCTACCCCTAATACCGACTGTTTGGCTACATGATACTATTTTACAAATTTACATCAACAGATTCATGTAATTTAATAGCTGCTTGGTGAGCTCTGGTCTTGTGATTCTCAGCAATGGGTTCTAATTCTGTCCATGCTAATCCACAATAAACTTTGCCTTGATGCCACCTTAGAGCTAAAACAATATTTTAAGTTTCAATATAAAACTTTAATCACATTTGGCAAATTTAGCTAACTTGGCAGTGGCATGTTGCGGTGCTTTAGTTTCCTGGCTTGGGTCTGTGTCGTTCTCAGATAATTTTCTTTTCTTGACATTTCCACATTCACTGGAAGATTTTGCTTTTTGTACCCATACCTTAAAAAAAAAAAGGAATGAAATTTGCATATATCAAATCAATTAAGACAGCACTAAGTTGATTCTGCGATTAATATAATGATAAGCAGTTAGACTCCCATGTTCTGCTGGACCTACAGATGTGGGTTACAAAAGCTGAATATTTAAATACAACAAGTTTTGATTGTAATGATACAAACATATTTTTTTTCTTTAATATTTTTTTAAATGATGTAAAATTTAATTATCCTCTATCTTGAAATAATAATGGATGGTTTAAAAACTCCACACAAGTGATCCCTTTTTGCTTTTATTTATCAAGCAAGAACTGTCTTCAGGTAAACTTTTACCACTTACTTACAAAGCAGCAACATAGAATCTCATGACATCTTGTTATAATGAAAAACACAACCAAACCATAACCGATAAACCAACATGAAAATAGCGGAAACATGTCCATGATACAATAATTTTGATAACTAAAGAATTATTTTTAGCACTACTTTATGTGAACAAGCTAATTTGACATCCAAATTTTGTTCCTTTAAGACACATTTTTTAACTTTTCAGAAAGACATTTAGAGAAGTGGTTACCTCTCTTTCTTCCTTTGGTAAATTTCTAAATCTTTCAGTTGCCAGTTGACTGACATCGTCTAGAGATAAATCTGGCTGTTCTTCTTGAAGTTCTGGTTTCACTTCTTCAAACCATAAACTAAATGCACTGATTTTTCTTTGTGAAAGAAAATGCAATTCAGAAGTTAATTTAAAAATATATACATATTAGCTATCAATCATTAAATAGGTTGATAATATTTGAGCTGGTTAAATCTGCTTGACAAATTTACTTTTTGAAAACTGGGCCTTCGGAGGTTTCTTGTGAAATTGAATGTTGGCTCTTGGCATTTACAGTTCTGTCTTCATTAGTTTTACTTGACAGTTTTTCAGTCTTGGTATTAAACATTGATAGTTTAGCTTGCCCACTTGATGGCTGAAAGATTGAAAAAAGTTTTCATTACCATTTTAAAATTATTTAATTATTAAGAGCCAATTTTTTTATACATGATATATAGAGTAAGAAGCAATAAAAAACACTCACTTTTACAAAAATAAAAATCGGGTCAAATCTAAATTGATAAATCCAACAGTAAAGACCTTGTGATCTATAGGGCAGGTGATGTAAAGATCATCTGTTTCTAACTCCAATAGTTAACAAGTGTGTTGTGTGGACAGCACTATTAAGCACCTTTAGTTTCCCCAACTTATATTAAGTACGCATAAGAGTTGGATTCAAAAGTGACCTAAAAAACCTGAAGTCCAAATCCCAGTCTTTATTGAGATTCAAACCAGAGATCACTCAGTTCAGAAGCCAAACGCTTTACCACTCAGTCACCATGCCCCATTATAACCAACAATTATGGTGATAAAACTCACCATACTGACCTTTTTTGTAGATTTTTTAATAGAGACAGGAAGTGGTGCAATGATGCCAGAACTTTTAGGTGTCACTTTTTCAATCTTATCAAACACTTGTGTCCCTTTAATGGATCTTTTTTCTGAAGAATCACATCTAGAAATCTACAAGAAAATGAAACATATCTTTTCATGCATCGATCAGTATTATTGTCAATAATATATCTATAACCACATTTGTGACATGGTTACAAAAAAAGATAGTAACAATAAAGTCTTAAATCACAAATATAAATTTATGCATAATAATCTGTGATATATAAGTGCTTATAATTTATTCAAATATACTATTGCAAAGATCAGGTACAGGCATATTTTTTAAAAAGAGTAAGTCAGAAATAAAAAAAAAAGCCTTGGTAAACAAATTATTATTTAAACCTTTTAACTTAAAAACAAATTTAGGCTTGCTTAAATAATAAATAAAACAATTCTATAGATATTTATAATGTCCAATTTGTTTTACCTTGAAAGGATTGTACCTTGGAGTTGTCTTCTCTTGGACTTTATGGTTTTCTTTTTCTGTATGTGTTTTCAGCATTGGACCTAAAAGATTAAATCCAAGTGTAATGAGAATCTGTCTAGCAGTAAGCAACAAATTAAATTAATAAGTAGGCATTGAATTTTTGTCTCACCATTTAGAATTCTTTTGACATCAGGAGTTGTGCTTTCATCATATTCTGATGTCATATTTACATTGTCGTTTTCTTCATCACTGTTGACAGTAGTGCCCTTGGATCTATTGACAAAAACAAATGTAAGCTAATGTCATGTAAGTTCATAGTTCATTAAACAGTTATATGATGACTCATCATGCCAAGTAATACACAATGGTAAGCTGACCAACCCTTTTCAAGTAAAAACAGGAGTAAGACAGGGATGTATGCTTTCGCCCTTGATATTTTTGCTGGTGATCGATTGGGTCATGAGACAGACAGTCTTAGATAATAAAAGCGGCATACAATGGACACTAACACAACATCTAGAGGACCTGGATTTTGCCGATGACATCTGCCTCCTCTCCCATACGCAACAAAATGCTCAGACCAAACTGACCAGACTCTCAGAAATAGCGAAAAAGACTCGACTTCTAATCAACAAAAACAAAACAGAAGTTATGAGGATCAACAACAGACAAGAGAACCCAATCATGCATCAGGGAGAGACTATCCTTGATACGGACCACTTCACATATTTGGGAAGTAGAGTTGGTAAAGACGGCGAAGCTGATGATGATATACTAATTCGGATCAATAAAGCTAGGTTTGCCTTATCAACTCTTCAAATTATCTGGCGCTCTAAGGCATTATCTCTACACAGCAAGATACTAATCTATAAAACAAACGTTAAGTCTGCCTTCTATATGGTTCAGAAACTTGGAGAGTCACTAAAACAAATATGGAAAAGATCCAGACCTTTGTTAACAGATGCCTACGCCGGATATTAGGAATTAGGTGGCCAGAAAAGATAACTACTATCGATTTGTGGGAGAGAACTAGACAAAAGTCCATAGCCCAAGACATCACAAAACGAAAATGGAGCTGGATAGGACACACCCTGCGAAAACCAGCTACCAATGTTGCAAGGCAGGCACTTGACTGGAACCCACAAGGAAAGAGGAAAGTGGGCAGACCCAAGCAAACCTGGAAGAGGTCAGTCATCAGTGAAGCTGAGGGTACTGGAATGACATGGGAGCAGATGAAGAAAGCTGCTCAGAACAGAATTCGGTGGAGAGGTGTGGTTGCAGCCCTATGCTCCCCTGGGAGTGCACAGGATTAAGTAAGTAGTAAGTTCATAGTACTAACAGTTTAACCTTCATTCAATGAATATATTGTAATTGTTGCTGTGATTTTTACTTCATTCTGTTTGGACTGACATTGTTATTTCTAGGATTAAGTTGAAAAAAAAAAACATTCAATCTTAAAAAGTTGTCACTGTGTCGATTTCAGAGAGTAACTTAACAAACCTGTCTAGCTGTTCTATTGAGAGACTATAACAGTGCATGTATATCTATTATCTCAAAGAATGGAACAGTAAGTATCAATAAAAACACAGTGAAGTGAATTAAAATAAAAACCTTAAGCTTTGTGAGAAATGAATATTTCTTTCTTCATCATCTTCATTTTCTTCAACTTCCTCTTCCTCTTGCCTCCTCTGCATGATCTCACTCACGCGCTCTGCCAACTGAATGCGTTTCAGGCGTGTGGCATAGGTTGCAGCCAGATGTAAAAGACTCTGATCCTCCATCATATCACACACTTCCAGCGCTCGGAAATCTCTGCTGGCTTTGGCTGCAAACTATAACAAAGTCAAAATTAAACCTTAAGAAATGTTCAACTTCTAGGCAACTTTAAAATACAAGCTGCTGAATACTACTCACAGCAAACAGCTTAATCAAAGATTCTCGATACTGTTTATTAACATCTTCACTGTCCATACCATAATCTGACAAACTTTTAGCAAACAGGTAGCTTCGCTGGTAAGATTCCTGGTTTGAATGAAAATACATATTTTAAAATTTTAAATGGAGTTAAAAAATTTCTAACTACTCTTATTAATGCATTTAGCAATAGACAACAATAGAAATGTAGCTTAAGTTAACATAATATTAATTGTATAGTTTTTGCACAGTACACCACAAAGAACAATACATTTAAAAACTTTCAAAAACCTTTTAGATACTTGTGTCAATGAGAAAACTAACAAATTCTCATTACAACATATAATGCAAACTAATTTAGGAAAAGAAATGCTATAAGAGTCAATGGCTGTGTTTGTCACTAAGGGAAATTTGGTTTGATTTCATTAACTGTTTGAGTTAGAAATCTTTAACCTACTTCTGTAGTGCTAATGTTTAAAAGAGTAGACCAAAACATACTTCATATTGACTTTTCTCAGACTCAGGCTCACACAAAGGTAACTGGAATGGGAGAACAGCAAGTGCTGGACGAGGTAATGTAGCAGGGAACCTGGAACCTTTGCATGGAACACACCTGAAAACAACATCATAACCAATGTAGAAAGAAACAAAAAAAAAATGACAATGTTCTTCATAGCTATAGAATAAAACAAGAATCTACTTACAAAATAAAATATTGGATTCTTAAAAAAAATGAGTTTGGCAAAAAAAAAAAATGTTAAGGCCTGAAACAACTGTTACTGATAATTGATAAAACCAAACCTGATTTGTTGTAATCTCTCACTAACACCAACAAGCCAGTAATGGTCAGACTTGCCTTTAACCTACAATAAACAAGACAGGTAATTATGGATATACTAAAACTGTCACATAATGTAAAGCTATGGCATTATGTTTATTTTTAGACAGAATACGTTCTAGCGCAAAGGTCATGTTTGAATACTGTTGACAAGTACTGACAAGTTTATTTAAAACGATGATGATTTTTCTGTAAGCTCTAAAAAAAAGTTTGGACGTTACTAGAAAGGGGCTACGATGTATTTAAAGACTTGGATGATGTTTGGAGCGACTAGAGTAAAAGAATTTAAAACTAAATTGTATAGTACATTTTGTGTAGTATGTCTAGTATTCAAGGGATTCCTAGTTCCAGAATAAAAGCTTTGTATTTATTTAAAAGAAGATTTGAGTTTTGAGTTTATACTTTGAAGTAGTATTTCTGGCATCATGGTATTGTTGGAGAATTCAATATTTGCTAACAGAGATTAAAAAAAAAGCATCATCTGATCAACACAATCTCTATGTAACATCAAGGCATCGTTGACATCTGGAACTCAAACATATATTGTCAGAAAAACCTTAGAATCAAAAGCCATGTCTATATGGCTTTAACACACTCAATAAATTAAACATGACATTTGTTGAACACATTCTCACAGTGAGTTACACACACGCTAATAGAAGGAACTACAGCTTGCATACATTTTGTTTGAAAATCTGAGGTGATCTAAAGTCACCATAAATGACCACACAAAACTTACATGTTGTTTGGTATTAGCCACTGGACTCCATGTATAAGCAAACTGTTTATTCAACATCCTGACAACTCCATCAACATCCATGTAAAAAACTGAACCTTCTTCTGAGAAACTGTTGCCAACACAAGAATAGCAAAATTAGGAACTGGTTACAGAATCAATACAATATAGAACTATGTTAGTTATTTTGAAACCCAAAGTCTGTTGTATTTTTAATATTATGACATAAGTAAGTTTTTAACATCTGAAATATGAATACTTTACTCTCTACAAAAAAATACTATTAAGAACACCATAAGCAAAAAGATTTACATTATAAATAAACATCAATCTTTGTGCTTTAAATTAAAAAAAAAAGCTGTTTTAATGAACAAAAAGTATTTTACCCAATCCATGATAATTTAGATTTAGGAGATAAAGGGAGACTATCTCCATTGATCAGCATCTTCCTGGATCGACCATGTACACAAATGACAGATACTCCCAGATGCTGGTCTCCGGGAAGTCCCATACCCTTGTGATACACAACAACCAATTGGTTGCCGTGAGAAGCCAGAGCCACCACATTGCCAGGGATAGAAAACACTTGGCGCTGAAGACCACCAATGGAAAATATTCTGATGTTGCGCAATTCTGTGGCCACAGCCACCCATGTGTCTGTTGCTGTGATTGCCTAAAATTGAAAAAAAAAAAAATCAAATGAAAGACAATAAAATATTCAATAGAAACAAAAACAAAACAAAACCTTAACCCTTAAACATGAGTGAGCTGAGAATGAAGACAGTAACCAATAGAATGGACAAATTTCCTTTTCACATTTATGATGAATGTCCATTTGACATATATAATTTACAGCATAATAAAATTTATGGGAAATATATCACTAAGTTTTTGAAGGAGAGACTCATCAAAAATGTTAGTTGGTCACCTAGTTAGAAGGAAAAGTTTGAATCTAAACCTCTGATACTTTGTTTGCAGCAAATTTCTAATACAGAAAAGACTTAGGGAGACTAATCTAGTGCAGGTCCCTCACTGCATGACACCCAACTCTATCTTTGCTTCCAGCAGTTGAGTGAAAAGGAAGAAGGGGCTGCTGCGTAAGATTCTTCTCCAGAATATCATCACAATATGTCAATTAATTCTTCAAAAGGTGAGCCAACATTGTACTAAAACAGCAAGTAGTCTAAAAGACTTATTATTCGGTCATGTCAGTATTGCATTTTTCGTTAGCTTTAAAAAGTTATTTGCTCAATATCATTCTATTTTTTTACTCTGTAAACTATTTTAACTATATATGTGGAAAAAAAAAGTGAAATTGTTTCTGTTCATGTGAACACATATAATACAGGTTTGTATACAAGCCAGCACCCAAAACCCTATTACACACTATAAATTAAAAGTGGTAGAACTAACACACAGGGAGTATATCATTTTTAATAAATGAGCCTTACAAATATTTATTAAATTTAGTACATCTTAAATACTAAAACAAAGAAATGACTACATCTAACAAACTGGACAGTATTAACTTCCTCCCCCGCAAAGAACAATCCACAATTTTCCAACTAGGAACAGGACACACACCACTTTTAAATTACCACCTGAACAAAATAAACTCCACACAACTCCCCCTCTGCAGACACTGCACCCACCCCTTTGAAACCGAAAACCATATCCTCTTTGAATGTCCCTCCCTAATCCACCTTAGGCAGACCCTAGTTCCACTACAGCCCAACACAACCAACACCCTTGGCACAGTCTGCAGAAGAGCTCACAGCTCAGCAGCAATAAAGCTGGCTAGAAGAAGAAGAAATACTAAAAAGAATGATTTTTATTTGAATACCAATTTTTCTCTATATATAGAGAGAAAGAAATCTCTATACCTACATAGCAAAGTGAAGTAGCAATAAAACTCTACAAGACCCCTCTTCTAAACCAAGAGTTTAGGTACAAGTTAGGATTTTTGAAAATTTCCTGAAACAAGCAGATTTGCTAGATACCTAACATTTGTTAGGGAAATAAAAGTAGTTGGAGATTGGGCTGACATGGCACCCTGGTTAACTACACACTACTAAAACAGATTCACTTTGCATCATCTCTCTGCCCTTAAAAGAAAACGGCATCTAAATTTAATGATGATAAATCTTTTTATCTGCTCCCCCTAACTTAAGATCCATTTGAACACAATTGGACAAAAATTTAGTTAAAAAGTTTTAGATGTTATTACCTTAATTTCCTCGTCCATAGGCATGGTGTAAAACCACTCTTTGTGAGTATCCCAGGAACCAAAATGCATACAGAACAACTTGCTAAAGAAAGACAAAAAAAAATTATTCTAATTGTGGAAACCTTACTTTCTGAATTACTCAATTCAGTTTTTAGAGTGTTTAACTAACATTTAGTATCACCAAATCTTGTATTGCCAATGTTTGATGTTAAAACTTATTTACCTGCAAGTGTCTTCCTCTTCTTTTGATGCCAACAGTACAGCTTGAGTTGAAAGGTCAGCCAGCACATACTCTGATTTGTTGTCTATGTGTAGGGCGTGGTGGGTTGTTGTATCATGAAATTCTATATCAATTGAATTCTCCTCCTCGGATACATACTGACGTATGATTCCAACATTGTTCCACATCTAAAGTAATCAGAGAAGAAAAAAATGACCCCAAGTAAATAAATAAATAGCAAGTAATGTGATACCAAACAGTAGCAAATCACAGATGGTTCATTTTTATTTTACTTGGCACAGATATGGAAACACCAAATTTTTTCAAGAAACAAAAATGTTATTCTTCATCACACCATAATTCTACTGGACAGGTGCTACACTTACCATGAATCTACTGGGCAGGTGGTACACTTACCATAAATCTATAGATAGATACTATGCTTACCATAAATCTATAGATAGATACTATGCTTACCATAAATCAACTGGACAGGTGCTACACTTACCATAAATCTATAGATAGATACTATGCTTACCATAAATCAACTGGACAGGTGCTACACTTACCATAAATCTACTGGACAGGTGCTCTGGTGTTGATCCAGGTTGAAATGGGGGTTGTGGTGGAGTGGGTTTAAATAAATCTGGAGGAAGGGTAAACACTGGGGCAGGGGCAATTTTATTGTCATCTCCATCTCTGCTTGCTGCAACTGAATCTATTGAAGTCAAAATGTAGTCAATGAATAACTTCATAGTGTTAACAACAAAACAGAATATGAAATGAATAGAATCTGATTAAAATGTGTTCCAGGGGTCCACCTTGTTCCCCCCAAGAATTCTTGAGCAATCTTAACAAATAACCATCAGCCATTTCTCCTTGCATTACAGAAAAATAAATTTCATTGGTATTATTTTCTTTAGACAAATTTTTTTTTGTCAGTGACTTAAAAACATAGAGTTCTTTCTAACAGCCGAAAAAAAAGATGGGTACTTCAGGTTTCGATATAAAATGCAAATAGTGCACACAGTAATCATGTTATTAGTAAAAAAAACTATATGACAGTTTTGTATCATGTGATTCTCTTGTGACAATATCCTACAGCCATATAAAAAACAACAACTCATAAGCTCAGTATCAGGGAAAGAAAACAAATATCCTTGAAGATATTTTAATAGCAGACTGGGCTAAATTGCAACAGTCAGCAAGAGGTGCCACTACACATAGTATAGATTATAAGAAAAAGAATCACTATGATTCTTTATTTCATTAATGTAAGCAATGACAAGGTAAGACTTTAAGATATACAAATGTCGAAGCTAAGGATTAGTTCATAAGTTTTATGAACTATTTCAAAATTAGCTTACTCTCATCCTCATTATCAAGATTCAAGCTTCGCTTTATGCTGCCAATGTCAATACTGTTATCATCATCCTCTAAGTATTTATCTATATCATCCCTTGGCGCCACATGTCCACTTGCAGTCATCAAGGCATCATCATCATCCGCATCGTCAAAGATGGATGTTCCATTAGTCACCTTGGGAGCTTGTTCCTAAATGAAATTAGAGAATGTTAGATTGCACCCAGGGAAATAACCATCCAGTTGGTACAATAAACAGTGCAAAGAAATAAAATTAAGGCAAAGTCTTTCGTAAGCTAAGACATTTCACAATTTCAATTTGACACATACATTTTATGTGATATATAATCCTCCCACTTTTCAAAAGTAAATGAAATTTTCTAACAGAAAATCAAAATTTTAATAATTACTTTTTTATCAGCCATCACAAGTTCTAGAAAACCAAGCTGACCCTGTGGACAGAAATATCTTTATTAAAAATGTAACGGAAAAAGTATTTGTATTAAAAAGTAAACAAAGTATTAAAGAGTAAAAAGTATTACTTTCTAAAATACTTTCTATTATACTGATCATAATATTGTTCATGGAAAAAAAAGGGTTACTTACAACATTATCACAGAAAGCCAGCTCACTCCAACTGTTAGGATTCCAGGCTAACGAAGTAATTGGCAGATGTTTCGGATGGCTGTGTCTAAAGAAAAATAAATTTGTTTATAAAGATTATCTATTCTATTTTTTTTATTGAAGAAAATATTTTTGGCTTCTTTATCATTGCAAATAATGCTATTGGAAATGACACACACAAACCAAAGTCAAGATTGTCATATATTGTCAATTTATATTTTGAAAGCTAAATCCTAAGAGAAAAAAACTATTTAAAAAAATATACAAGGATGAAAGTTATTACTTGTCTATCAGTTTGCCGCCCTGCAATTCAAATATACCAATGTCCCCATTGGAGCAGCCCACGGCTATGTGCTTACCATCTGGACACATAATCATTACATTGATAGTCTGCAGGAAAATGAAACAAACATCATACTAGTGATTAGATTGTAGGTCAATCACAAAAGTAATGCTAATATCACAGGCCACTTGTAACAAGCACATTGTGTAAATAACCAGAGACAAGACTGTAGGTTACATCTAAAAAGTTACTTACATCAGTAATATTTGGATGGCTCAACTTCTTCACAATCTCCCATGATGAATTCAAATACACCTGAATTTCATTGCCAACAGGAATGAGCAGAAACTGAAATGGGAGGTAACAATGACATCGCTTAGATTCAAGTAATATGACACTTAAGTCTTTCAGGGTTTTTTTTTGTATTTCTCTCATAAAAATATTCTGTTATTCAAGTATGGTTGGAACATGTACAGATTTAGCTACATTGTATGGTAAGTACAAGTTTGGTTGGATGCTGGAACATGTACAGATTTAGCTATATAGTGTGGTAAGAACAAGTATGGTTGGATGCTGGAACATGTACAGATTTAGCTATATAGTGTGGTAAGAACAAGTATGGTTGGATGCTGGAACATGTACAGATTTAGTTATTTTGTGTGGTAAGTACAAGTATGGCTGGATGCTAGAACATGTACAGATTTAGCTACATTATGTGGTAAATACAGCAATTGCTTTGCTCTCCTTTTACAGTTACTATGCAGCTAAGTTTAACATAATAGTAAACTGCTACTGATTGAGTAATATTGTTACTATGCATCTATATCAATTATATAATTTTTTTGAACAGTTTTTAAGTTAATTTAATGACAAAAAAAAACAAAACAACATTGAAGCAGAGAACAGAATTACATTAATACTTAGTTTTCTATCTAAAATATCATTTGCTAAATTTCATTTTTTTTTCATCTGGCATGGAACTTAATTAATTTCTTCTGTTGATTGTTATGTATGTTTATTTTAATCAAGACAATGTTTTCATAGTGTATGAACACAAAAAGAAATGGTCAAATTTACATTTAGAAGCCATTTTAAACAATTTTATAAAGAATACTATGACCAAGAGGTGCAATATAAGGACAATGAGCTAACAGCATAATACATTGAATCAGAAAGAAAACTAAAACAACTCACTTCACCATCTGTGGACCAACACATTCTGCACAATGATTTAGCTTGGCTGTACAAAAATGAAATATAAATTATTTCTAGGATATTTATCAGAAATTCATTTAATAAAATCTCTAATTTACAAGAGTTGAATTAAAATCAGTAATTAAATAAAGCAAAAAATACAGTTTTATAAATTCGATACAAAATGTCTTAAAATTTGTAGATTGATTAATATTTTTTTTTTAAATGTACATATTAAGGCTAAGAGAGTGGCAGTATAAGATAGTTCCTTTTAAAGCTGACCCTTTACTTCTGGGCTGGAATTATTTTTTTTAAAAGTACTTTAGTATAGTGCAAACTTTCATGCTATAAGCTTGGCAACCTATGACTCTTGTCCAACCTCTTTTATGGACAAATGGGAAAAGGGTATTTGGGAGAAGGTTTACTTGCTGCCTTTACACAATCAGCAAAGTTGGGGTTCAAACTTGAGCCCCTTTAATGGGCAGCCAAGTGGTTAATGTAAAAAAACTCTGCCACACATTCCATTTAAGAAAAAAAGAAAAGAAAGCCCTTGCAGAAAATAACCTTTCAGCTATCGCAACAATTATTTAGTTGACTTTCAACGTGTTTAAAGTTAGTAAAAGTAATGGGAATAATTATAGTAGTGAGAATCCAAAATAGTACAATAAATAGGAAAAGGTTTGATATTCATCCAATTAAATTTTGACTGCACTATATAAGCCACAGAACATTATATTCTTAATCTCTTATTGTATTGATTATTTCACCATCTAACCAGTAGATTGCAGCAGACGGACGAAGTGAAAGTGAAAAAAAAAAAAAAAAAAAAGGCCCAAAAAGTTTTTGTTAACAGTTTTGAATTGTTGTTTTTTAAAAAAGAATTAACACAGGCATAGAAGTGCAAATATCTAAAAAGCATAACCTCACTGTATAACTAACTGCCTAGTCGTGTGGTTTGTGTGCTGGACTGTCGTTTGGATTTATCGACTGCCCCACGTTCAGACCCTGCCTGCTCCCATCGGGAGGTTTGGACTAGGAAATAAACTATCTTCAACTCTGAAGGAACATTCAAAAACATTTTACAAAACACAGACAAAAGATTGAATGACATGATGTATGACATTCTTGAACAGCTTAAATGACACAATGTATAGATGCAAGTTTGAATGACATCCTATGACACTTGCAAACTTTGATGGCACATGCACAAGTCTTAATTACCCTGGATCACTACATTTGCTTAACAAATTCAGAGTTTTTTCTGTGGTTCCATCAATGACATGCCAAACTTTAACAGTTCCATCACAGCTGGAGGAAGCCTGATAGAGTAAACAGCACAATGTGACAGTGATAATATTTTCAAAATAAAAGAAAAAGAGACAATTTTCATTTCAGAAACTTTTTCTTACAATGAATTCTTTCGTTGGATCAATGGACACACTCAAGATTGGTGCTTGATGTTCCGAGTACAAACAGATACACTCATTCTCTTCCATCGATATGACTTTAATTTTGAAATCACTGAAAAACAGTTTTATTTCAATAACATAAATGCAATAATTATAGAACATGAGGAGTAAACCATAGGTGTTAAAAATATGAAAAAACATTATCTATTTATATCTTCTTTTTTTTCAACAATAACAGAAATGAGAAACATATCATTATCACATAGCGACACAACAAACTCAGAGTATGAAATAAAAACACAGTTTCCAGAAAACTAAAGAGAAATATGGTTGATCTTAGGTAGTAATAAAAAATAATAACTAGAATGCGTATCTCTTAAAACATACTCAGCACCAGCAACCAACATAGATCCATCATCACTAACAACAAAATGTCGACAAGGGGCAGTGAATCTTGTAACCATTCCATCACTCACGCCATCAGGAAATGTATGAATACGAATTGTGTTTTCCTCTGTAGCTGCAAAGAATCTTCCTCCCTGTAAAAAAAAAAAAAAAAAAAAAAAAACCCACATAACTTTGGTATTCTTTATTTGGCAACAGAATAAATGTTTTTTTCTTTTTAATTCATTATTACTAAAAAAGAAAAAGTTAACAAACCTGAAATGCAATAGCAAAAATTTTGTCGCCAAGATTGACAGATGAAGTGTCTGTATCATCTTTGCCCTCCCAAATACAAACTTTACCATCACTGCCGCATGTAAGTATAAAGCTGAAGAAAAAAAAAAGGGACTTCTCTATTAACACTCTCTTTACAAAACTTTCTGTTAATATAAAAAAAGAATAATCCAGGCAGGCAAGAATAGATATACATAAAAAAACTTTTCTTCTGTTGGCATTCCTCTTCTAAAGATATTAATCTCACATCTAAATAATCTTGATCAATATGATCCAGCCTGCATAACTGTCATACCTTCTGAATTCACAATATTCATTGTCTCTTTCTCTATTTTTAACAGTTCAATAGATTCAACTAATACATACAGTTTATACAGACATGTAGATCTATTCAAAATAGGGTACAAGATAAGACTAAGATCTATTATATTGTGCCTAGACAGTATAGCCTGCCTAACATTGTAGAAGACAGGTGCAAAAGATGTGAAGAAAATTTTAATAGGTTCCTGTCTGGATTTGCTTAGGAATGATTAAGTAATGTGAAACAGTGCATTCATCCTTATATTTGGAATCAAAGACATGATATAATATGGTATGCCAAGATAGTAGTTTTCACTAATGGATAGATCTAGGTATAGGTAACACATATATATATATATATATATATATACTAGACATATATTACCCGCAGGTCTTAATTTGCGTATCACTGTCGATATATCAAATAAGCAAATTCATGAGTCACTGAGAGTGTTTTGTAATCAATTAAACAAAATAATAATGTTATAAGTAAAGCGAATGAGTGAATGTAAAAATATATGAATGAAGCTATCAAAATAGCTAATCGACCTAACTCCATTTTTTCAAATAAAAACATTTGCTTGTAGGCCTACATATATTTGATTAAAATAACTTGTCTAGGAAAAATACTGAATGTTAAATGGCAAGAAAAAATATCAGATACTGAAGTCCTTCGAAGAGCGGGCCTTCAAAGCATCTTCTACAC
Organism: Biomphalaria pfeifferi; assembly: GCA_030265305.1. Taxonomy (NCBI): domain Eukaryota; kingdom Metazoa; phylum Mollusca; class Gastropoda; family Planorbidae; genus Biomphalaria; species Biomphalaria pfeifferi. The sequence continues at coordinate 2,928,568 of JASAOG010000048.1, forward strand.
AATCCTGATGCAGTCCCAGCTACGATGGGCAAGAAACATCTGCAGAATGGAAGACCACCGCATCCCTAAACGACTCCTTTATGGCCAATTAAGAGAAGGAAAGCGCTCACAAGGTGGACAAAGAAAACGCTTTAACTTTAGGGACACCCTCAAAGCTTCTCTGAAAGTCTTCAGTATTGAAGTTAAAAAAGTTCGTTCTTCAATAAAGATAAAAGATAAATTTAGCTTTTATTTATTTTTAACCCTCCCCCCTTTGTGGGAGGGACATTTATAGTAGGTACTTTGACATCCTTACTCTACTGACCTATAAACTGGTAGACTAACTGCTATATAGTTTTGAAACAGCATGGCTAGACTTCCAAATCCATGGTGTTAGTTGATTGATTGATTGTTTTTAGATTTGCTTCATTTTTTAAAAACCCTTGTGATAATCTTAAAAGATGATTCCTAAGCTTTTGAATGATATCACATTGTCAACAAATGAAAGTTGTGTTTATTTAGAAAATTTACAGTAAAGTCATAGGTAAGAATAATTTTGCATAACTATTATTTTTAAGCAAGCTTGGTACTAATTTATTGTATTTAGACCTAGATTTATGCTTAAAGTTTGGTATTTCATTAATTTTTAATGAAATTTTGTCTTCCAAAATTAAAAAAACTTACCCCAACATGCTGTTATCAGTTATAAATGATGCCAAATTAGTAAATTTTTCTAAATGGGTAAGTGGAATAACATTCTATCGTTTTAGTATTAAAATCAATATTTCTATTAGAGTAGTGTTAGAAATCTTTTTTTTTATATATTTAGGTACACAAAATATAAAAGGAAATTAGTTTATTAAGGCAAGTTTGGACCCATCCTGATGATGTTAAATGAAGTCACTCCATGATGTAGCGACATGTGGTGCCAGACATAAGCAATTCTCTTTAATAATATGAAGTATAAATGATTTATAATGTATTGCTTAATGGCTTATCTTTGCACGACCTAGTGGAGAGAATGCTATCAAGGTGTTATTTTACATTATATTTATCAATATTATAAAGCTGAGGAAGTTTCTACCAAATGGCATTCTAGAAAAAGGATCAAAGTCAATTTACAAACAATTGGATTAGCTGTGAATAAATGTTAGCTGCGTGTGAGATGAAACATTCAAATTAAATATCATATAATGGGGTAGCTGTGTTCCAAATTTCAAGCTTCTATCTATTATGGTTATAAAGTTATGATGAGACAAAGACAAAAATTAATTTTTTTGATTACAGTTTTTTTTACAATTTCTATAGTCCCTTTTTCTACACATAAAACGGCATAACTTTGCTCCTATACAACATAGAAAGATAAATTTGGTATCACTGTAAACCTCTCAGCAAGCTCTACATAACTACCTAGATAGTTTCTGTTATTATATATTAATTTTGAATTTTTTGTCAAAGTACCTATTTATAGACATTAAATTACACTACAGCTCACTACGGCTATGATCTTCGTCATGACTACTCATGTCACTCATGATTCATAATCAAAGAAAAATTTATGCCAACATTTTCAAGATTGGTCAAAAAGTTTTGATTCCTATGAGTATGACTCAGTATGAGGCGGATGTACATACAATTTCATTGCCAATGGGAAACATTGCAACGCAGGGGACGAGACTGTTTCTTATTGCGAAGCTGACGCCATGTATTCTAGGGCTTTGTTCTGGTTTTCCTTGCCAGTAGAACGTATAGTTGCTTTCTGTAAGAGATCCACTGTCTGGTTTCTTGCAGGAAGGCCACATCAATGTTTAGTCTGATGAGTTCTCTGTCGATGATAGCTGTTTGACGCATGTTGGTGACGAGTTCAGGGTCAGTATTGAAGCCACAATGGCCAAAGGCTACTCGAGTTCTGTAGCTCTCATGAAATGTGTGTAACAAATACACTTTTCTCTGGCAAGGAACGCCACAAAGTCTCTTGGCAGCCCCCATGCTCAAAAAGGTGGCACCAGCTTGACCGCTGCATCCCCCGAAGAATGGATCTGAAAAGTGTCATCCACACCCGCTCATACCATTGTGCGGACTGCAACTCAGACCATTCACTAGTGCTAAGCAAGATCAAACTACTTCTCAAGAAGGCTTATACTTCCACTCAACCTAGAACTAGGCGAATTAAATATCACCAAGTAGGTGACCCAGAGAAGTCCGTAATTTTTGGCGAGCTCCTGAACAGTTCAATCCCCTCCTTAAGTGATGAAGAAGACATCTCTATCAGATGGGAGAAATTAAGAGATGTAACCTACAGTTCGGCAATCACCGCCTTTGGGCCTCAAAAACACAAAAATGTAGACTGGTTTGAGGCGAATCTAGCACATATGGAACCTTGCATCGAGAAAAAACTATCTGCACACCTCGCTCACAAGACAAAGCCTAGCCCAAAATCTTTGGAGGCCTTCAAATAATAAAGAGGCAAAACAAATGGCTAGACAATGTGCTAATAACTTTTGGAGGGATACCTGCAACAGAATCCAAGACAGTCTCTACTCAGGAAATAGCAAAGCTCTGTTTGATGGTATTAAATCGGCCCTGGGTCCAACAGTGTCTAAGCCTGCCCCCCTTCTATCCAAATCAGGAGAAAAAAAAATTACAGATCAAACCAAGCAGCTAGAACGATGGACAGAACACTACCTCGAAGTCTATGCCACACAGAATACAGTAGACGATGTCGCCCTGGCTTCTCTACCAGATTTTCCAGTACTGAAATGCCTAGATGAGCTTCCGAGCCTTATTGACCTCAAAAAAGCAATTAACTGCATAAAAAATAGAAAATATTCAGGGAGTGATGGTATCCCAGTGGAAGTAGTTAAAGTCAATGAATCACTCCTGCTCCCTGAACTCTATATTCTCCTCTGCCGCTGTTGGGAAATTGGTCATGTCCCACAGGACATGCGTGACGCAACTATAGTCACAATATACAAGAACAAAGGAAATCGGAGTGACTGCAACAATTACAGGGGTATCTCTCTCCTCAGTATAGTGGGCAAAATCTTTGTTAGAGTTCACTATCCAGGCTGCAAGTGATAGCTTCTAGAGTCTACCCAGAGTCTCAGTGTGGATTCAGGAGTGGTAGATCCACTATAGACATGATATCTTCTCTATGACTACTGCAGGAGAAATTCAGAGAGAGAGACAGACCCCTTTACATCGTTTTTGTTGACCAAAGCTTTTGACATGGTCAGCAGAAGTGGCCTTTTCAAACTCCTGAGGAAAATAGGTTGCCCTCCCAAACTAATGAAGTTCGTTGAGTGCTTTCACAAGGAAACTAAATGTACTGTCAAATTCAATGGAGCCCAATCAGCACCTTTTGAGGTTTGCAGTGGTGTCAAGAAGGGATGTGTGCTCGCACCTACTCTGTTTGGCATATTCTTCTCCTGTCTACTGCATTATGCGTACAACGACATAAACGAAGGTGATCCTCTGGAAAACTATTTAATGTATCAAGGCTGCGGGCAAAAACCAAGGTTAGGAAGCTACTCGTCAGGGAACTCCTGTATGCTGATGATGCAGCTATTGTGGCTGATTCTGATATTCAGCTACAGTGCTTGGTTGACAAATTATCTGCTGCTTGCCAGAAGTTCGGCTTAAACATCAGTCAAAGCAAGACTAAGATACTTGTCCAAAACACAAACACTGCACCTCAAGTAAGCATTAATGGCCAACCACTAGAAATTGTTGATCACTTTTGTTACCTTGGCTCCATCATATCCAACAACACTCTACTGGATAAAGACATAAACAACAGGATAGCCAAGGCAATGGCCAACATGTCACGGCTGCAGAAAAGAGTTTGGGACAACATATTGCTGACTAGCAGTACTAAAGCCCTAGTCTACCGGACCTGTGTGTTGAGCACCTTGCTGTACGGAAGTGAAACATGGTCAACCTACTCATGGCAGAAAAAAAAGCTGAATGTTTTCCACCTCCGATGCCTAAGGCAGATCTTTAAAATAAGGTGGCAAGATAAAATAACCAATGAGGAAGTGCTACAAAGAGCAGGGTGCCAGGACATCCGCTCTGTTATCAGCAGCAGACGCCTTGGATGGCTTGGCCACGTTCGTAGAATGCTAGTAGGTCGACTTCCACAGGACATCCTGTATGGCGATCTAATAGTAGGCAGGAGAGCCGCTGGTCGCCCACTTTTACGTTATACGGATGTATGCAAACGCGACATGAAGCTCTTCAAAATCGACACTGGCAACTGGGAAGAGGTGGCACTGGACAGATCCTCATGGAGAGAGAGCATAAAGGAAGGGTCAAAGATTGCAGATGTCATACACAACAGAAGAAGAAAGAAGGGTGAAAATGCAACGGCACCTGGTGATTATATATGCCCAACCTGCGATCGCAGCTGTGTATCACTATCAAGGATTGGCCTCTTTAGTTTAGTCACACAAGAAGTTGCATAGGGAAAGATCGTCTCGAGACGTAAAATAAAAATGCCACAGAGTACTATTAATTATTTAGATTTACTAATTTAGTCTTTGTTTTAGAATAACAAACCTGCCAGATGAATCATAGCAGACATCTGTGTGACCATCATTGTGCGCTAATTTAAGAGATTTCATAGTTTGCCAATGTCTAGATCTAGATTAGTAAGCAATTACTTTATTTTATTAGTGGCTCTATTTACTATTAAATTCTTATCTTTGGCGCGACTTGGTGATTAACTTCCAGTTCACAGGTCAAAGGCCATTAGTAGCACTGCAGCAGAAAGCTTGTTTTTTACAAGTGGAGCAAAATAAATATACAAAAATAGCTACAAAAATATTGTTTTAAATCTAGATCTAAATCTAGCCTTCTATCATTGTAAGCGATAATTTTATGTAAAATCTCTCACACTAGTTTTATTTTAAAAGATAAAAGGTGTCATTATAATGAACTAGAAATAAATTATTATGACGTCATCGACAAGTACACCCACGCACTTTTGGCTTCTTTCGGTACATTGTTGGCTTCTTCCGTATTATTGGTGAGCGACTTGGGAGTGTCAAATATTTCCATTGTCTGCCTCCAGTCCCGAGTCTCTCAATAGACATTTTATAGATCTAGAATATGTATGAAGTAAATTAAAATCTAGATCTAATCCTTACCAATTTCTAAATAATCTAGATCTAGAATAATAATAGACTCTAGATCTCGATACATTATGATTTATCATTATATCATATTCATAGTCATAGATAAATAATTAATAAAAATACTACTAGACTCTAGTCTAGTACTAAGTACTAGATTCTAGAACCTAGTTATAATTTATTTTAATTATCAATTATCTAGATAGTAAATTAGTATAATAAACTATAGACATACATAGATTTATAGATCTACATACTATAATATATAGTGTATAATAGACCTAATTATCTAATATACTATTTTACTATATTCTATATTGATAATATTATTAATATTGACTATGTTGAGTATATAGATATAATAATAACTATCTCTATAGGCCACTGTAGACTATACCACTATACTATAGTAAACTATAGTATAATTATAATACTAAATAATATATACATAAGTTAAAGTTATACTATCGTAGTATAGTTATAGACTACTACTACTACCATAGTTATAGAGTATATAGACTATTATACTATAACTATACTCAGTATTATACTGACTATAGACTAGATTACTAAATTTAGATAGTAGTAAGTAGTCAGAGGTCTAGCTAGCTAGTCTAGCTTACACTTACACTCAACTTCAACACTACACTCTTTAATCTCTAAAGTGTAGAATGTAAATTACTAAATCTAGACTAGATATATAAAATATAAACTAATAAAGATAATTAAGGAGAATATATAATATACATAATGTGCAATTTGAATGGTAAATTTGTGTGTAAAATATTAATAAAATCATTTTTATCTTTTATAGGCCCTGTTTTTAATATCATTTTGCTCAGATAAGAAGCCAGTGATTGATCATGGCATCTTCAGCAGGTAAATTATTTAATGGGAGATAAGACAACATGGGACAAGTCACTTTTCTATGTTTTCAAATACAATTTAAGTTTTGTGCTAATACAACTTAAGTTTTGTTCTAATACAACTTAAGTTTTGTGCTTTAGAATGCAATTAAAGTTTTGTGCTTTAGAATGCAATTAAAGTTTTGTGATGATTTCGAAAAAGAAAAATCATTTATATCAAATTTTTTTAAGAGAATATTTTTTGCTTTAAAATGGGTAACTTTGGACATGTTTTGGGAGCAATTCTGGAATTAAAAAAAAAAAATTAAAATAAAAAAAAAATGTACCTACAGGTGATGATTTTGTTATCAATGTAAACAAGTCATCAAAGTCACTTCCTTATCGCCTTTTTTTGTATTTATTTGATCCTAACTTTAACTATCATAACTAATACAGATTGGGGGAGGGGGCTCATCCAGCTTACTTAAATTTTATTTAAGGAATTTGATTATTATTTTTAAAAAAAAACATGAACCAGTAAATATTGAAATATTTTATCCTGTATTTGAAAGTCTATGTAATTTGCATACCAAAATAATAATTTGTTCAAAAAAATCTATTTTACAGAAGAACCTGTGGATTTAAGAGATGCGCCATCGTTACCACTATCCTTAATTACCAACACTGTTCAATCTAAATCAACTTCTCAGAGAAGCGTCCCTAACATCTATACGCCTTTGTTACCTACAACTAAGCTTTCTACATGTCAGCCTCCATTACTGTCTGACTCCTCATTAGGAAACACATTTCAAATCTCTCAGAATGGTGTGTCCAAAAGCCTAAAGAAACAAACTGGAAAATTAAATCTCGATCTGCAGCAACAGAATTCAAGGGGACAACGGTCACTTGTGAGACCTTTTTTCTGCTGTGGTAGTGAGCTTTCTCTTGTCAGTCTTGTAGATGGACTAGAGCTGACAGATTCATCATCTAAAGACAAAAAATTGACTAGCATTGAATGTAATTCCTCATCAGATGAGGAGGACTCCTCTTTAAGTAGCAGTTCTACAAGCAGTCCAGAAAATATAAAGGCAGGACTTAACTCAGTGCTTCCAGTTGAGAGTCATCATCCAGTGGTTAGGAGAAAGAAGAAAGATAAACACAATTTGAAAAAGAAGTTTTGGAATTTGCGCCTTCAGGGCAGGTGGAATCCTCGCTGGAGAGTCACACAACCTCAGCGTGCATCAGCATATAGGTGTGACCTCTCGCATCATGGAGGCTATCAATTGGCAGGGTCTCCCGGTTCAGGAAGAAAATCTCCTCGTGCTAGACCTATTTCAGTGGCTAGCCAACTTATAGATTTATCTTTTGTACAAGACTTTGACAAGCTTTACCCTACAGAGGACATTGATACCATACGAAAAAGAGAGCGAGCTAAGGAAATGGAGTCCGGTGTTGAAGTAGATGCAAATGCAATCTCTCAAGATGTGCGGCCAAATTTAGAATTACCTCAACCAGTTTTAAATTTACTTCGTCGTCGCAGTCGCCTAGGATCAGGCGGTTCAGATTTAACTTTACCATCTCCTGGATCGCCTATTGAAGATTATTCTTTTTTGATGACCAATGTCATGTGGCAGTTGCAAGGCCAGAGTGATGTACCACGTGTCCATACACAAGTGGATTTCATACACTGCTTAGTCCCAAAGCTAGTCAACATCTTAGCATGTCCCTTTTACTGGGGCGTGATGGATCGTTATGAGGCAGAAAGACTATTAGACAACAAACCCGAGGGCACTTTTCTCTTGAGAGATAGTGCGCAAGAAGACTTTCTATTTTCCGTCAGCTTCCGACGATATCACCGATCACTGCATGCCAGGGTAGAACAGTGGAACCATCGGTTCAGTTTTGATGCTCATGACCCGGCTGTTTTTTCTGCACCTTCTGTATGTGAGCTAATGGAGCACTACAAAGACCCATGTTGTTGCATGTTTTTTGAACCCATGCTGACCCGTCCTCTTCCTAGAAACTTTCCATTTTCGCTGCAACATATTTGCCGTGCTGCTATATGTGACCGGGTAGTTTATGACAACATCAGAGTCTTACCACTACCTAACAGCTTGAAGCAATTCTTACAGGTTTATCATTACAAGCAGAAAGTTCGAGTTAGAGTGTTTGATGGGCTGCAGAGAAACAGTCCTAATGGAACCTTAGCTTTAAAAGCATTGTGAAGTGTTTTTTTTTTCAACCAAGAAGAAATATAGATATATTTCACAGATTTATGTACATGTTTGTAACTATTATATAATATTTAAATAATCATAAGTAAATTGGACATAAAGCATCATTCTGTGTGTTTCTAGTCAAACAAATATGATGATGTATATCAGGCTACCACACCACCACATCATAAGTTACAAGTCCAGCAAGTGTAGCTATGAGAATGTTTATATTTCAATTACATTTTATCACTGACCAATTTGGCATTTAACAATGTTGAATTAAAGATATATATGTGTATATATATATATAATTGTATATTTATTCATTTTGATGAGTTTTTTCTTCTCATTTCTCTTTTTTTTCTTACATTGTAATTGTTGTTACTATTTGACTTCAAATTTTTTTTGTTATTGAAAGTGTGTAACATACTTATTTAGACGTATATACCGGTACTATTATTACATTGTAATAATACTTTTACTTAAATCTATTTTGAACTTTACCATGCTGTGGAAGTTTTTTTATGTTTCAGTGTTTTGACTTAAGAGTTGTTTTTTTTTTAGTGTAGACCACATTGATATAGAGAACATTCTGGTGACATCTTTTATGCACATTTTATAGTATGACGATAAACACAGCCTATTACTTTGATCTTTAATCAGATGAAAAATAAATTCAAACTAGTAAAAGTATTTAAACAGTACCAATATCATTATAACATTCTATGTCTAATGTCGTTGTTTTATGTTTCTATATAGAATATAAAAAAGTATGTATTTCATCCGTTTCCACTAAATGTTTCTTTATTTCATCATAAAACAAACTACCTTCACAACTGCATTTGATTGCTTTTAAAATGGATGAGAATAGCTTGTTTAACTGTGATGTATTGGGTTCAGAAATAATGTCTAGTCATATTCATCACACACAAAAGGGAAGTCAAGAAAACTAGATCCTGTTGTAATTCTGTAAATACTTGAATTTTTTTCAACTTTGACTTATCCATAGCTTATGTACATGTTTTTTTTTTATTCTGAGAGGTCATGGAATAATTTGAAAGAGGAACAAATGTCTATAATTATATTGGTATGATTTGGGGTTTAAACAAAAAAAGGAGCTTTAAAAAACAAAAAGTCTATCTCATAGTTACCTAAGTGTCTGCTAATTTCCTCTTTCTTGTGAAGAATTTAACCAAAAAAAGAAACAATTTGATAGGTGAAACTAATTTGTGTTCATTATTATGAAATCAAGCCCTCCTGAAAGATTAGTGCATAACAAAATTTTGTTTCATTATTCTTTTTATTTACAGAACCCATGTCCCTTCACAGATCAGTAGCAATACCTAACAATGATGACCATACTTAGACATACAAATTGTTAAGTTTTTATCATTTCTATTTTAAGTATATATATACAACATAACTAATGTGAGCGCAATTAAAGTTTTAATCTCTAACATGACTATGGTTAATAATTAATTTGAAATTTTGTATATGTAATTGCAGCTTATATAAAATTTTACCTTTGGTTTCAATGATCGACACCTTTAATTGCTTTATTCTTTTTTTATTAAATTTGGCGATTATCCAATCACAATGTCTGGGAACTGTCGTTGGAAAATATAATTTTTCATTTGGTGTCAGGGTAAATAAGTAATTGTGTAAGATATCCCAAAACAATGTAATTGAAGTTCAGATCTGTGAAAATATTGTTCTGGTTTGATTTTTCTTTTATTGCAAACTTTAAAAATGTTATTGTTATGGTCAGTATCAATCCAAGACAGTTGGTGACATCTTTAAAGCTCACATCATCATTTTTTCTTCTAGCCTATATTTTGCTGGTGAGCTGTCTACTTTAGGCTCTTTTTGCAGTCTGTTCAGAGGAAAATAGCATGCTGTTTTTTTTTTTTTTTCAGCACTGCCATACAGAGTGTTGGTTATGTTAGGCAATAGTGTATTCTATCTAAGAGGATAGGATTTACAGTTTCTTAATGGTGGACGCTGTGTAGGTGGGTGTGTAGGATTTTTTCTGTTAAGGTGTGTGTCTTGTTCTTAGTTGTAAGATTAGGCCGTCAAGAAAACATGCCTCACAGCAAGTCATTAAAGTCAACAGAAAACAAAGAACTTGAGGAGACCTTGTTAGTATTACTTATTGCATTTATCACAAGAGAGTTCTTATTCTTCAAATGTTTCGGTGTGGACAAAATGATATAAACATTGCTAGGTTTAACAATTGGAGTGAAAGGGACAGCCTTGTCTATTTTTAAAGCCAATAAGTTGTCAATGCATTGCTGAGACTGCACATTTGAACTGTAATTTTTTATGGTGTATTCTTTTTTTTTTTTTATAATGAAACACTTAACCAGAAGTTTTCTTTTAGCTCATATCAAAATTCCAGTACTACAGAAGTCTCACCAATCATTAAATAGCAAAAAGTCCAATCATCATTCTCCTTTTAAAAAAATGTGATTATAATTTTATGCAGAGCATGAAGACCTATCTTGTAACATAGTTGAAATAGTTCAGTTTTCATGTTGTATTTGTAATGTTATAAGTAACCGTTTTTCTTGTGGCCATCCTAGCGCTTAGTTTATTTTTGTATTATTTGTATTGTCTAGGAAATAAGGATAATGCTTCATTCAAGCCATCCCTGTAATTTTGTAAATTTTGTTAGATATCATCTGGGTGTTCTCTGCTTAAAAAGATACATTTTCAAGAAAAATTGTGTTGAATTTCAAAGTACCCCTTTCAGACTTTGTGTGTTCCATGCAGCAGATTATGTAAAGTTGTAATGGAAGTTAGCCATTGTGCTGTCTGCATGACACTCTCAGTAAGCATTGGTTTTTTATATTTACATCATCTAGCATGTTATCTTTAAATATTTTTTTTCACATTTTACTCATGACAGAAAACAAAGTGCAAGAGAAATAGATCAACTAATCTTTAGTAGAGTTATCTTTTCTTTTGAGTATAACATTATTTTTAAAACAGACTTTGTATTTTTTTTTAATTATCTAGTAGGTTTACATTAAACATTCAGTATCTTCAGAACATTATATCGTCTGACCAGTAGGCTTGAAAAATATTTGATTACTTGTATTACAAAGTATTTAAAGTTTTGTATTAGAATCTCATTAGCTATAAACAATCATTATATTGACAGTTGTTCTACATGTACTCATTCTGTTAAACATACAAGCCATTGTAAGAAAAGGATGCATTGTGATGCTTTTGATGACAAGTTATTTAATCTAGAGTTGTCTACATATGAAGTTGATATATGAAACTTTATTAATGCCATTTATAAATAAATACAATTTAAATATACCACTACTTACTTACAATTATGTTTTGTATTTAACATTTTAAATATTGGTATGGCTCCGTTTAGCACTCTAATAGAAATAATGTTTACAAGCTGACACACAGTGTAGCATAGCCGCTATTTAGTGAGAATATTACTTGTTTCCCCCCCCCCCCCCCCCCCTTTTTTTTTTTCTGCACTGTGCAAGTTATGTGGGGTGACTCTAGTCCAACTTGCAGATATAAAAGAGTTATCTTTCCATTACTTTTTCATAATGGGTTAGAGAATGTGCTTGGTGTCCCTCATGGTTGGGTGGTGTTGTGAATTATGTATATATAGAAAAGGCTGAATAAATTAGAAAAAAAAATATATTGAAGCAGTGTTCTTGTGAAGTAAAGGGATGTTTTTTTCAGAAGATACATATTTAAAAAAAAATCCTTCCTAGAAAAAAAGCTGTAGTTGAGGCGGATTTCTGTGTCTATATATGGGAAGATGACTATGTTGGTGGCAGGGTAAATATGTAATTGTGTAAGATATCCCAACACAATGTAATTGAAGCCCCTAGATAAATGTGACTTTTAATGTTTTTAGAGGGCATGTACAGGCAAGCTTGAACATTCCATTACATGCTTGCTAAGAGTTTGATTAGTATAATCCTGATTCAACTTTGTTTCCCTTTTATTTACTAACAGCTCCATGCTAAAAGTATAGGTAGCACTCTTAAGATCAATTTTAAAAGCCTGGTTATTCATTTTTTCATACCCTGAGGTTCAAATACATGTCAAGACAGTTGAGAAGAAGATGGCTTTACATAAAATAGAAAATAGCTTTATTTTGAGGTGGTAGGGTGACAGAGAAAGGTTTTGCTTTTACATTTATCTAGTGAGCTACAAGTCACTTCATTTTTCCATTCATTTGGATTATTTAATGGCAATGCCTTTATTCCGAAGATTAAGGATTAGTGCAGTATTTCATATGACTATGCAAACCAAGATGGAACTTGCATATTTTTCCACATTAGAAGCAGACAAAGCCATTGTCCGCAAGGGGTCTTTTCATCTTCTGCATCTGCCTTCAACAAGACTTTTTCTTTGGAATGTGTGTCCCGCAGCAGATATTTTGCTTAATAACAGCTTCATAGGCTCTTGCTATTTCTTGAACAAAAGAAGAGCTCTAACATCTTTTACCATATTTTAATAGGATAGACTCATTTATCTGGGCACTAGTTTGTTTATTGCTGAAAATAATACTGGTACCAGTATAATAAAATCCTTAAAGAAAGAACAAAAAATAAAGTGATCTCTCACCTATGTTACGTTCCAGGACCACCTGGGATAAAGGGATCTCTCACCTATGTTACATTCCAGGACCACCTGGGATAAAGTGATCCCTCACCTATGTTACATTCCAGGACCACCTGGGATAGTGATCCCTCACCTATGTTACATTCCAGGACCACCTGGGATAAAGTGATCTCTCACCCATGTTACATTCCAGGACCACCTGGGATAAAGTGATCCCTCACCTATGTTACATTCCAGGACCACCTGGGATAAAGTGATCCCTCACCTATGTTACATTCCAGGACCACCTGGGATAAAGTGATCTCTCACTCATGTTACATTCCAGGACCACCTGGGATAAAGTGATCTGTCACCTATGTTACATTCCAGGACCACCTGGGATAAAGTGAAAACTGTGTAGCAGAGTCGCAGTATTTATTTTTAGCGGCCGCTATTAGTTTTGTGCGAAATGTCTGTCCGTCCGTCCCGTTTAGATCTCGTAAACTAGAAAAGATATTGAAAATCCGACATCACAATATTTTAGACCATTCAAAGTTCTGATGCAACGGCTACTTTTTTTTTTCTGAAAGCGAAAAAATCTAATTTTTTAAATCAGTTATGCAAGCAGTTTTTTTAAAGAGAAAAAGCTAATTAGTATGCATTATAAGTTAGACCTAGATTAAAACGAATAGTAATCTTGTAAACGTCCTTTTTGTGAACAATTTTTTTATTGCGGAATTATTTTTTTTTAAGCATTCGAACAAGACATTTGATCCTTTTCAAAACAATTACATCTATTACAAGACTTCAATTAGGCCAGGAGAGGCGTGGTAGCTGAGCGGTAAAGCGCTTGACTTCCGAACCCAGGGCCCCGGGTTCAAATCCTGGTGAAGACTGGGATTTTCAACTTCGGAATCCTTAGGCGCCTCTGAGTCCACCCAGCTCCAATCGGTACCTAATATTAGTTGGGGAAAAGTAAAGGCGGTTGGTCGTTGTGATGGCTACATGACACCCTCGTTAACCGTAGGCCACAAAAACAGATGAACTTTACATCATCTGCCCTATAGGCCACAAGGTCTGAAAGGGGAACTAGTTAGACCAGGTTCACATCTAACTTTGCATTCTATCCTTTGATCTGCTGTACCGCTGGGGCACTACACAAGATCTGTCAACCTTCTTTCTCCATTCTTATCTCTCATTTGTCTTTGGTATAATTTCATTTGGATGTTCTTTCTGAAAATATTGAAGCCTGCCTGGCTGGATTACTTCGGGGGCCGATTTTGAGTTTGTGTTTCCACACAAACTGTCTTTGTAATCTTGTAATATTTACATTTAGTATCTGTATAATATTTTAAGTAGACAATCACCTCATCTTCTTCAGCCTGTTGTTCTTCAGATGTAAAACAACAAATTTAACAACATTCTTTTTCCTTACTGATTTTGACAGTATTGACACACTTCAAAGAATTAGAAATGGTTTTAAAGGTAATATAGCTAATGTTTTTACATGAAAAAACTCTCACTTATCTAACTTACAACAAAACAAATTAAAGAAATTGAAGGATTACATAAAAATGTGAATTTAATTAATCGTAAACATCAGATATTTCTTCATTGTAGGAATCAGCTGCACATGGAGCTGATATTGAGAAGACGTCTGCCAGCATATGTTTAGGTATCTCTGAGCCCCGAACTTTGAGAGTGTAACAAGCTGTCTCAACCTTCTGAAGACTCTGTCTCAGTACTCTGATCTTTTGATACAGCTCTCTGGGAGGATGAGCAAATGTGGTGAAGGCATCATGAATGAGGCGCATCATATTGGAAACCTTCATACAGACACAATGAATAAACAAATTGCATTCTTTAAGAAATCAAAAAAACAAAGTATATTACGAAATATGAGTTTAAAAAAAAAGGAAATTTGATTTTTGGCAAATCAGAACTATTCAGATTATGTGGTCTCTATATATTGGCCTATTTTATATACAACGCTTTTTTTTTTTTTTTTTCAAAGTTTGTATTGGCTGGCCAATGACTAAAATTTATTAAAATTAAAATATGTTTTCTTTATATCCTCAATTATTTTTTTCATGCCCAAGTAATTAACTTGGCAAAAGTTCAAAGATTTCTAGAGCATTGTGTGTCATACTGATTTCTAGAGCACTTGTGTGTCATACTATCAATCTCTTGGTATTTCTTGTGTGTTTTATATAATACCTAATTAACTATGTGCCATCAACCAAATCAAAAATACTTAAAGATGTATATGTGTGCACTGGGGAATAAATTTAATAATTACTTTAAAGATTATAATAATAATTAATTTATAAAGTGTTGTTAACAAACATAATGTAATCTCAAGGCACTATAATAACATAACAGACATAAACAAGAGTTAAAATGACTAATCTAAAAAAGTTTTGAACAGATAAGTCTTAATGTTCTTTTTAAATGTAGTGAAGCATGTTCTTTGAGATCAATGGGGAGCAAACCTTTGGTCCATACACTGGATAACTTGGCAAATTAAAATTTCTTATGATCACATACATTTAGCACAGTGATGCATTGGTATCAATGTTACTTTTACACAAAAACAAACACTGCAGACACTTTTAAGACTTAGGTTGGTGATACTTATTGATAATGTGTTGTTATTTCAAGGACTCTTTTTTAAAAATTAAAAACAACAAAAAGGACATACACAACACACAGATATGTTCATTGAATGACTAACACATATGTCTTGTCTCTTTTTCATGTTCCCTTGTCAACAAGTAGAGCTGATACAGTCTCAAAGAGTAAGGAATAATCAAGTTTTTGTACCGTCCAGTTATTGCCATATTAGAAAGAAGTCGCCCACAATGTCATAACTTGACATACCAAAGTTTTGATGGAGCGGGTGGCAGTTGTCTTCTAAAATAAATGTAAAATTATTAAAGCTTACCACTGATGGTTTCTCCAAGTCTCCGGCACCAACACTATTGATGGCCATTCTCATCAGTTCCCCAGTGAAATCCCCTATTCCTAGCAAATATTCCGATGGTGGCACAGGAACGAAGACAGTAATGGTTTCACTTACTGCATTCTCATTTGTTGCACTAGCATCATTCTGATCGGTTGTATTTTTCTCGCCTGACTCTGCACTAGTATTAGATTCAATAGCTAAAGTTTTTACAGATAAACATTCAGAACTGTTGGTCCCTAGTGTTTGTTCCAGGTCAGAGCTTAGACCTGGGGCATCTTGTGCTTTTACCAAATATATGAGATCTGCTTGAATTCGCTCTAATCCTATAAGCTCTTCGGAATGTAAATAATGATAAAAAGTTACAGCTTCAATATATTCTTGTAAACCTTGAAATGGGGAGAAATTTAAAAAAACACATTAGTTACCAAGTTTTGAGAAGAAAATCATTAAGAATTCTAGAAAAGGTCATCATGACTTAATGTATTCCCTTGGTCATTGCAGATAATTTAAAAGGAAATAATCACAACATTGAAATAGTAAGTAGAATTTTAAATAACTTTCATAGTAAATCAGTATATCCCAAAGGCCCTTATTTTGGTAGGATGCATTGTTTATGCTAGAAGTTAAATGCGATAGGATGCTATAGGAAGTTATCAGCAGTTATTAAACTTTCATGTAAGAAAAGCTCATCCTGTCACACAAGCATGGATATGTATAGCTTTTTTTTTTTCCTGAAAATTTAGTAAGCTTAAATACCAATACTGCAGTGTATAAAGCCTACCTTTAAGCTTGTTTTATTCTAAAAGTAACTAGACATATTTTTCTACTTTTTTAAAAGTTGTGTGTTGATTGAATCATGTCCCTTCATTCAATCTTATTATCTGTTATTGCCCTTTTTGATGTATGTTATCTTATGCCTTTACATATGGGGAACATTCAAGTCAAATTGGATTAATAAACAACTGCTATGTTTACTTAAAGTGTTAATTTCATTAATATAGTATAACTTATTTAACCACTTCATTTATTTATTAAATTTATTTTTTTTGCATTTATAATAAATTCCTTTTTCCAGGCTTTTTTTAGAATTGACTTCTTATTGGTTAAGCTTTTGGGGTAGCATTTTTAAACTAGAAATAGGCTCTACTGTGACAAGACATCACATTTTACAGTAACGTTTGTAACAAATGACAACCAACATACCAGGAGAGTAAGCTCTAACAAATTGGTAGGGATCCTGCCCATGCAGCTCATGGGCTAATTCTAAAAACTTTGTCCTGTTCAAATCAAGTATTTTGTCTTTGGCCTCTGCAAACACTTTCTCTGACTCTTCCAATCTTAGTATTTAGAAAAAAACAACAAAAATGGCCTATAAATAGGAAAAACACAACTATTTCATTATTAAAATGTTCAAAAACAAAAAGTTAAAGAAGATCTAGCCTTACCCTGTAACTCGTTGCAACAGAAATATAATTCTTTTACTTTCAATTGTAATGTCCCTACTAATTTTGACAATTCTTTCATAACGATTATTTCTGTTGTCAAGCTCCTCTCGAAAAATGTTGAAGGCTTTAAATATGGGAGAATCTTTACTTAAAGATGAGTCATTAACCTTGAGACGCTTTCCTGAATTTTTTGGGGGGGAGGAACAAAGTAATGTTTACAATAAATTAACTTTGAAATGTAATTAAAAAATATTTTTTTAATTTTTCTTAAAATCTAAAGCAGGAAAGCTATGGTATGAAAGGACTGACACTGTCCTTTTTTTTTAAACAACAAAAGCAAGTACATTTTAAGTATTTTAACCATTTTTTTAGACACGCTGGACAGGAGTGCAGGGGATAGGAAGATATAATTTCAATAATCTTTATTGATTAATTACAATTGGATTGGATACAAATTTTGTAGATTTCTTTTTTTTTAAAAAAAAAAGCTTATTTATACCAACTCACCCTGTCTGTCTGATAAAAAGTTTATTTTTCTGACACCCAATCCCAGATCAAGCTGAAATTCTGCACAATTATTTCTTTTACCTGACAACACCAGAATCAATTTTTTTAAATTACATGACTGATCCAAACAAATTGACACAACTCTTTGTATAAGCTTTGTTTTTCTTTTTAAGTATTGTTGATGTTTTTTTTTTGTAATTGCATCTATAGTAATACATTTTAAATTGTATGAAGTCTGAAGTTATAAATTAAATGAACACTATTATATATATATATATTACATCTATATATAAAAATAATTTATTATACACAAGAATTTTGGTATTTCTGAATGACGAACTATTTTTGCTTGGTTGTACTATTTATACTTACTATCTAACTTATGATTACTACTATAATAAATTTAATAATTTTATTATATTTATATGACTGTCACTCACTATTTGAAGATGAAGTATTTCTATCTTCACGTCCACGATTACCATCATGATCATTTATTATAATACTAGGATTATCATTATGACTTTTCTTAAAACGACTTCTAGAAGCTCCAGTACCAGATGAATCCATAGAGAATCTAGATTACTAGTCTGGTTATAGATCTATATATAAATACGATACCAGTGTAAGAAAATATTCTCTAAACTAGATGTAGTAGATGTCTAGATAAAGTTTCTAGATATCTAGATCCATAGACTATAGGAACTACTGTTTACTTTTTGTTTTTTGTATACTTCCGTTTTTTTTTTTTTTTTGCGATAATCATAAAGGCCAGTGCAGCCAAGACCAGTTTTGTCTTAGATCTAGATTTAATAGATTTCAGTAGCTTAGCTAGTAAAATTTAAATTAAAAATCTAGTCTATGTCTAGACCTAAATGTGTACCTTAGGAGTAATGGATACGACTTAAAATGGAAACTGCTAAACGTAAAACATTTGACTAGGGCAGCGGTTATCTTATCTTATATAATACAGACGTTTCTTCAAAAAAGAAGAAGATTACGTCCTACGCGTCATGCATTTAGTCATGCATATTAACTAATGACTTAAATTCTGCCAAGTCACTGGTTTTCCTGGCTAGCTCAGGCAACCCATTCCATGCTCTAATAGCACTAGGGAAGAAGGAGTATTTGTACAAATTTGTCCTAGCATATGGAACGAGGAATGTGCCTTTATCTTTGTGTCTTTCAGAGTATTTTATTAAATTTTGTTTTTGTATTTGAAGATTATGGTTCAGTGTTTTATGTATCATTGCTACTTTACTTTTGAGTCTTCTGTCATGAAGGCGTTCTAAATTTAGTGATTTTACTATACGTGTTACTCTAGTCTAATGTGAATATTCATTTGTTATGAATCTCACTGTTCTATTTTGTGTCTGTTCCAGTTTCTTAATGTTTTCTTGAGTTGAGGGGTCCCAAACGGAAGATGCATATTCTATTATTGGCCTAACCAAGGTTAAATAACATTTTAGTTTTATGTTCTTATTTGATTTATAGAAATTTCTTTTAATAAATCCTAATGCTTTGTTTGATTTTTTGTATAGTTTCATCAATATGTGGATTCCATGACAGTTTTTCATTTATTATAACACCTAGGTATTTTGCGTTTTTAGTCTGTGTTACTGGTTTGCCATGAATAAGATAAGTGGAATTAATTTGTTTTAGTTTTTTTGTTACTCTTAACGACTGACATTTTTCTGGGTGGAAAGACATGCTCCAATTTGATTCCCATTTCTGTAATTCATCTAATTCTCTTTGTAAAATATCTGTGTCTTGTGTTGTTTTTATTGTTCTATATATTATGCAATCGTCTGCAAATAATCTAACTTTTGTTCCTGAAGTAAGGCAATTTAAGCTCGTGACCCCTTTTTACAATCCCCCACTCTGCCGCGACCCATCCCCCCACACACAAATGCGGCAATAGAAGAGTAGACAATAATAATCCATATTTTCGATTGTCTTAGGCGAGCCCTGGCAAATGGTCAATCGACCCCTAAGGGGTCGCGATCTACAGGTTGAGAACCCCTGGGCTAGACTAACACCCTTAGTGGCCTTAGTAAAATCACTAAATTTAGACAGCCTTTAGGAGAGAAGACTCAAAAAGTTAAGTAGAAATTATACATAAACACTGAACCAGTGGCTTCACCAAGCAGGGTCGGTGTCACCCAGTGCGGTTAGCTCAGGGTGTCAATCCCCCCCCCCCTTATCCACTTTTCCCAATGGAAATTAATTTTGTTGAACCAATACAGTAAGCTGATTATCTATTTTCATCGATTTTGCACAAAAGTAAAATTAGTCAATTTTATTTGAAAATCCCATTGTTTATAATTTTTCATTACTTTTGCAAACTTTACAATGCATATTTATTAAAATCATCAAAACATGTCTCCTTTATTCGACTTTTAGACGGAAACGTTATAATATTTTCCTGTGTTATTTAAACTTTTACTACCATCTTTAGGGGAAAATTAAGTTTGCAGCTACTTTAGTCATCTATTGGTCTCGGGGAGCGCTTTTAGGTCACCTATCGAGGTCCGGGGCGAAGCCCCGGGCACCAAGTATTTTTCAGCATTTCTGAGCTTCAGAAACTCATTTTCCTTAAGTCTATCATGTACAATTTATACTAGAAAGAAGTTTGCAGATCAAATAAAATTCAATTAAGAAGAGGTGAACGGGCCGTATCTGAAGTGTGAGAGACATTCAAGGAAGTGTTTCTCTAACTTTAAACTTTGGCGCCCGCGCCGGCTAAACTTTTTTTTGAGAAATAGTGTTATATGCACATAATTTTATACTGTTTTGTATAACTGAAAACGTTCTTTTAGGAGATCCATCAAGCAAGATGGTTTGTTGATGCGCTGTTAGCTCCTCCAAGCGTTTTCCTTCGCTCTCAGCTTGTGTAGTCTTAACGCATTTTTCTTCTCACAGTAAGAAGAGCCCATGTCAGTGTTAAATTATAACGGAGTGGGACGTTCCGATAACGAAATATTTTCTTGGAATCTGAGCACACTATTTATACTAGTTTAAAAAAAAGTTGCTAAAATTAAGTCTATTAAAGAAGTAGGCAGCATTGGCCAATACTAATATACAAGAGATGTTCAATGTACATATGGCCAAGTATGTCTTAAGTTCATCTTCGTGTTCAGTAAGAATTTTAAGCCTTGCGGCCAACTTTTTAGTTTTTGTCATAAAAAGTTATTTAAACACTTGAAAAAATTTAGATAATTATGACTATTCAAAAAGAATCACGTCAGTAGAGAAGTTTTAAAATGTCTTCTGCCGTAAAAACTGGGTAGACTCTAGAATCACGTTGTTGAAGTGGCATTATAATGGTTTCTTTACAAGAACCCTTTGAATCGCTCTTGCTGCTAACGTAGAAAAGTTCTACTTGAACGATAAAATGATGTCACATAATTATAATTTAATTTGCCTTAAAATTTAGCAATAAAGTCTCTTTCGCCTAATTAATACTAAAATATACAATAACCAAATACAAACACGTTTTTTTTTTTCGTTTTTTTTTCCGACATAGGTCACGGAGGTCACGGTGTCACCCCCCTAATGGGTGTCACCCGGTGCGGACCGCTACCCCAGCACTCCTCTAGTGACGCCACTGCACTGAACCATAATCTTCAAATAAAAGGCAAAATCTAATAAAAAATGTGTGCTAATGCTCCTTCTTCCCTAGTGCTATTATGGCATGGAATGGCCGGGTTGCCTGAGCTAGCCAGGAAAACCAGTGACTTGGCAGAATTACTGGTTAATCATTGGTTAACATGCATGACCAGATGCATGACGAGTAGGCTGTAACGGCCTTATGGGGTATGGCAAGTGGGGCTAAGGGGGGGGGGGGTGGCGCGATCGGACATTCATTGTCACCGTCAGCTTCGAAAACCGGATCAGTTCTCATAAACTAGGATTAAATATCTTTGGAAATCTTTCCACGCATCTAGACTCTATATGATACCAATTACCATGTTAACATGACATATAATGAACTTCAGCAGCACGAGGTTTCTGTAAATCCCGTTAAGTGTATGACTGCGTGGGTGAATTTAGCTCTGAGAATGTAAAATGATAGCGCAACGAATAAGGGCAACAAAATTAGAAAAGAAAAACTGCATTAGCGCGCAGTCTTAACAAAAATTGTAGCGATTCAGGCTTGGCCGAGTCGACCCAACCATGCAAGAACATCTTCGACGAATTAAGAACGACGAGACTCACGACCATTACATCGGGCATAGGATTCAAAACGATCTTATGGACCTGATGGCATCAGAAATAAAAGAGAACATTATTGATAAAATCAAACTTGCTAAATATTTTCCCGTCATCCTTGACTGCAAAGAGCAGATGTCCCTTACATTGGGTTTTGTGGACGTATCAGATATAAAAGTTAGGTGCTAGAACACTTTATCAAATTTCTAAATGATGACGACGCAACCAGAGGCGTAGCTAGTGTGGGGGAGGGAGGGAGGGAGGGGGAGAATTTGAAAATTCCCCCGGGCCCCACTTCAAAGGGACCCCTAAATGAGTGGGGTTTTTTTTTGCATTAAATATTACGCAATATCGTTAGGGCGCCACTGGGCCCACCCAGCATACTGCTAAGGCATAGGCTATGTAATCTTACAAGTGTCTTAATTATAGTATCATGTGAAACTCGTTTCAACAGAAATATAACGTCGAATAGTCTACAAATTTCAACGCACAGATTCATCAATCCATTACGCATATTATAATAAGTCAACGTCAACTTCATAATTGTCATAACACTCTGTTATGGGGGCCTATACTTTTATTAATATTGAAATATTGACTTTGTGTAAACATGCGAAACATTTTTAAAAGTCGAGATTATCCACACGACAAGCACATGCACTGATCTATATAATGTGACAAATTTATTGAACACCTTTTCTTACGAGCGAAATACGATTTTAGTAAGAAAATCCAGATCTAGAGTCTAGTCTTCATTGACTTTATAGATCTAGACGACATAGATCTGTCATCTTTTCTAGATCTAGAAAAATAGACTATCTAGATTACCTAACTGTCCTAACGTTTGTCTCTTTAGCGTCTGCATGACTTGACTCGAGTCTTGACACACTCACACTAGTCAAACAGTGACAAGAAGTTTCAAGAATTTGAAGACTGAAGATCATTGATGAAGACAATTGAAGATGAATCAAGTTTAGTAAAGACAATTTTGAAAATTATTTTCAATTTAGAATTTAGTGGTGAGTCAGAGAAATAGAGTATTTTCACAGACTTGAGTCCATAGAAATAGAGTATAATACTGATTACTGTATTAGTGTATAATAGCGTCTATCTAGAACTAGCTTAGGTCTAGACAGTGCAGATTATATATAATATAGATCTATTCCATTGCCCAATGCTAGGACAAATTTGTACAAATACTCCCCTAGTGACCTAGTGCTAGATAATAGATACTATTATATTAAATACTATTAGGGAGCATGGAATGGATTGCCTGAAGGCTGAGCTAGCCAGGAAAACCAGTGACTTGGCAGAATTTAAGTCATTCAAGTCATTGGTTAATATGCATGACTGAATGCAAGTCGCGTAGGACATAATCATCTTCTTTTTTGAAGTAACGTCTGTATTATTAAGATAAGATTTAATAAAAAGATATTCTTACTAGTTAAATACTATATATATCTAGATTAGATCTATATTATAACATAGTCTAGTTCTATAGAGTGAGAAGATCGAGTCAACCTAGCGCTAGCCTGGGCCTAGGGTCAGAGTCACTGCCTGACAATAACTGACACATCAACTTAGAAACTGACTAGAGTCTAGAGAGTTTGTCACTACTTGTTTGAGTACCATGCCAGTGCCATGGACCATGCCATATCCATAGTCGGCATAATGGTAGTAAAAGTATACTTTATACTATAATAAA
The DNA here is from genome assembly GCA_030265305.1 of Biomphalaria pfeifferi. Taxonomy (NCBI): domain Eukaryota; kingdom Metazoa; phylum Mollusca; class Gastropoda; family Planorbidae; genus Biomphalaria; species Biomphalaria pfeifferi. Next base: position 2,952,161 of record JASAOG010000048.1, read on the forward strand.
GTATAAAGAATAGACTGAATAGTCTTTTACTTAGTAAATCTAGTTTTATTTTAGTTGCACTACATCATCATGAGTCATGAGTAGTAGGTCTACATGTAGACCTTAGATTAGTCTAGATCGTAATAGTCATAGTGTTTTTTATTGGTATACTCTCCTCAGAGTCTTTTGATATTCTTTAGACTTAACTTATTACTGACTACACTAGATCTATCTTCTAGATCTAGAGTGACTACTAGAGTTAGAGCCTTTACTAGAGTAGAGCAAGAGCTAGTATAGACAGTAGACTGATGTACTTGACATAGGGACCTGCCTAAATTGTACATATAATTTATAATATATCATATAGATCTAAACAAGTTAAAAGTGTAAATAACTTACTTTTTTTTTTACTAAGTCTAATGACTGTGATTGTAAGTAGAGTGTAGGATTATTAGAAGTCTAAATAAAATGAGGACATGCCCTCCTTTTTGAAGTCACAATCTCTGTCCAGCTATGTATCTATATATATGCAAAATTTGCCAAAATAAAAATGTCTGGCTTTCATTCCATCTGTGATTGCTATCACATATATTAAATACTTAGAGATAAAGGCACATTTCTTATTCCATATCTCTCTCTATATATATATATGTATGTTATATATAGCTAGGTTCTCTTCTCTTGACTTTTCAATGACCACACAAGATCTATACTAGTGTAATAAAATATTTTTAGTATATTATCTAGGATATTACATGTGTCTATGCATATGAATGAAGTATGTTAAAACAGTGTTTCCAAAACTGTGTTCTGCGGAACTAGAGGCCTGAATAGGTGTTCCGCTAACTACTGGAACATTTAACTAGTAAACCACCAGCTGAATTAAACTCTCTAAAAAAAACTAAGCAAAGCGTTCCAGTAAATACTCAAAATGTGCGAAGTGTTCCTTGAAGGTAAAAGTTTGGGAAACACTGCATTAAAGGATGCATTTAAAGACATTTCCAGGGCAATCTTCAGACTTGTGTTGAGCAATAAAAGTTGTTTTTTTTTTACAGTTCGAAATCAAAATGTTGAAGTTAGATTATGATTTTTACTTTATTCTTTTCATTTTCAGTCTTCCTTTCTCCATCCCATCCCATTATATATTCAGTTCATGTAGTCCTTTATTGGAGTAAGTCACACAATTTTGATAAAATAGTCACATTATTAGACAATCGTAGGATGAATCAAAATTTGATCACCATTTCAAAAGAGATTTCTTTCATCTAAGAAATATTCAGTCACTTTGATGGGTTATGCCAAGATTGCTTTTATAACTGATCAGCAGTAAAGAAAGTAATGATCAACTTTGTTCTTTTAGGGTTAGCATTAACAATATCTCTTTTGGATGCCTCTGATTGATAGTATGGCTAAATAGCTCTCTTGGCCTACCAATAAAAATCAATGTTTATAAAGCAGTGGTTCTCATTACGCTTTTTAATGACTCATGAGACCTGAGTGCTCTATAGATGTCATCTAATGTACTCAAATGCTTCTTTCAAAGGTACCTTAACTCAATGAAGGGGATATGCAGACAAATATCTTAAAAATAAGCATGTTTTGCTGGAAGCACTTCTTACCATTTGACTGCTGCTCTGGGTCAGACATCTATCCTGCATGTGTGATGACTGCATGCCAAAGGCGATGTTGTTTTGGTGAGCTTAAAGAAGGACAGTGTAACAGCAACCCATTGGAATTGCTATCAAATCAGGCTCCATTTTGCCTTCATTGGGATAGTAGAAAGTATATGGCCCCTGAAAGAGACAGTTTGGGAGCTCTCACATTTAAGTGCCAAAGAGAAACCCTTGCCAAAGACAGGCACAGAAGACACGAAGAGAACATAATTAGACCTCCATTTGACAACGGCTTTGTCTGTACAGTGTCGCAAAATATGGAGGTCACAACTTGGTTTTCCCAAGTCCTTTGAAACATTTCACTCATGCTTAATCTTCGGAATCATTATTATTAGGTAGGGGCATACATTGTAGTTGAGTTAAAGAGAATGTTTTGACATGTATTACACAGTATTAGCAATAACATGGCTAGCAAAAGGAATATAGATGAAGTAGTAATGTTCCAAGATTGTGTTTGCATATAAAAAACAAACAAACAAAAGCTCTTGGTTCATATACTCTTCCATTATAAAATGTTACTTAAATGATGGGCTTAAACTGGTACAGTGCTTTCTCTTCATGATGATCCCAAACTTCACTTCTTCTTTTCATATTTTTCATTAGACCCTCATTCAACCAAACAACACAACGTGTCCTTATTTAAAATATAAATATATAAATATAACTATACATTTTTCTTTTCTTTCTGCAGATGTGATGACAAAATGAGCAAGTCCAAAGAAATTATAGCTGTCCAGGCTGTCCTATCTTACATGATCAAACAGAATCGACCCTACAGTGTGCAAGATGTATTTCAGAATATGGGGAAAGACTATGGGAAAACTGCTGTCACTAAAGCCATGGAAGGGCTCGCATCAGAGGGCAAACTAAAGGAGAAGGTTTACGGCAAACAAAAAGTCTACGTGGCTGATCAGAACCAGTTCCCTGATGTGAACAACCAAGAGATTGCGGCGATGGATCAGAAAATATCACTTTTAAATGCACAGATTCAAAAAATGCAAGAAGAAATCAACAAAATAGAAAGTGAGCTTCACCTTTACCAGAGCAAAATTTCAACAGAGAACGCTAGGACAGAGCTTGGGACTATCTACCCAGAAATTGATCTTTTGAAAGATAAGCTGGCCAAGCTGAAAGAAGGTCGTGTTTTGATTTCTAAAGAAGAGAAAGACAAAGTCTTTAAAAATAGAGAAAAATTTGTAAAAGAGTGGAGGAAAAGAAAGAGAATTGCTACAGATATTCTCAATTCTGTTTTGGAAGGGTACTCAAAAACAAAAAAACAACTGTTTGAAGAAGTGGGCATTGAAACAGATGAAGATTACAATGTCAAACCTCCAGAAGTTTAAGACAATTTCTTAAAAGCTTAATAATTTTAATTGTGTATATTTTTGTATATAAACTTATTATTTTGACTTAAAAAACATATTTTGATGTTAATGCTTTTTTTAAAAATATTAAATTTGTTCCTTTTGAATTCTTTTGGAATGGTTTTGTTTCTGTTTAATATAAACAAAAATGCCTATTCAAATTAGGGCTAATTAAGAGAATTTTTTACAAATTAAACAAGAACATAAAACTGAAATACTATTTCACCTTGGTTAGACTAATGTTAGAATTATGTGTCCTCTCCTGGAAACGTTCACTTTAAGAAAACATAAAGAAACTAAATCTAGAACAGATACAAAAGTCATGTTTATTACAATAATATTAACATTTCATTAAATAATCACATTAGTAATCTCTAAACTTAAAGGGAAACTCCGATGGTTTTTCAAATTTGATTTATTGACATATTTGAATTCTGCGTAAAAAGTTGTAATAATAAACATTTTACCATTTTTTATTTAAATGCTTAGAAACATTTATATTTATTAAATTAGACAGTAAATTCTTGACATCTCCAAAAAAAAAAGGGGGGTTCTTTGAGATTTTGTTTTTAGGTTAGGCATAATTCACTTCCATCAACAATACTGAAAAGGAAACTAGATTTAACCAATCGTATCGCTTCATTCTTACAGACTCTTGGGCTTAGTGACGGCCTATTCCAGAGCTATGGTACAGTTATAAATAGGTAGATCTAAAAGCATTAGGATAACCAACTCGAGAAAAAAAAGTAACATTTTCATCTAAGCCTCTCCCTTTCCCAAGAAGTAAATAGATCGTGTGTCTGACTGATTCGAAAAAACTGGTTAGTGTAAGGCTAGTCGAGACTACGTGTAGTCGGTCATGACAAGACAACCAAGCGATAATGTGTGTCGAGTGGTCTGGCGAGAAAATACACACTGCCGTGGTTAGTCAAGCATGTAAATCTACTTTTAATACTCATTTTTTCTTTGCTTACAAGATCCTAGATCTAACTGATAGACACATACAGCCTCATTTCCTTTTATATTTTACAAGTCTGAAAGTTTCTTAAGACCTGTTTAGCTCAGCTTTTCACTCATAACCGGCAACCTATATGTTTTTAGCTCAGCTGTTTAAAAGCATCACAAATATATCGCTTGATCAGTGAAACTAGAAACTCTCCTCAACTCATTCGAGCTAGAACAAAAGTTTATTATGATGAGAAATTTATTCCCCCCCCCCCCCCATTTACCAATTATGTAGTGCAGAGAGTACTCATTTCTTTAGTAAATAGGTTTGGAACTCGCTCAGACAAATTATCTGCATTCAAGAACATTTAAGACCTATCTGTTTAAAATGGGTTTGTTTTTTGTTTTTTTTTGGTTGTTGTTTTTACGTTATTTTGAAATCTCGTGATTTTGTCTCATAGCGTTTGAGTAGACATTATGTTTGTAAACAGCGCTATATAAATTAAATTATTCTGTAATATATAGGTATAAGTATAAGCCAAAAAGGTATACACCGTATAATAGAAGTACAGGATTTAGCATTTCTTTATTACAGTAACCAAAACGATTCCCATACTACACAGCACTTTTTAAAATCATGAACATTTACTTCCACATACCTGTGACACACAGCTGTTCCAAGAAATCTTTTCACTCTTAACCGGCAACCTATATTTTTATATAAAAAAAATATTTTGTCTCTGGGCTTTTGACCAACAAGCTCGATCTCTTCTCTGGTTTACCATGCAGTATATCTGTGACCCGTAATATCGTGGCATGTTCTAATTAAGTTGTTACATTCAGTGACCAATGTTACAACTTTTTCTAGTTATCTCAGAGTTGAAGGGGAAAAAATATGTTAGAAATTGTCACAATAAAAAATGAAAGTAATTTTGCCATCTCCTGTCGTCTTGTGGGTGGTTTGGGTTTGGATGTAATAAATCTTTATTTCTGTTTATTTCCATCTGCAGCTCATTATTTGTTTGTCGTGCATCAGAATCGAAGATTATTACTTTACAAAACCTCCCAAAGGTCGGAGGGGATGGTGGCGGACAGGATACGAACATGGAACCATCGAGACCACTGCCCAAAGCGTATACCACACGACCAGGTAGCCAATCATTTAACGATTTAAATAATGGGTGGCTATCCTTGAAAGTATGGTAATTTGGCCAATTATAACCCTATAATAATTTGATTAGGTAAGGGATTTTACACACACACACACACACAGAGAGAAAAGATACACAGTACTGTATTGACATTTCTAAATAAGCATTGATAATTTTAATTGGTAAATGTAGGTCTGCTTATATTAGGATGGTTGCCTGATCGTGCGGTTTGCACGCTGGACTGTCGTTCGGATTTTTCGACGGTCGAGGGTTCAAACCCTGCCCCTCCCATCCCCCGTCGTCCTGCGTGAGGTTTGGACTAGGAAGTAAACTATCTTCAACTCTGAAGGAACATCCGAAACATGTAAAACATTTTACATTATATATTAGTGCTCTATATGATAACTTTTTGCAATTTCAGAAATAAGAAAGTAAACATAATTAGCTTAAATGAGATTTTGACATTGCTTTCACCAAATCTGTTCTGTTAATAACAGATAATAGACCTACTGAAAATAAAATAATTAACAAATTATTTTGTTTAGTATCGAACAAGGGAAAGAAATTTTACTTGACTGATGTGGTGGTATAAGTTGAATAAGTCCCCTTTATACTTTGTGTAGAGAATTAGGTCATTTGAAACTAACAATAGATAACTATAAAAACTTTTATTTTCATAAGATCTTCGCTGGCACAGTGGTTAGTGTATTGTCCAGAGGAGGCTTAAGCCCTCGAGTTCGAGTTCAAGTCGTACTTTTTTTTTTTTACATACATGAAATGCATTCACGGTAACATTTACCCAGATACCACCCCCCTCATTCCCCCCTCCCTTTTTTAACAACTGGTCCAGACAAGTGATAGTCAAGAAAGACTGCTTTCTGCTGGAAAATACCATAAACAAAACAAAGCACTCGTTAAGTTTCGTATTTGGCGGTCCTCAGAATTGCCTGAGCAATGAGACCTCACATCAAAGCTGTGGAGTTAGCCTACTGTTGTCGGCGGCCAAATACATTGATTCGAGTTATGAATAGAGCCGATTTTGTTACTAAATTTAGCGCAATTTCTTATCTAATGACACTGTTCACAGGAGTAATAGCTGGCATGTTTGATGATATTATAGATTAGGTTATCCTGGAAATGATATTTGTTCCCTCCACTTCAAATATCTAGCATCCAGCTTGATTAATAGACGTTGCAAATTGTTTACATTTACTTGTTTACAGACGTTGCAGGTCAATGTTCAGGCCTTCTATCACGATTGGTCTCGGCTGTAGGTTCAAACAGCTAGTCCAACCATGGTCCAACTAAACCTTGTAGGATTACATCAGAATCTGTTCAGCTAATACAAACACGCATGCACTAAGTACTCAATGATTCAGTTACACTCGAAAATGTTGATTTTTGCGACCTTATAAATTTACATAATCCATTATCTTGTTTTTATATCATAAAGTTGCCTGCTGCCTCTTGCCTTACTTCAGAGATTTAGTCCTCATTTAGTCCAGATCTGATTTCGCCATGGTAATTTAATATTTGGTTTAAAAAAAAAAAACCTGGCTAACTTCGCACTTTCTTTTAACTCCCCCCAAAAATATATGTTTTGTGTGTGTGTATGCGCTTTTTTTTTTTTTGCTCTTGACTTCTGTCGTCTTGATGGTCTCGGGCAAGAACCCTGCCCCCCCCCCCCCCCCCGTCGTCTTGAGGGTGACTTTGATGTAATAATCTAAAATCCGAAGGAGCATCATAAACATGTAAAACAAACGTACAAATATAAAAGAAAAGCAGGGCTTTAAGAAATATCTTCAAATTTTTATATTCTTTACAATATTACCCAGAAAACTGCATTTTAAATATTTCTGCATCTATTGAAATCGTGTTATAATTAGTTCAAATTACTATGAACAGTAAAAAGGCTTCTTTTCACCTCATTGTGCAATCATCTGATGATTCAAATATGAATAGTACAACGCAGATAACATCACGTATCAGAGGAAGCTAGACTTATATTGAGGTCAAAGTTCTAGGGATGTGACTAGAAATACTTAGACATATAAACATCAATATTTGCATCCCCATTTTTTAAACCTCGTCTCTTGTCATTCAGCTATCGGAAGGATAGAGACATTAGAACCAACCAAATAATTCACTTTAAGGTTTTAAGTCTATATTGTAATTTTAGTTAAAACTAATTGAGGAATTTTTTTTTAAATGAAATATTATGTTTATATTGTTGATGTGTTCAAATATGGATTAAACAACTCACTGTTTGTGTCATTTAACATATTATGTGATTTTATTTTATATTTGAGTATAATGTACTTTTTATGTTAGCATGATTATATCGAAATTAATTAAAACAATATCTTAAATTCAATTCTCTCAGAATAATAATAATAAAAAGTTACTTTCATTTCATTATCATAATAATTATAATAATAATCTTTATTATCCATAAGGACATTTGTCTTACAATTTGTGCATTACACCAAACAAAACATTATAACTATAGAAGACCAAAATATACATTCACACCAGACTCACTCATAATTTACATGCGAAAAGTTTATATCAGATTGTTTCTATTTAAGGATTTGATTGCCAGGGGAATTTTTCTGTCTGTCTTTGCTACCGGTGTCTTGTATCTCTTTTTTGGTGGTAAAATCACAAAATCCTGACCCAAAGGGTGATTTTTTAATTTCTAAAATCTTTTTAGCTTTTTATATATAAAAAAGTAACGTAGCATATTCCTTTCAGCCCTGAAATCCCTCGAAATTCAAAATCACATCCAGTCTTCTAATGTATATTTATGTAATTCTATTTATGTCCTACTAGGCCCAGTGTTGCCAAAACCTTACAAAACCTTAAAATTGCTAGCTAATTATTTCATTTTTCATTAAGTCTAATTTAAGTCTCAAACTTTGGATTATAGAGATTCCATAGAATTCTATGGTTAAAATGGAATAATGAAAAATACACATAGGCCTACACAGTGCTTTTTTTGTATATAAAAAATAAAATATGTGCCGGTACTCAGTGATGGATTGCCTAACTTGTAACTACTTATAAATTAATAATAAACGTTAAAATACAAGAAAAGTAATACTTTTTTCCACATTGAAACATTGATAAAGTTCGCTCTAAATTAACCTTTCATCAAAATGTTGAAGCAGATATTTTGTATTATTTTTCTTACGGGACGCCCTGTTCACATTTATTCTCCTTCGTCACATTTAATTTCTTGCTTTTTCCACCCAAGTATAGCAATACAGTAAGTGCTATAGTAATACATGTAAGTATTGTATGAGTATTCGGTTAGAAAACTTCGAGGACAACTCTTATTGTGTGTTCATAACAGAGCTTTAGACCTTCCAATGCCACATTATAGGCTATTGTTATATGTCTAACCATGCTGGCTACAGAAATTACTAACGGATTCAAATAGGGCACTGAGCTTTACAGTTAAGGGCCCCCATGTACAGCGTGTCTTTCTAAGAGTGAACTGCGATCCCCTCCCCTTCTCATAGTTTTTGATTCATTTTATAAACATGTTTTTTTGTTTGTTTGTTCAGGTAACTCTTAGGATTAAAAAAAAAGGATAACAAAAGGATAATGGAAAAATTTTGTGACGGAGATAAAATCTGGGTAAGTTAATTTTTCTAGAAGCTTAGGTTATATGTTCGTGTAGGGGGTTCCCTCGTCCTCCTCTGACCACTCCCACCCTCACTTTCTCATCCTCAGCACCTTTCCTTTTCTTCCTCAATCCCTCTTTGTCTTTCTGTACTCATTGGCCCCCTCTTTCCCTCTCTTCACCTCTCAATATGCTTGCTTCTCAAATATCTTCTTTTCCCCAATCTCTCTTCTTCTTTCTTTCTCCCCTTTCATCGCCTCTTCTTTTGAAAGCTATCCTTGCACAAGTGATACGTTTTTAGAATGTTTCCATCATTTACTTAAATGGCCCATTGCACTTAACGGAGTAATTAGCTAACCTCATTTACACCTTGAATTATTGTCATGGCTTTATCATCTCATAAATGATTCTCATCTGCAACATTCACAAAACGGTGAGCGCGACTTTACTAGATTTATTCCCTGGATGCGGCTGTGCACTGGTTATTAGGAAAAAAAAGAGCACATTTAGATCTAGGTCCTCGAAATTTCGTGAATATTTAAAAAAAAGAAAAAGGCCAACTGTATTAATGTATGTGTAACTAATGTTAAAGTATTTTTCTGAGTAGGCTTATATGGCACTTATCCGTACATAAGATTTACTTCCAAGGCTATGTTTGTCATTTTATTATTGTAGGCCTACACAATTGTCTTACTGCGTATATATATTTAGACTCTTTATTTTCAATATGTATGTGCATATAGCCTATGCCTATATTTATTTTCAGTCTTTTAAATATATCTGTGATTATAGGCCTATATTTATTATTTTTCATTTTAATATGTCTGTCTGTGCATATATATATATATACATTTTCTTTATAGTGTTTGTAATTATAGGCTACATTTATTTTCTAATTTTAAAGACTGTCTGTGATTATGTATGTATCTTCATTTATTTTCAATATATCTGTCTGTGAAGTTATCGTCTATTTTTCATTTGTTTTCTTGCTTCAAACAATAAACTAAAAACATGTAGACCTATTCATAAGACCTAACACTCTGGGGTCCGTATCCAGATAATAATTGACGCGGGCGTGAAAAAAATCATTCTAAAGTTCCCTTTTCTATAGGGCAGATGATGTAATGGTCATCTGTTTCTGTGGTCCACGGTTAACGAGAATGTTATGTGCCCAGCCCAACCATTCTAAGCAAACAGTAAATCTATCGTTTTTTTGTTTACACAGGACACAGCCCTGACCTGGTCCAATAACACCTGGCCTGAGTTTACGCCATGTTTCCAGTACACCATTTTAACTTGGGTACCCTGCGCCTGCCTTTGGCTATCATCTCCAGTGTACATCTATTATCTGTCATCTACTCAGAAAGATCCTCAGCCAATCAAGTGGCTGTTCAGTGTCAAAGTGGTACGATAGTCACCTTAGCATAAAATAGGAATTTATTGACAATGTTTTGTTTAGTAGAGATTATTCCAACCATCCTCTTTTAAGTGGAGGCCTAAAAATTAATGTGTGTTCTATCATTTAAATGGTAATAGGACCTATATTAGTGTCGACACAGGGTCTACGAAGTCGTTGGGTTGTAGCTCCAAACAGCTAGTACAGCTAGGCATATTTATCTCTAAGTGCCATACTTAAATAAATTTGAACAAACTATTTTTAAAACAAAAATGAACACAGAGGTTCCTTCAAAAGAAGATAATTTTGTTTCACGCGTATTTGTGTAGACCCTATGTTAATCTAGTCGTGCATGTAAAGACTTAGTCATTGGTTTTCCAGGATGATTCTGACAAATCATTCTAGCATATGAAATAAGAAATGTACCTTTATCTTTGTGTCTTTCATACTCGTAGGACTTAATCAGGGGCGGACTGTCTATATGGGCATTTGGGCAAATGCCCGGTGGGCCGGTACCCAAATGGGCCGCTAGGGCCACCGAAATGCCTGATCGAAGTCACTATGGCACATATCAAGTTGTTAAGGTTTTATAATATCCTTATTATTATTATTTTTATAAAAGGTCCTCTGAGCGTCGTGTTTAAACAAAAGTCTTTCACAGACATTACTGTGTAATACTCTTTTAAGCAAACACATTTTCCGAAAATAAAATGTAGAATGTAGACAGTGCTACTAGTAAGCTTCAACTTTTTAGGGCCTACATAATTGCTGATTTAAAAAGAAGCTATATTGCTTATTAAGATATAGAGTTCATTGTATGCATGCATATCGATACATTATCAAAATAAACAATGATTTTTAAGGACCGATACACCTAGACATGGATGCCCATCACATGATAGAGAATTTGTGGGCCGAATTTTATAGAAATGTCCGTGCCGATTTTGACACCCAGTCCGCCCCTGGACTTAATGGTATTCTCTTTTGAAGGAATTACTGTAATTTAAAATCAAAACGATAAAAGATGTAGGCACAAATAGATTGGATAACAAAATCATGATCCACAATGGAGTTATGGTTTTGAAGGGTTTTTAATTAATTTATTTTAAAATTATTCACTAGATCTATAGATCCATGCAGTTTCAAGATCAATTTTGAAATCTAAATATATTTAAATCTATATCTAGATGGATAAGTTAAATATGTGTCGAAAAGAGAAAGGTAAGACAGTAAAGTTGTAATTTCCAAACATGAAAGAACCAACTAGATATATAGGTCTGTGCTAGATCTACTAGAAGAAATGTTTATTTTCGTACTGAGGAGATTTCCAGTACTGTTGAGGTTTCATTCGAAACAAGTTCTTTTTCAATTTTTACAATAAACTTCTAGACTAAACCCTGAGCTAGATATAGATTAGATCTATATACCTAGATTAAATCAAGATCCCGTGGAAACTAGATATCCTTTTCTGTAATTTTAGATAAGATAATATCGCATCACAAATTAGCTGTGGCGTAGCTAGGCCTGCTAGGGACACTAGGACTACTCAGACTAGGCGTCACTAGCCTGACTAGGAGGAGGATGGGGGAGAATTTGGAAATCCCCCCGGGCCGGGATCCCACTTGAGGGGGCCCCCCAAATGAGTATTTTTGCTATTGCAGGGGCCCCCAAACAGGTCAAGCCCCCCGGAACCCCAAAATCATGGCAAATTCCTAGCTATGCCCCCAAAGATCTAGATCTATCTTAGCATAAATCACAGATAAAGACAAAGTGGATCCTTATATTTTAGTTATAATATATGACAATCTAGTAGTGCACGTTAATTAGAAACAAACTCTATTAAATCATTGGTTTTCCTGTCTGATTCCAACCAACTACATTTGTAAAGATTTTTAAAGATTAAAGTGGAGTACCGAGGAGTAAACATACTGTAATAACTTAAGGGAGGCAACTCACATTGTTTTCCTCCAGTGCCACTTTCTCTTTCATCAGTTGACCAGGCTGCTGTTGCGACGATGATGTGGCCATTTGACACACAGAGAGATAGTGTCGAGCACTGTTTTCGTCAGCACAGCCGTTAATCGGACACACTGTTTCAGCAGACCCTCCCGACAGACGCCTCTCATGGAAGCTGCAGGTTCACATGAAGCCACGTTGCATACAAAGTCCGATATGCTGCATTCATCCTCAGCTAACAGTCTCACGTCAAGTTGAAGATGTCTTCTTCTTGACAGCTCAGATTTAGAGTGGGTTGACTGACATTCATTTATGCCAATGTCAATGTCAAATTCCTTGCGTCTGTCTTGGCCATTGTTGGGGCCTGTATTCGCAATTTCGGATCTTCTTCTTTATTGATCAGAGCTTGCCGCAGACGAGCCGTGAGCGTTTCCCTGCTACCGACAGGTTTTAAACCTTGGTCCCGAAGCTCGTTTCTTAGCTCTTTAATTAAGAGCTGATGTAATAGCTTCAACGATGCCATAGAGATCAAATCCTACCTCCTCTCGTTGAGTTGCCTATAAATTCCACTTTTGAGACCAATTGTAATAACTTAAGGGAGGCAACTCAACGAGACATAGATGTTTAATTACAAGACATAACAGTTACACAAAACAACATCTTCTCTTAGCACAGTTTCTCCATATTGGCTCTCTACTTGGGCGGAAATGGTTCTTCTTTCTAAATGTCAACATCCTTTTCTAGTCTGGTTACAAGAGGTGCGCATCTCTGCACTAGCCTGGATGGCGGTGCGCATGGCAGAGTCATAACAATATCAATTACTTGTCAGTTGTGTTGCATCATAACTGTACACAAGAGTGCCTTTAATAGTGCAAAACTGTCAAAGTTGATGTAAAAATCTAAAAATGAGTTTTGGGTTATACTCTCCCCTTATAGTATACACTCTTTTGAAATAGGTCCAAAATGGTGCAATTATTATGTTTTAACTGATATATTTGATATACTTATAGTTAGGTAACTAGGGGCCTAAAATAAAAAGAACAAAACTTTAATAACTTACCTAAATATTATTTATATTTAATCAAACTCCCAAGACCGACATTAGGCTGGCATGCTGTTTATCAAACGATATATACAATAATTTTATATCATTGTTTTTGTTTTTCTTTTCAGTTCTGTAGCTTAGTTATAATTTTATTAGAGATCTTGGAAATCGCTGAAGTATCATACAGTGGGAAGTCATTCACAGCAGATTTATTATCTCCCATAATATGGATATTAACATTGGTCAGTATTTGTCAATTTTTTTGTTTAGTTCTTGAATTCCTACTTGGATATCTTAACCTGTCTATAGGAGTTCAAATATAAACTATTACTTTTAGCTTATTTTTAAGAAATCCTAATTAAATGTTATTATTAAATAAAAAGTGGCCCAATTATTAAAACTGAGAAAGATTGAAATTCACTAAAGGCAGCTATGAAGAGAATTGCCACTTCTGCAATAGTCGAAAAGACTCAAAATATGTTAGATGCATGACTGTTTTGGGTTTTATTCATCATTTTGACAGACTGATGGAGCCGTATTTGATATTGATTCTTTTTTTTTTCTTTTAATAGTAAGAAAAATATAATTGTGTTTTTGTCTGCAGTTCTTCTATTTATGCTTAGTTGTATTGGAACAGAGCAGAGGAGTAATCAGGTCACCAATTATTTTTTTCTTCTGGATCCTGACATCACTAGCTCAACTTATTCCATTTTACTCTTCTTTTGTCACAGAGGTTAGTCAAATCATATTAGTCTTTCATAAAATTCCAACTTTTTACAAAACTTATATTAACTCACTCTGTCTGGTAAGTAGTTTGTACATGTTATTTTTTACTTGTTGTTAAAATTACTATTTACTAAATTAAATATTGCTGCAAAACCATGTCTAGTTATCACCTCCTTCAGTTGTGAAGTTGATCATCTCATATAAATGAGATGAAAGCCTGGGCGCTAGCTATGATAAGATTCATGTTGCTCACATAGCAGTCCCCCCCCCCCCCCCCCCTCCATGTACCTGATCTGTCCAAAGAATAGATAGCCGTTGATACAGTTTGGTATTAGCGGTTTCGCAGGTTCTGTCAGGGTGTGGTACTGTGTGCTGCAAGCTACATAAAGGTCACCAGTTCTTGATTTTTCATCAGGGTTAACTCCCTAAGCCTTCCCCATGTTTTAATGTAGTCACAAAGCAGCAGTGCTTTGGATTCAGAGTTTTCCTTCTCATAGGTGGGTAGCCAGAAAATGCTAATTAGCCCCACCTGCCCCACTCTTTCCACTTGCACCTATCATATTCTTCTATGACTTAAGATGTAGCTCTGTTACCATAAATATGTCTTGTCTTAACCTGCTACTCTTAACAATGTTTAGCAATATTTAAGTCTAGCTTGTTTCCAAGAGGATTAACAGTGTCAATAAAAAAATGTACCCACAATTCTACATTTCCTAAAGTCATGTTTAATACATTATGACATATATTTCTCTACTTAAACATCATTCTTTCTCATGCTTAAGATAACAAACAAACATACTTGGAATTCAATTTCATATTTGTAAACAGAACTATTATTATTTCTTATTTTTCCGTTTGTATTCAGGTTTATGATGAAAATAAAACAAAGTTTGCCATAATTGTTATCAAGTATGTTGCAACTATTGTTGCTGTATTTGCAAACTGTTTTGCAGACTTTAACAAAGACAAATTTAAGGTACTTGTCAATAACTATTCCAATATTGAATATAAATCTATAATACCTACAATGTGATGAATGGTTACTCTGTTAAACTAGAACTTGTTTTAAATGTTTATCTACATCAGGATTTCAACCCCAGGTCATTATTTCAATCTTAAAGTATTTTGTCTAGTGGACCATAGGCACATAGTTTGTGTTTTCTCTGTCAAGATGTATAAAAATCTAGTCCTTACAAAGCAAAACTAACTTATAAAGAATACTGGTCTGTCCCTGTAGTTAGCAGTGTGTAAATATATTTTTAAGGTAAGGTATTTATTAATAATTTTATTCCATCAGTCAGTCATGAAAGTTTAAAGTAAATAAAAAGTAAGTAAAGTAATAAGTTATTACTGTTTATGAGGTAAAATTAATTAAAATTTGAAAACTTACATTTCCTGAAAATCATGTGACTTAAGCTTTTGAGATAAAAAATACATTTTACAGTGCACTTTATTTTTAAATGTATAAATACTAAAATTTTGCATTCACTAAATATTTGTAGTAAAATGAACTAAATAGTTGTAGTATAGTTACATAAATGAAACTATTCTTTTTTTTTTTACAAAGCGTATATCACTCTGTCAGTCTGGTACACATTTTGTACACATTATTTCTCCCACTTCCCATTCTCGGATCAAGTTGAAACTTTGCACAATTATTCATCACCCTTAACAACAAATGAAGCAATAGAAAAATTGACCAATTATTTTATCAATTAGTCTTAATGCTGGGGAGTTGCCCAGAACAAAGTCAAATGGCGAAGTGCTGTTACTGCCTTATGCTCTATTGGGAGTCAAAAGGACTAGGTCAAATCAAATTTGTTTTTTTACAGAGACAGTACTAGCTTAGGGGAGATTTAGGTAGTCATCTAAAGTTTTAACTAACAATAGATAACTAACTTTAAAACCTTTTTTTTTTCATAAGCACTTGTCTATCTCAGTGGCTAGAGTGTTAGCCTTCCATCAAGGAGGCTTCTTCTTATCTTCTTAATCTTATATAATACAGACGTTACTTCAAAAAAGAAGATGATTACGTCCTACGCGTCATGCATTTAGTGATGCATATTAACCAATGACTTGAGCCCATGAATTTGAATTCTAGTCAAGCAACTTTTTTTTTTAAAGTTGGTACAAATATTTCCAATTGCACAGATTTTTAGTCTAGATCTATTACAAATTAATTACATGATTGATTTAAAATAACTGATGCAATTACAGTTAATATAAGTTTTGCTTTTTTAAAAGTATTTTTATATTTTACTTGCTCTTTAGTGTTGACATTGTAACTTGTTTATTTTATTTTTTTAAAGGGCCACAACCCTGAACCATATGCATCTATAATATCCTGGCTGTCACTAAGTTGGGTAGACAAGTAAGAGTTATTTAATAAAATGTTGAAAAACAAACTCTTTCTTTATTTTTAAAATATTTTTGTTTCTATGTGCAAATGAGTTATGTTGATTTGAAAGACTTAATTTTTTTTACTTACAGATTAATGATCACTGGCTTCAAGTCTCCACTGAAAGATGAAGATGTATTTGAGATAAATCCCAGGGATCAAAGTAAAAAATCAATTGGCAAATTATTGAAAACATGGAATAAAGAAAAATCTAAAGCCAAAAAGTAAAGAAAACAAACACATTTTTTTTTATCAATAGGATACAAATATGATTAAATTTATGTTTATGAACATCAATTAAATCAGATCCAACAATCAAGTAAATCTTTTATTTTTACTGAAATACTAAAGATGATCCATGATACCAAACTACTTATAGATCCTAATGTAATTTTTTTTTTCATTAACTCTGTGTGTATTTCATAAGAAACTTTCTCATAGCTCTGTGTGTATTTCATAAGAAACTTTCTCATAGCTCTGTGTACATTTCATAAGAAACTTTCTCATAGCTCTGTGTGTATTTCATAAAAAACTTTCTCATAGCTCTGTGTACATTTCATAAGAAACATTCTCATAGCTCTGCATACATTTCAATCAGGTGTTTATCAAATTTCTTTTGTCTTACAACGGCCTTCAATTTGGTCTGGTTTGTATAAGTGTCAGTGGCTTTCATTTAATTCTGTTTTTCATCTCTCTCTCTCTTTGCTTTCTAATTGTTCAGACCTCACAGTGCTTTCAATCCCATTTGTATCTTTTATCTGCCCTGGGCTTTTAGATCTGTTTTAGATCTTTCTATATTGTGTCTCTGTCTCTGATGTCATAGCAATCTTATGGGGGGTATTTCCTTGAGAAACACGGAGTAAACAATATGAACTACAAAACTATCTTCTTTAATCAGTTATTTCTTTTTCCATTTCAGATAGCAGAAAAAAAAGTTCTCCTTTCAGACCTTTCATTTTGTCATCTGTTTCTGTGGTCCACAGTTTATGAGGGTGTCATGTGGCCAGCACAATGACCAACCGGCTTTATTTTTCCCTAACTAATGTCAGGTACCCATTACAGCTGGGTGAACTCAGAGGCGCCCAAACATCCCAAAATGAAAAATTTCAGTCTTAACCAGGATTTGAACCCAGTACCCTCAGTTTGGAAACCAAGGGCTTTACAGTCAGCCACCGCGCCTCCCTCATATAGCAGAACCTCTTGTAAATTAAAGAAAAATTTATGAAAAAACAAAACTGTAAATATCGTAAATAAGTTTGTAAAGAATATTTGTAAAATTGTGACTGGCCTGAGCCAGCCATAGATAGTAATGGCAGTTTAAATCTTAGAAAAGGCAATTAAGTTAGTAACTGCCTTAGTAATAACTTTTCTTCACTAGTGGTTTGGGTACTTCTATATGGTTGTGACAATTGGCCACTGATATCATAAAATAAAATAAATGAGTTTGTACTTTTACAAGTCAACTTTCTGGCTAGCAAAAAGGAGGAACTCTTCAATATTGTGAAGAGACAAGAGCTGAGCTGGTTCTGACATATTGTAAGAGAACTCACAGTGTACAGTAAAGAAAGGCTGGCTAGACAACATAAAATAATGAATCAGCCTCTTTCTCGATATTCTTCTAATGACAGCTGCTGATCAGGAAGTGCGGAAGGATTTGGTTACATGAACCATCACAGCACCATTTTATAGCTTCTCCTTTGTAGACAAAGATGGGCAGTTGTTATGAATTCCAATCTTTCTAAATATTTATTAACTTGTGGCTGAGCGGCTTCTGAACCTGGGGTCCTGGGTTCGAATCTCTGTGAAGACTGAGATTTTGAATTTCCGGATATTTAGGGCGCCCCTGAGTCCACTCAACTCTAATGGCGGTTGGCCGTTGTGCTGGCAACATAACACCCTGCTTGTTAACCGTTGGCCATAGAAACAGAAAAACCTTAACATCATCTGCCCCGTAGATCGCAAGATCTGAAAAAGAAACTTCACTTTTTTTTACTTTAATTGATATCAGAAATACTATTTCTTATCCAAGTTTTTCTAAAATTCTATCATTTTGTTTAACTTTCTCAAAATAAAAATGTATGTGCTGTTGTGTAGTCCTCAGTCAAGTTGATGGAGCCTTCAGTCATGTAGATAGATAAATAAATTCTGACTGCACGACTAAAGATGATCTTAAAAATTATTTATCATTAAAAGTATGGAATTAAATCGACAAAAAAAATTTAAAAGGAGCAACATCAAAATTTTTAGTTCTATACATATTCATATTTATTACTGAATTTATTTTTCTTTTGTTTCAGAGAAAGAAAAAAACACAAGGACAGTCCAAAGGAGTACGATGAGAAAAGCTATCTGTTAGCAGCATCACATGTTTCATGTCATGTTTCAACTGGTGGGAACTCTCAAGTGTTGGAGGATAAATCTAGGGAGCCAAAAGTGTCTTTGTTTAAAGTTCTGCTCAAATGTTACTGGCTGGAGGCTGTGAGTTGCCAGTGGGGCATGGTGATGTATGTGCTCTCTAGTGTGGTAGTGCCAATAATATTAGGGTAAGATAATCAGTACATATATATACATCTTATGTTTATCTTTCTCTATTTATATTTAAACATGCATATAAGTTTACTTGAAGCACATTTACTGTTGCTAAGGTCTTTAAAATGCTACCTAATTGTTTCATTATTAGAGCTGAAATTTAAATATTTGTTTCTTAACTTTCTTTCAATTAGATTTAAGCAAAATATTAAATCCATTAAAAGGTCTAGAATTATGGGCATTCAGTATTAATTAAAATTAACAGTTGTTCCTAAGAAAAATCAAAGAATAAAAAAGCTGATTATAATAGTTAAATGTTTGCCGTTACAAACCTGAAAATAAAACCTGCATTATACATATATTTTTTTTTATGTTAAAATGTGACACATGTGGGTTTGGAAAGAAAATTATAACAAAATAAAAGTAAAAAACGTATTTGATATCAACTAGGCAAGGAATTGATAATAAATATACATGAAATTTAAATGAGACATAAGTCATTTAAAAAATCAAAATAATAAAAAAAATAATTAGATCGAACACTTAATTGATAGTACTTCAAAAAAAAGGTAGGCCTACATGTACTGAAATCAAATAAAACATCTACTCATTTTATAGGAAGCAATTGTATATCATTAACCTTCTAGACATTCTATATACATGTAGCTATTAACATGTTTGATCTTCAACAACTAAATTAACTAGATTTAACTTAATTATCACATGTCTTATTAACAGAGAGAGAAAGAGAGAGAGAGCTAAAAAAAAACTGTTTTTGATAATTAAACAAGGGAAACTACTATCATTGGCTGCTGCAGTTTTATAATCTTCATTAACATCAGTTCTTTGACTTGGGACATGGGCTTGCTGTGATGGTTTACATAACCATATCACTCCTCTCTTCTTGGTCAGCAGCTGTCCTTAATTTTATTATGAGGTTTCTAAAATATTAACATATAAAAAAACAACTGAAATAAATGTTAAAAGTATCAATCAAAAACATAATTTGCATTGCCTAGTACAGCAAAAAGGTCTTCAATTCTCTATGTAATGCTCAACACTGAATGAGTTAATGTATTTAAAAAAAAATCTTTCATTTAAATATTTTGTAGATTAAATTAAAATATTATCTAAATTACAACAGACCTATCACAAGAAAAAACAAGAATTCTTCAATAATAGTTTGTTTTGACCTGAAAATCTAGCCCATCGTATGACATTAAAATAGCAACCAAATGTTAATTGTAAAGAACATTTGCTTCTCATCATTTTAAGGATGTTTTTTTCTTCTTATAGGTGGCTTATTGATTTTACAGAAAATCCATCAGAGCCAAGTTGGCATGGCTACATTTATGCTTTGGCTTTTATTGGGGTCAAGGTCTTATATACTTCTTTTAGTGTGTTATCCAAATATCTTACAAATTGTTTTGCTCTGCGGGTGTGCAGTGCTAGCATTGCAGCTGTGTTTAGAAAGGTGAAGTCTCATTTAGAAGTTAATCTAATTTTTTTAATCAGCATAAACAAAATTCTGAAAGTTTCTGCAAATTTTGTACTTTCAACTTGTTTATTAATGAAAAAATTTTGTTTTAACTAGTTTAATTTTGCTAAAAAAATTAATATATTTCCATTTGTAGTAATTTTTTTGTGTCACAAATAGTGACCCTCTGGTTGTGTGGTAATGTGCTCTGGACTGTCGTCTTTGTCCCCAGTTCTAATTCTGCCTGCCATCCTCCAGTCTGGGCTAAGGCGTAATAATCTTCAATTCTGGAGGAACATGAAACATGTCAATAAACAAAATATTTGAGCCTCATTTGTTACAATGACTGGCTGATAGAAACGTCTTTCCTTTGAAACTTCTTTACTTCATTTCCATCAAATCTGTAATGAAGAGAGCAAGAACCCTACTTTGGCTTAATTACATCTGTAACTAATTATGTATGTTTTTAATTTTTAGTTCTTGTTTGATTCACTTTTGGAAACATCTTTCATTGGCAAAACATACATGAGTCTCTTAACCACTGTTAAAATTCAGATCTCTGAATTCTTTTTTTGTGTTAATTTTGGTTTGCTTTCATTATTTCATTTATTTTTAAATATCCCTGGCCATAACATTCTATGTCTTTTATCAGGCATTGATCATAAGTAGTGAAGCCAGGAAGGAATCAACTGCGGGAGAAATAGTCAACTTAATGTCTGTTGACTCTGGCCATCTGGAGCAGATGTTAAACTATTCTTTTTGGATGTGGGTCAGTTTGATCTTTCTTGCGGTTGGAATCTATCTGCTTTATACTGTTGTGGGAATAGCATTGCTGGCAGGTAAGATCCTGTTTAGTAGTACTAACAATAAGGGTGTCTATCTTTGAATTCTATTATTTGTATAACATTGCTGTCAGGTAAGATCTTGTTTAGTGGAACTATTAAATAGGGAGTCTTTCAATTTTCAAATTTTAATAGCATTGCACACAGGAAGGATTTAAAAAAAATAGTTCTAAATTAAAAATTAATTCCTTTCAAATAGGTAACTCTTGCTGAACATTCAAAATGCATGTGTTAAAAGCTGAAAATAGGTTTGCCATAATTATGAAATAATAAAAATAATCATACTTATTGTTATAACCCCGCCATGCACACCGCCATCCAAGATAGTGCAGAAGGTGCGCACTATTAGACACTTGGCTAGGAAGGATGTTGACATTAGGGAAGAAGAGAATGATTTCCCCCTAAGTCTAGAGCTGATATGACGATGCTGAGTTCAAGGCAGATGTCCTATGTGTTTGTCATGTCTCCGTGTAAATTAACATCATTACCTTGTTGAGTTGCCTCCCTTCAGTTATTACATTATTAAAAAGAAATTTTAATACATTTGAAAATAAATTTTTAAATAATATTTAACCCTAACTCGGTAAAAAGAAAAGAGAAAATCTAAAGAATAGAAGTAATATTTATCCCTTAGTGTATTTTCACAATCAAGAGTAGTACCATCATTTATATAGTCACTAAATTTAGAGAAGACAGAACATTCAAAAGTAAGGTGTCAGTAATACTTGAAACAAAACACTGAATCATAACGTACTAATGTCTAACATAAACACATAATCAAATACTCACAAAGATATAAAGAAACACATTTCTTGTTTGAAATAATATGACAAAATCATTTAAAACTCTTTCTTCCTATGTACAATTTGATGATGGAACAGATTGCCTGAATTAGGAAAGCAAATCAGTTAGAAATATATTTAAATCATTAATTAACATGAAAAACATAGAAATTCTTGGGATGTAATTTGTTTTGAGGCCATGTCAACAAGTCTACATTGGTTTATCTTTTAGGATTAGGATTTGTAGTTATCATGTTTCTAGTCAACCTGTGGGTGATGCAGAAGATGAGAGATTATCAAGACAGTATAATGATTGCTAAGGATGAAAGAGTGAAAATTATCAATGAAGTTCTGAATGGCATTAAGGTGAGCCAAGGACATTTGTTCACTTCACAGTTCAATAATTCATATTTATATTTCATTAAACATTATGAATAAAAATCAGATGATGTGAATCAAATGTACTTATGAATCATGAATGTATTATGAATCAAATGTAGCATGAATGTATTGTGAATCAAATGTAGGAATTTATATGAATCAAATATACTCCTAAAACAAAAACTTTAAAAGTCTTATATTGTTAATACCAGAGAAATAGAATGATGCAGTATTATATCTCTAGAAATGTGATTGTTTCCAGGTCATTAAACTGTATGGCTGGGAGCCAATGTTTATCAAGAAAATACAAGAAATTAGAGATAAGGAATTAAAAATACTGCTCAAATATTGTATATTGGATGGTGTGGAGTCATTTGCTTGGCTGGTTTCTATGTTCTGGGTAAGATAGCTTAGTATATAGTCATCAGTATCAGTTTTTATTAGTCAATAATATTATGATTGTACATAGAACAATATGCTATGGTTTTATATAAGGTACAAAATCATGTATTCTATTCAGAGTACAATATCGCAGTTTTATTAGGACAAAAGTATCATGGATGCATATGTATAATGTCATTCCTTGTTGTTTCAGATGTTACATTTAATGCTGGTGACATTTGTATTTATTGATGAGGACCACTATTTGGATGCAAGCACAACCTTCTTAACAATGAACTTTATAGACATTTTAAAGTTGGCCATCAACATCTTACCCATTTTAGTTAAGGATTGGGTCAAGGTCAGCTAGTAACCTAAATGATTAGAAGTCTTAATACCTTTAGAAATATAGCTGTACTAATGATTGTGTTTTATGGTTTATGTTTTGATTTATGATTGTGTTATTTAAAATTATCAAAATTATTGTGAGTTGACAATGTTAAAATATGTCCTAGAGAATGAGATTTCCTAGAAGAATGTTTGAGATGTTTAAATTCCAAGCAGTAGAGAATGACACATGAAGCACAGGTCCTATTTAATACAAAACAGTTAACATTAAAAATTCTAAGGCCTTGAGACTTAAATGCTGTTTGTAAAAATATTCTAAAACTAATTCAGTTCTTTCCAATTCATTGTTTCCCAGGCAGGCACATCAGTTATGAGAATGAACAAGTACCTCAATGCAGAAAATATTGCTACAGAAAACTTGCTTAGGGATAAAACTGATGGTAAAAAAATTATTATTTTAGGGGCTACTTACATTTTTCAAAGGCATAATTATTTGATTTTTTAAAGATATGCTAAGTTGTTATGTGCTTTAAAGAAATATTAAGTCAATCTATTATTAAATAAAATGATTTAGAAGAAGTATTTTTAAATGCAAGTGCTGTATGTTTTGTCTTAAGTTAGAGGCAATAAAAATATTCTAACACACTATGTTCCATGAACTATGAAAGTGAATTTTTATTAGAAAGTAAGACTATTTTAAAACTAAAACAAAGTTCAATCAACACCTCACATCTTTTAAGGACTTACAATAGTAAAGATAAACATTTCAAGCATTAAATTTGATTGTGTTAAATTCTATTGTGATGTCATGATGAATACTTAGATTAAAAAAAATTTTTTTTTTTTTTTTAATTTATTGCTTACTTATTGCCCTGCTACCAAAAATAATATCATGTCTTTATTTCTAATGCTACACACTTATTTTGATTAACAAAATACAAATGAGTTAGTTTTTAAAGTATTTTATATCATGATAAATATTTGTCTCAACTGAATGTTGCCATCATACTTTTATCTTTGCCAATAGAATATCAATGAGAACAATGTTTGAATGTTAGCATATATAAAAATGTATCACCTTTATTATTTGTTGTGTAGTTTTAGCAGTGCGGATACAAAATTCTGACTTTGCCTGGGAAAGAAATGGACCAATTACACTTCAAAAGTAAGTGGGAATGTTTCTCAGTTTTATGTAGAACTTAGAAGAAAAAGATGATTCATTTCTGAATATATCAGAGCATTGTAGAAATAAAAGAAAATACTAAATCATTTCTTAGGATGTAATGTATTATAGCATTAAAAGAAATTGCTAGATCTCTTAGTATGTTTATAGTCCATGTTTTTTGTTGCTTATTTGTTCATTAACTCTTTAATCATTAAACAAAAAGAAAACACTTAATGACTTTATATTTATTATCTTCATGAAATAGAAGCTTTCTAAAATTACAAGACCATTGTTACCTTTTAATTCTTTTCAATGATTTTACTTTCACATGTTATTAGCATTAATCTGTCAGTAACACCTGGACAACTTGTGGCAATTGTTGGTACAGTTGGAGCTGGGAAATCATCGCTTCTTAATGCTCTACTTGGAGAAATGCATACTAAAAGGGGACGTTTTAATCTCAATGTAAGAACATCATTATTTTCAGCTATATTATGTCTAAAACTTGTATATGCTTAAACAATTATTAAAAACGTCCGCATAAGAAGCATCAATATTTAAACTTAAAGTTTTTGTTTTAAATACATCCTTCTAATTCTTTTAAGTCATCAGTTGCTTATGTCCCACAAATGGCTTGGATTCAGAACGACAGCCTGAGAGAAAATATTCTGTTTGGTCAGTCCTACAATGCTGAAACCTATAATCGTGTCATATCTGCCTGTGCTTTGTTGCCAGATCTGGACATAATGCCAGCTAGAGATCGAACAGAAATTGGGGAAAAGGTGATTAGAAAAACATTTTTTGAAAGCTGGTTTTCTGTAATTGCACCAATTGTTTCAATTTTTTTAATATACAGCTTAATCTGTTCATAAGTAAGATAGTTATTTCTATAGAGATAATGAGTGATTCGATTCAGTTATTTCTATAGAGATAATGAGTGATTCGATTCTCTTTACACATACATAAACATAGGGCATCAACTTGTCTGGTGGTCAAAAGCAGCGTGTCTCTCTGGCCAGAGCTGTCTACAGTAAGGCTGATATTTACTTATTAGATGACCCACTGAGTGCTGTAGACAGCCATGTTGGGAAACATATCTTTGATCAGGTCATTGGCAAACAAGGCTTGCTAAGTGGGAAGGTAACTTTTTTTTTGTTTTAGCCTATTTGTAAAATATCCTTTTTACATGAATCTAAATACTTCGCTAAGTACTTAAAAAAAAACTATTTTAAAATGTCTTTTTTTCTTTCTTTCTAAATGGCCCACAGAATGTGAAGAGAGTAAAACTAACTAGTTCCAACCATAATAACAAGTTCAAACTGGATTTTTAATTAAATTATTGGCCTAACATAGAATATCTTTTTTTACTACATTTTCTAAATTTGATATCTTGGTAAAAAAAGAATTAGCATTATAAAGGATTTAAAATCAGATTTAAAAAATACTTTTTTCTCAGAAACATAGACAGAATGTAAAGTGAAAAACATATACTCATTTTTTGTCAATTTTTTTTATTAATTAAAAGAGTAAATGAAATCAATACAAAGGATTTCATTATCCCAATATAATTTCTTGACTTTAGTTTCATTTCATACATCACAATGACATATTTCTTGTTGATTCCTCATAGCAACATTTAAGTTAGTATGTATCAACAAATTGAACTAATTTGTTGTCTTATGTTGTTATGCCTGCATTCCATATATACATGTTTTTCTTATATTCCATAGACAAGACTGTTAGTTACACATGGCATCCAGTGGCTTCCCTTTGTTGACCACATTGTGGTAATGTCTGATGGTCAGATCTCAGAGAGTGGCACCTATGAGGAATTGCTGGGTCACAATGGAGCATTTGCTCAGTTCCTAACACAATACTTGACAAAAGAGATTGATAATGCAAAAAATGAAGAGGCTGAGTCAGGTAAAAAACAAAATAAGATGAACTTTAGTGTTAGAAACTTCGAATTTTTATGGGTCATGACATGGCCTAAATTATGCTCATGTGCGCAAAGCTAAAACAAATCAAATCTAGTGCCTGGTAGATGATTTAAGATCTTAAAAAGTTTGTTCAAAAGACATATTCATTTTACCAGCCATTATCTGGTCATTATTCAGCTGCACTTTGAGTACTGCCTTTTGGGAATAGAAATATTTTATATTAAAATTTCTGGAAAAAAAATAATGCAATTATTTAAATGATAAATATATATGACATATTTGGTTAAGAAAATAAATTTGTGTGTAATATTTAAAAGAAAGCAAAAATATCTCGTAGTAAAATCTGTATGGTATAGTCAGTCCTACTATGCTGTATGGTATATTACAATGGCCTCTTGATAGTCTTGTGGGGCTGAGGGAGTGTCTGATAATTGAAAACATCAAAAGGACAAAAGATTAGCTGTACTTAAAGAATTTAACCACCAAAAATTCTATTTATGATGTAATAAGATATTCTGTCAAACTTTTAAATAGTATAAATAAAACAAAAGAAAAACAAAACACAAGAAACATTTATTGATCTAAAAAAAATACAAACATTTCAGCCTTCACATACGGTACTGAAATATAATTTGCATTCATACATTCTAAAAATATAATGATTGCATTTTACATTAATTGCATTAATTTTTGTTGGCACCTTATCGGATTACTAAGTGTCTTGCATTTTTAAGTGCATATATCAAGAGTCAACTGTAATTTACAAGTTGTTTTGTTGACTTCAATTTTCTATTTTGAATATATTATTTTCTTTTCTATTTCTGTAGTTACAGATCCTGAAATAAATTTAGACCTTTTAAAAAGATTAGCCTCAGTTACATCAGATAATGATACAGTTAGTGACTCTAGCAAAGCAGATCTTTTTCATCTTCTGTCCAATGAGAAAACAAAGTTTGCCCACAGCTATGAGACAAGACTAGAAGGAACATCTTCCTTGTAAGAAAATAATAACCCAACTTTTTTTAAAAAGTATTATATTTATATTAAAAAAAAACAGAAATTATATGCTAATGCTTCATGTCATTCTATAATTTCACTTTAAAAAAAAAGTATTATTGGTATTTATTAAAAAACCCAGAAATTATTTACTAATGCTTCATGTCATTCTATAATTTCACTTTAAAAAAAAAAAGGTTAATATTTATTTATTAAAAAGCCCAGAAACTATTTACTAATGCTTCATGTCATTCTATAATTTCACTTTTTTTGAAGTTCCAATGCAAAGGGTAACACAAATGTAGCAGAGGAAGTAATTAGGCTGACACTGAATGTCTAAGCTGAAACAGTGCTCTTATTGATCATTTTCTCTTTCCAATAGTTTCTTAGCATAGAATGGATTGCTTCAATATGTCGAGACACAGTTTGATTTGTTCTTATTAAAATGCAAGATTTGATGGCAATCAAATGTATAGATATATTTATATATAAACATCGAAAGCTTCTAGAACAATTCTGTGCTTGATTATGGGCATAAGATGGCAATGCAGCACAAGTATTGATGTTCTAGTGATTGAACATGTGAACAGTATAGAGGCAAGGCTTATTAATAAAAAAATTTGCCCAGCACAGCAATCCTTTTTTTGGGATCCTTTAAAAGGAGGGTATAATAACAGGCACTCTCCAGAAATGCTTAATAGTCTAGATCAGACATCAGCATAGAGAGGAACTACTGGCTTCCAAATAAAATAACACTAATTAAACTATTGACTTTCATTTTCCCAGATTAAATACTTATAAAATTTCATCCTTGTTTGATAAAAAGTAAAAGTAAAGATACTCCTTTCAGACCTTATGATCTCGGGGCTTATCTGTTTCTATGGTTGATGGCTTATGAGGGTGTCATGTGGCCATTACAATGACCAAGTGCCTTTACTATTCCAATGTTGGTCAGGAACCCATTAGAGTTGGTTGGACTCAGAGGCCACCCTAAAATCTTGAAATTTTAAAATCTGTCTTCACCAGGATTTGAACTCAAGACTGCTTGTTTCAGAAGCCAACCCCTTGCCAACTAGTTAAGGGATAGGAGAGAGAAAATTACAACCATTTTTAAACTCCTGTAATTTCAATTAGATTGAATGTACCTTTCATAACTTGAACTTTAATGTTTTATTCCTTAGAAAATTGAACTCAGGTTTGGAAGCTAGTCAGAGATCAGAAATCAGAGATCACCATTTGATAGCTTCTATTGACCATCATGTTGCCACTGATCAGAGTAAGTTGATAACAGAGGAAGAAATGGCTGGAGGAAAGGTAAAGAAACAAAAATATTTTTTTAAGACTGCATTCTGTGAGAAATAAATAACACAAAGAAAAATTGATTGCTAAGAATGAACAAAAAAAAAACCATGTCTGTTTCAAGCATCATTTCTTTTCATAATATGAATCTTTTAATGTTTACAGCCTCATAGCTTACATAATTAAGTGATAACATGTCTTAGTTTCTCTGTAATTGTTTATGTATCAAAATAAAATCATTTTTTACATTTTATTGGCTTTAAAAAAAATAGATCATTCCTAGAATAAACAGGAAGAAATTTGTGTACCACTGAAATAAAATAGTTTGCTAATTGTGAAATAATAAATCAGTTACTTAAATTTTAATGTATTACTGTACAATATTTGTAAGTCTAAATATTTACGCATGAATTAATAGACCAATTTATAAAACAAGGCTTACAGAATATTTTTTTGGTTTACAAATCTGACAGGTGAACTGGGGAGTATACTGGCATTTGGTCAAAAGTGTTGGTGTTTATCAGGCTACATCCATTATAGTGCTGATGTTGTGTTATCATGTGGTATTCAACTATACCAACATCTGGCTGACTAATTGGAATGATGACCCAGGGCTTGGTAACTTTACAGACATGCCACGCAATAGCTCGGACAGAGAAGACAAAAATGTTTATTATATTGGAGTGTATACAGGCCTGGGTATAGGACAAAGTAAGTTCTTTTTAAAAATTGGGCTGGCCTGTTTAATATAAGAGTGCATCTTCACATTTTACACTAGTCTGTATCTTTGTTACAGTGGGTTGTTATGTGGCCTTTGTAAAACCTATGAGTCTTTAAATTTTTTCCTGCTAACTTAAGGGCTTCCAAGCCCAGAAGGAGTAATCCCTATCTCCAAACATGAAATATTTTTAAAAAATCTGGCATTTGTCAACCATCTATATAAATGTCTTTTTAAAAAATAATAAAGTAAACCATTTTGTATTTTATTCCAGCCATATTTGTGGTGGGCTACTCCATCCTGCTTCAAGTCAGTCACGTAGCCACATCCAGAAAACTTCACAATGAACTTTTGTTCAGCATTATTAAAGCACCGATGAGTTTCTTTGATACCACGCCCATGGGGAGGATCCTAAACAGGTTCAGCCAGGACATAGCCACACTGGACAATGATGTCTTCCTAGAAGCTGAAATTGCTTTAGACAATGCTCTTCGATGCGTATCAACAGTCATCATCATCAGCTATACCATGCCCATCTTTCTGAGTGTAATAATCCCTGTCATCATCATACTTTACTTTGTACAGGTACATTTTTTTTTTTATTCTTGTATGTGTGGCATTATAGCAATGTAAGCAAAACATTGGCCTTTTATTGCTATTATTAGGTTTTAATTGGGTATTTTACAAACCTTTTTTTTTTTTTTTTTTTTTTTTTAAAGTTAAAATCATTTAATATTTCAACTTCGTTTGTGTGCAAAAATATTAGTATATATTTTTTTATTGATTATTAAAAGGAGAAATACATGTCAAATAGCTTCAGTACCAATGTTCCCAAATAATAATCTCATATATTCTTGTTCTCCTACCCCCCTTACATTCCTGTTCATCTTTAAAGTATGTTTTATATATAGCAACTGTATATCAGGACTTCCTGTCAACTTCGCCGCATCACATCAAAGAACAGGTCACCAGTCTATGCTCATTTCAGTGAAACCCTGTCAGGTGTGAGTGTCATCAGAGCATATCAAGCTGAGGAAAGGTTTATTGCAGATTCTCTCAGTAAAGTGGATAACTTTCAGAAGGCTAATGCTCTGTCGAGAGCTATCAGCAAGTAGGGCAAAACATCATTTCATTCTTTCTGTAATAACTGTACTGAATAATTGTTTACTAAGCTAACTCCCCTACATAATTACTCTTTATATGTGTTAGAAATCATTTTATACTTCTACCTGGAAACAGAAGTGGCCTTAGCAGTGTGGGGGTCTGTGGATGAGTGTCATATGTGGACCCGGGAGCCATAAGTGTAATATATACTGTACCACATTATTCTTACAGGGTCATCCACCTCTAATGATGTAGGCTTTAAATGTAGTACTTTACGTTGGTACTGACAATATGTTATTTCGATAACATAAATGTCATGTAAAGAGCTTTCATGGTAATTGGTATTATATAGATGCTGGGAAAGGCTTCCTAAATATTGAGTAACAGGTCCTCCTTTATTAGAACTGGTCTGGTTTCCAAAGCTCACTGTGACAAGGAAATGTCTAATTGTGAGTCTCCCCTCAGGTGCAGGGTGATAGGCCCACTTGCCACCCTCAAATGCCATGTCTGACTGGAAAGCCTATAAAGACACGCTTTTAAAAAATAAAACACTTTTTCACCTCTCTTAATTTTTACAAAAAAAAAATATAAGCAGCAGAAGTTACTAGGAAACACAATGCAAAGAACATTGATAAACCCATACCCTAACTTTACAAACACCTATTGCAGGTAGAACTGGGTGTTCAGACCTTCTTTAGGATCTAAATGTGACACCATTTTATTCTGATATTGCATAGAAACCTAGGTTGTTTATTTTTTTTTAAATTTTAATTGTATTCTTAAAAAAAAAAAAACTAGAATATCTATAAACTTTAATAATTTTATTTCAACATAGATACAGTGATAATTGTTATGCTTTAAGTAGATACAGTAGACATTTAAAAAAATAGTATAACTATTACATAAATGATATAATCAGTTTTATCTCTCTTATTGTTCTGTGAACTAAGACTGGGCTTTTTTTTTTTAATAATAAGACTCTCTGCTTCTAGTTATCAATATTTTTATCAATGAAAATTATTTATGATACAATATAAATGTTCTAGATGGTTGGAAGCTCGCCTGGAGATGTTGAACTTTTTAGTCATTGCTGCAGCAACTATATTTGCTGTAGTCTCCAGGAATGATCTCTCTCCAGGCCTAGTTGGACTTGCTGTGACCTATGCTATAAGAGTAAGTGTAAGGTATTGAACTAGATATTGCCATGTTTATATACAAACTTTACTTCTGAAAGATATTGAAAACCTAAATATTTATTTAGAGGTTTCTAGTAAAAAAAAAAAAACATACTTGGTCTGGAATTTTCGTGTGAAGATTTACGTTACATACGTTTTTGATCAATTGGTGTGAAAAAAACAACAAGAAAACGTACAGATTTTATTTCTGTGTTAGTTACTCATACAATAAACTTCAATGTTTGTACTCTTATTCTTCCTCTCTAAAACATTTAAAATTTTTATTTTGTAATAAGGTTTCAACAGAAATGAACGTTTTTACACTTTTATTTGGTGAGTTGGAGAATCATATTGTATCTGTGGAGCGTATTCGGGAGTATTCTGCTGTCAACAGTGAGGTTAGTCTTAATAGGTGGTTCTCAATCACTTTTTTTTCAGAGGTACATTTTTATTTCAACAACTATAAATGACCTTAGTTCATCACTTAAAAAATAAAATTGTATGTGGCTTCATATCAAACTTTTTAAAAAAAATCCCTGACCATAGAATCACTCAACAGACAGTAATTGTAGTACAAATAATTGATTAATCAACTGTTAGCAACATTTTTTAAATTCAGTCCATCAATAAACATTTGGCTGCAAACATAATTCCACTTTCCTGTATCATTTTACTAGGCACCATGGGATCTACCTGAAAACAGAAAATTAATAACTGACCAGTGGCCAACTGAAGGAAGCATCAAGTTTGTCAACTACAGTACAAGATACAGAGATGGCTTGGATTTGGTTTTAAAAAATTTAAACTGTGAAATCAAAGGAGGGGAGAAGGTAGGTGTCACAGGAAGTAGTGAGCCCTCTTTACTGAGAATCTTTGTACAGCTCATACATAGTTATGAGCTAGTACAGGACCAATATGTAGGGCCTAATTAAGCTCAAAGATGATCTCTCTTATGCAAATTAAAGGTTATTTGCATATTTGTTGAAGAAATACTGATGAAGAAAGGCTTTCCATTTTTCTGATAGTTTTTATTAATCTGTAATAAGAATTTTTGTTTAAATCAATGGTTTCTCTCTTCACTTTCTATAATAAGAAAAGCTGTCTTTCCAAAAAATGATATTGATCCGTTTTAGATCTTTTCCCTACATTTTTTAAAAATTGTGACTTGAATTGTTTTTTCAAAATGGAACAGTCTTTAAAAAATTAAGTACTTTTTAAAATCTTTAAAAAAAAATGTCTTTGCTTTATGACTCTCAGACCAGTCTTTGATTGCTAGTCAGATTGACTAATATTTCTTTTAATTTATGCATCAAACACACACCTAGTGATTAATTCATATCTTTGGGCAGTAACACATATAATGATTTTTTTTTAGAACACTAGAATAGCCATTGTATTAAGCATAGATTTACTCCATGCTACTATGTTAATAACCTTAGTCTAGGTTTTTATAGAAAGCTTTTGTAATATTCATTTTCAAAATTATTTTTTTAAAATTTAAATTACAATCTTGATCAAAGTATTAATATTGAAATTTTGGACCTATAGTACATCACCATTTGTTCTCTGAGTTCTTTGAGAAATATAGAGCCACCATCATCACTTGTTAGTCTTTAGGAGTTATTTTATGTTTTTTCTTACCCCATTTAGTACACTACCAAGTTCTTTTGGTTTTGGTTCTTTCTTTGCATCATTCTGGCACAGGGTTTCTTTCCAATTCGTGTTTAATCTTGTTACTTCAATATTATTTTTTTTTATATTCAGTAAAGCTTGGCAATCCCAAGTTGAAGTCTTCTCGTTCAATTCTTTTATAGATTGGTGTGGTGGGCAGAACTGGAGCAGGTAAATCATCAATGGTTCTGTCCTTGTTTCGTCTAATTGAGGCAACTGGAGGTGAAATTCTCATCGATGATGTAGATATTTCTAAACTTGGCCTGCATGCACTCAGAAGGAAGATCACTATTTTACCTCAGGTTGGATTTTTAACATTGCTTGCTGTATTAGTTTACATAATAATTATTTTAGACATGCACAAAAAGGTAATATTCATTTAAATGACTATCTCTATATAATTTTGGATATTAAATTACATAACCCTACCAGATCTTAGTCCATAAACATAACTGCCCTTTATACTTGAGTTCCTGAGAGACAAGCTCTAGATATAAAGTTCAGTCTTAAATCAACTTAAATAAGGATCAACTTACTCTTTAAGGCTTACTATCAATATGCCTGGTCTATAATCATTGCAAGTTATCAGAAATGTTTCACCTTAAACTTAAACCTTATATAAATCAATTTCAACACATATGGATCAGGAATTAGCAATGTAATTAGTATTGGTTAGTTTTTAGATTGATGCTTTTTTTCCCTCACATAATAGATAAGTACCAAAAATAGATATAGCAGCATAGATCAATGGGTTCAGTGGTTAGGTAGAGCTAAATAAGTTGGTCATTTGTAAATTCTTGTGATTAAATGTCTCATGTCATGTCACTAAATTAAACAAAATAAAAGATGCTTTACTTTGTTATGAGATGCAATTACATTTGTATATTTTTTTC
Organism: Biomphalaria pfeifferi; assembly: GCA_030265305.1. NCBI lineage: Eukaryota > Metazoa > Mollusca > Gastropoda > Planorbidae > Biomphalaria > Biomphalaria pfeifferi. The sequence goes on from JASAOG010000048.1 coordinate 2,986,123, forward strand.
CCTGAAATTATTTATGTTAATTTTGTTCAGGATCCAGTTTTGTTTGCTGGTAGTCTGCGCATAAATTTGGATCCGTTTGAAGAGAAAAGTGAAAATGAGTTGTGGACAGCTCTGGAGCACGCTCACTTAAAGACCTACGTGGAGAGTTTACCTCAGCAGCTGGAGCATGAAGTTGGGGAAGGGGGAGAGAATCTCAGGTCTGCAAGGAATTTTTTTTTTCATAACAAGAATAGTAAGCCATGTGATTGTTAAATTTGTTATAATCTTAATATTTGGGCCTCAGATGTGGACAGGATTATTTCATTCTTTCATAATAGTTTGTAATTCAATGGTGAGGCTGTCAGGTTTGTTTCTATATAGACTTGACTGATCTACTTGACTTATTCATGTGAGCCCCAAGGAGATCATAGAGCCACAAGGGGCTCACCTAAAGACATTATCAGGATAAAACATCTATCTAGAATAGGATATTCTTCCTAGATTTCTTCTCTTTCTCTTCACTTTTTGGGAACATTGTTGTAATAGTAGCATTTTTTTTGTTTAGCTCCAAAGAGAAATTAGGGGAGGGAGGTCAAGGACATAAAGTTGATTGGTTTCTGTAACTAAAGGCTAATGAGACAATGTCACAAGGCAGACACAAACAGTCTTTTATTACCTTGAAAGGGGACTCTGAGATCTTTTACAATTCAGTTCCATGAAATAATATAATTATTGTTTAATAATAAATTTTGTATAGCGCTGCTACCATTCTCTTAGTGCACTCTGGTCCAATCTCTTTTGTGTATAGAGCAGGCTGTAGTTGGGAGAAGGATTCTGTGCTGCCTTTAAGCACTTTACAAATACATCTCAAATCTCTGTCATATCAGTTTTAGAACCCCTGTAATATCTGATGACTTTTAGTTACTGAACTATTCCGTGCAGTTAGCACGAGATTTTGTTTGGTCGGAAGCTGACCACGAGGTGGACAAGTCAGTTGATCTTAGACTCTGGTAGAGAGAGGAGTGTTATGGATATTTTTGACAATAGAGCAAATCTAGTGCGCGAGTGAAAGTATTTAATTAAGAAGACAAAGAATATCATGGTATCTACAAGAGGCATTTACAACATATTCATATAAATATTTCATATATATAAATATTTCATATAAATAATTCAAATAATAATAATAATAATAATAATAATAATTCAAGTCAAGTCAACACGCCTACAACGAGAGCTAGGCTGTGACAATCTCCGATACTCTGTCTTTATTTAGATTTGAACTCTAGCCCCCTCAGTAATTCCATTCAGCCACACGTTCCACATCAGGAATCTGTGCAGCCCAACACTTCCACCAAATAACATTTCAAGCAGTATTCTTTAATAAATACTTACAACCATTTATATACCTGAAGAAATCTATTAGCAAACATTCAGTTCTTTTTAAACATTGTTAAAAATAAATGGGTCCTTTTTAACACTTCTTATGTTAATAAAACAAATATTTCACACAGCATGGGACAAAGACAGTTGGTTTGTCTGGCTAGAACTCTTCTCAGAAAGACTAAAATTCTGATACTGGATGAAGCAACAGCAGCAGTTGATATGGAAACAGATGAGTTGATCCAGAAGACAATCCGAGCAGAGTTCAGTGAATGTACTATCCTGACTATTGCCCACAGACTCAATACTGTTTTAGACTATGACAGGTAACTCATTTTTAACTTATGTTTGATGAGTTGCATACTATTGAGTCTGCTTGGAATGTCATTCTATATATATTTAAACTAACTTTGAAGCTTAGAACTAATAAAACATTATACCAGTATACATATGGAAACTTAGAATCTTAGAACTTATACAACAAATCACTTTGTTGAATCTCACGGAAACAATAGCAATTGTTGAATACATTTTTGTTTCAGGATTATGGTTCTAGACAAAGGAACAGTATCAGAGTTTGACAGTCCAAAATCTCTCTTGTCTAAACCCGATTCCATGTTTTATGCCATGGCCTCTCAAGCAGGACTCGTGTAGTCACTCTAGGTGTTTACATTTTGAATGTATTTATTTTGTTTCAACTACATTCAGCACGTTCCATTCCAACAACTGTTTACAAAACTTTCCAACCAATGTAGAACTTATGATGACATAGATCTAAGATCTGATTCTTAAACGACATGATATTAACTTGATAAGGTTATGATCACATTGTATAGGAGCTAAGGAACATGCAAAAGTAATAATAATATATAGAATCTACAGTATTATGTGATGTACTATGTACATGAACATTATAATTAATTTCAAAATCAAGAAAAATGTCTTTATCATTATATGAAATAAATGTGGCAGGCAGAACGTAAAAATAATACCAAGAACACATTCTTGATAATTAATTTCACATTTACACCAGTATTGTTTTATCTTTTACTTCAATTGTTTTTGTTGACATTTTTATTTTATTGGATTGCTCATGCATGTAATATTTGAGATTTATTGTATGATCTGAATTTTTTCAGGTGTCTTTTTCATTGATTAAAATAAAATTGTTAAAAAAAAAAATAATAAAGAAACATTGTTCTTTTTTTTTTTTTTTTTTTTTAAATTTATGGTATTGTAGAAATAGCTTTATAATTAAATAAATTAATATTTTTATTCTGATAATTTTTTAAATATTTATTTTGAGACCAAGATATTATTTGTAATTTTTTTAAAAGAAAACAATCTTATAAACATTGATTCGTTCATAAAATCTTTTTAATTACGGTACCACTACATTACCTATTCTACAATCAATTCATCCTAGAGCCTTAAAGAGATTTGCTATCTCTTACAGCCCTGTAGCCTTCCATGGCTTTAAAGTTACAACTTTATGACGTCAGCAAGCAAAACATATAGTCTATATAATTTTTAATTGTACCACTGTTATGTAGTTGTACATGGCCTACCAATTAAATGATTAAAAGAATTTGAAAAATAAACTAATTATCTGCCCCTGTCTGCACTTCAACACTTTAGTCTCATTTTTGACATAAATCAAAAATTGGTTGAGAGATTACTAGACATGATAGGTGTCAGCTCTAGTTGATAAATAGTACTACAACTCTGTTAAGAACTTAAAAATACATTGATTTTGTATACATAAAGTTACACATAGAGGGCTTTAAATTACAAAATCACAGGATGTGTACCGAGCAGCTAGGAGGCTATCAGAAATAAATATACAGAAGCCTAAGAATCTGGTGAACATGTCCTTGAGGCATGTGACTTGCATGTCAATGTCAGCTTGGTCCAATCCAATGATGCACCCAACAGTATGAATGTGAGTAATGAGGACCTCTTCATTATACAGTAAGAAGGAAAGAGTAAGTAGTATAAATTATGATAATTTATTCACCTGGCAGACATATTAGCTCTTTAACATTCTAAGTTTCTCTTTTGAAATTGAGTTGAGAGAAAGATTGAAGTAAAAAAAATGTGTGTGCTGTGATATCTCTTAAAAAATAATAATTTCAAAATGGATATATTTTGTGTGAAAGATTTTGAATGGGTAAGAGATTTACTACAAACATTGTTTAATTAAATATATGCAAACAATGTGGGACCTTATTTTTGATGAATGAACACTAGAATATTAATACATTAAAATAAACATTTTCGAGAGCATCGAAAGATAACTTTATAACTGATCGCTTTCTAGGTTTGATAATACAGATTATTAAAAGCATTTAGTTTATATATGTGTTTATGGTTTGCTTGACTTTGAAAAAAATGGTTTTACTGTTGTAAGTCTTCCATTTGTAAATATTTTCATAGATAAAAAGGGTTTTATTTTTCAATTTTTTTTTGTTATGTCAATTATATTCCACTACAAAATTACATCTACTCATACAGACAGATCTTCAGCTCTGAAGAAATATTCAAAACATGTAAAACATTGTACAAAGTAACTTCTTCTTTTCTCATTTTGTGCACATGGCTACTATTGACTTAAAGTATATCAATCTCTTAACTGAAGAAAACAGCACACTTCTTTCCTTGGCACAGTCTGCAAAAGATCTCACAGCTCAGCAGCAAGAAGAAGAATATCAATCTTTTCCCAATCTAGTGAAGTCTTTCATCCAATGAGTTATCTGACTCACTCTTCATATTATTTGTAATAAGCATATTCCCAAATTCACCTCTCAGAAAGGTGTGTCTGCCTGAAGGTTACAGTCATAGCTTTTTAAAGTATTTTTTAATAGTTGTACAAATGAATTCTAACTCAAGGGCTCAAGCCAATACACTAACTACTTTGCTAGCAAAGTGATTATGAAAATAATTTTCATAGCTATCTATTGTTTCAAAGCTTTAAGCGACAACCTAATTTTCTACAGGAGTACCTGAGCGTTAAAGCACTTAGCTTCCTAACCGGGGTGAGAGGTGGGTGGGGGGCAGGTTCGAATCCTGGTGAAGACTGGATTTTTTATTTCAGGGTCTTTGTGCACCTCTGAGTCCTTCCATCTCTAATGGGTACCTGACATTAGTTGGGAAAAGTAAAGGCAGTTGGTTGTTGTGCTGGTCAAATGACACCCTTGTTAACCCACAGAAACAGATGCCCTATAGACCACAAGGTCTGCAAGGGGAACTTTTAAAATTCTCTACACAAAATATAAAGGGGACTAATTCAATTTGTATTCACACATCTGTCAACTACAATCTGCCACCTACTCAAGAACTATCCCCTTTTACCACAATTTTGTGTATTTTCTGATATTTCTATTTCTCAGGAGAACAACATCTCATTCAGCAACAGTTCCTTGATGCCATTCACTGAATGTCTCAACTTCACTGTGTTGACATGGATCCCTTGTGGCTTTCTTTGGCTCACTGCTCCCTTTTACATCATACATTTAATGTTATCCAAAACATGTATAAGCCCTGTGAACTGGTTAAATAAGATAAAACTGGTAAACACATTTATAGAATTTATTTATAATGGGATCCTCCTCTATATAATAAGTATATGATTAGAATGTGAAATGTTTCAAAAAAGGATTTATGAAATTTTGATGTTTAGATTTTGAAAAACATTTCTTTTTTGTAAGTTTACATATACGGTCAAATCAGGTTAATTGGACCACCTCCTGATGTGATGTTTTTTTTTTTTATATATAATTGGTTGGCCCAATTAACTGGATTTGTTTTGGTACTTTAGTATTGGGCCAAAAAATTGTCCTTTCTATTAAACTGGTGGTCAAATTAACTGGATTTGACTGTATAATAGCATGTTTTGTTATTTGAGGATTCCATTCCATTCAAATAAGCAGCTGGTTGGATTAACTGAACTCAACTAAGTGAACAATTCATCCCTATCCTCACTAACATGCACACACACTCACATAATTTTAGTTATCAAGACTGAAAACATTTGCAACATCTGTACCTGTTTATATTTGTGTGAGCTATCGTCAAGATTTGTGGCATTTTACATCTAGAGAGATAATCTTTTCCTTTTGCAACTTCTTGTGTGACTGAAGAGGCCAATTCTTGATACACAGCTGCGGTCGCAGGTTGGGCATATGTAATCACCAGGCGCCGTTGCATTTTCACCCTTCTTTCTGCTTTTGTTGTGTATGGCATCTGCAATCTGAGACCCTTCCTTTATGCTCTCTCTCCATGTGGATCTAACAAGTGCCACCTCTTTCCAGCTGCTAGTGTCGATTTGAAGAGCTTCATGACGCGTTTGCATACATCAGTATACGTTAAAAGTGGGTGACCAGCAGCTCTCCTGCCTTCTATTAGATCGCCAAACAGTATGTCTTGTGGAAGTCGACCTACTGGCATTCTATGAACGTGGCCAAGCCAGCCAAGGCGTCTGCTGCTGATAACAGAGCAAATGTCCTATATATTCTAACTTTTAAACTAACTAGTGAGCCTAAAATAACAAATACATAACCCTACTCAGAATGTAAAGATTATCACCATAGACGTAATTCTTAAATGCATTTTGTTTGTTGAACAGTTTTTCAGTATTGCTTTAAGCGTGGTATATTTTATATACACATTTGATGCATGGAGTGTTAACAGTTCTCTATTATTCAATGCAGAACGCTGGTCTGTGTGCATCTGGATTATATCTCTTGTAAGTTTTTAATTAGCTTTGGAATAACTTTTAAAATGAAAAAAACAAACAAACTGTAATACTTACAATTATAATAATTATTTTAAGTTTAAACTGAATTGTGGGTGCCAAGTTGGTCACATATATTATTAACAACATTAATGGAGCTTGTTTTTGCTAGAGCATTGTAATTACAAACACCATGCTGAATACTGTCATTATGAACAATGGTTTACTTCTTAAAAGTAGATTTTGAGACTTTTTCAGAATTGAACCATTAAACTTTTTTTTTTTAACACTCGTTAATAAATTTATTTTTTGGGGGTAAATTTTGTTTTCAAATGTTTTCATTTTGAAGTTGCCAAACTTGAGTCTCAACTTATCCCCAGTTTCTTCAGTCACTTCTTAATGGTATGGAAAAGTCAAGACATGTTATAAGGTCACCAATTTTATTTATATTTTGGACCCTGGCTTTTATTGTTTCATTTATTCCATTTTACACAGACCTGATTCTAAGGGTAAGATATTAGCATTTGTTTTAAAATAGAACTGTTACGGACAGATGAGACTTTTAATGATACAATAATAGACTCATATATGGTAGAATATGATGACTTTAATCTTGAGTTACAATTAATAAGGTGTCAACAATAACTTTGATTACATTACTTCATTTTGGGATTCCATCTTCTCTCCCTTTCAACACACATTTGCACCATTCCACTTTCACAAAATGCTGTGCAGGTAACAAGAACCATACAATTTTACACTGGCCAGACCCAAAAAGAGTAGAGATATAATTACATAGTTTGCACTATAAGATTCAAATGTTAAATTTGTTTTCAAATAAGTACCCTTAACTAATAAGCTCTTTAATATTTTATTCTATACATAGGAAGATAGGATCTGATTTCTTTAATTGATTTTGCAAATGAGTGGGTTATAATTGTCATTCCAGGAAACAATTGAAGTCACTGGAGATTTAAAATGGCTTATATTTCTCATGTAACTCACCAAAAAGTTGTCAAATATTTTTCATGTAACCAAAAAGTGTTCAAAGTTTGTTTTCTTTGCTTCATTCCAGTTTGAGGAGAAAAATGTCACTGAGCTGACATTGTTGATTTTAAAAATCTTGTTCACAACAATTTTGTTTCTCTTATATTGTTTCCCAAACTATACAGTTCGTAGGTCAAAGGTAAGTGGCATTAGTTGTTTTTTGTTGTTTTTTTTTGCAATAGATTATTAACAACTCTCTGTTGAGAACGAGATCAGTAAGAGATCAGGAGATCTGTCAAAATGAATATAAGACACAGTTTCCTCTTCCTGCCCGCAGGGAGGGGACTGTGAGACAAAGTTTGGCCATAGCCATGAGATATATGAGCCAACATGGTCTGTTCTGCACTGTGTTATAATAGCTTGCTCAGACCTGGACATCTTACACCAAGGGAAAGTGTGGTCAGGGCGCCTCATGTGCTCCCAGGCTCTGCAGGCTTTTTGGGAATTGTCCCTGCACTCAAACCATTTTTCCATTTCTATTTTTTTGGATTGCTACAACCTGTTTATAGATTTGCACAAAATATAAGAACCAATTATTGGGTGAAAGCTGTATAGACACATAGCATTGATCAACTCATTAAGTGATTAGTTTCTGTCATATCCATTGATTTACTCTTCATGGTTTTGATTATGCACATTAATGTTTCAATGTTATTTACGTTATTTCTTAATGGTGACTATAAATTTGTTGCTCTAGCGTGACAATCCTGAAGTTACTGCCTCCATGTTATCTTGGATTACATTCAGCTGGTTAGACAGGTTAGTTTTATTCAGTGTTTCTCATTGATACAGGACATGCCAATTAAAAGTAGTTTATAGCAATTTTTTTTTATACAAATGGATTTTTTTTTTTTCTGACTACTAGTGTACATATATATATATATATATATATTTTCCGTTACTTTTCTGATCTAGACACCATGCTACAAAACTATTAAAAAAAAATTTTAATTTATCACTTGAAGGTTAATACTCAAGGGATTCAGATCAACGCTCTCAGATGATGAGATCTTTGCTATCAACCCAAGAGACCAAAGTGAAAGTGCTTTCAATAAGTTTTTGCACTACTGTAATAAAGGGACAGAATCAGAAATTATGTAAGAACCAAACAAATATTGTCAGTGCTAGGAATTCTATTGAAGCAAATTTTTTCCAGTACATTTAAGCTTTTTTTTTTCAAAATCTAATTTGTGTTAGATGTCAAAATATTTTCTAAACAAATTATTACCTCATACTACAAAATGTAACTTTATTCAAGTCACTTTGTTATATGATTAAGATTTTTGATACATTGAACAGTAATATATTTAAGAGAAATAAGTTCCCTACTGCAGGAAGTCAATCTAACAGAGTGCATAAATAAGAACAAGTCAATAATATTCATTATTTTCTGAACAAGTCTTTGTGTATTATTTAATTTAAGCTCAGTCTAAATCTAAATGAGTAAAAATTTTAATTCATTGTTGACTGTGTAGAAATACAAAATTTCTTCATGTTTTCACTCAGATCAATTTTCCACTAGTTTCTTTCATGAATTGGCTTCTTTTAAGTGTATAATTTTTTTTTAAAAGCAATTGTATAGTCACTGTGTTGATAACATTACTTTTTATATTTGCTCATTTTTGGTGCATACAATTTGATTTTTTTTTTCTGCTATTTAGGCCAAAGAAAAAATTGTCCTGTAGATGCTGGGGGAGAATTTTCCAATTATGTGCATGTTGTAGAAAGTACAGAAAATTAGAGACCTCGATTCTGGTCAATTCCATTGGAGTTTCAGCCTATCAGTCTATTCAAGAGACATCTTTTAGTGAGATTGGCAGAGAGGCATCTGACCCAGCAAAAGATGTTTCCCTACTGAGGACCATGGTGAAGTGTTACTTACTAGAAGCCTTGACCTGTCAATGGGGGACTCTGATGTTTGTTCCTTCTGTTGTTCTTAGCCCTGTAATTCTTGGGTAGGTCAATCCTTTTTTTTTTTAAACTGCTTTTGCGTAGTGCAAGTTTCATGCTTATAACATGCTTAGAGTGTTATGGTCCAATCTCTTTTTTGGGCCAGTGGCAGTAGGGGGTATATAGGAGAAGGTTTCCATTCTGCTCGAGTCAGGATTTGAACCCCAAGTGGTTTTTGCCACTCTGCCACACTTCCTTAAAACCAAAAGATTGTTTAAATTATTTATATTTTTTTTTTTTTATACAACTTTTGTTTTACTTTGTGAATAATTTCACTGTAAAGGCTTACTATGTATTTCATTTATATACAATTTGACAATCAATTTTGCTGGTGTCATATAAATGTTCTAGATCAAACCCAGTTAATGTTCTTGATACCAAGTCACTTTCCTCAACCATTAGTTAAACTATTCCTAAACTTTGTTGCTCCCCCCCATTTCCCCTTTGTTAGACTTCTTATTTTGAAATATCCATTTAAAAACATTGTGACAGTGGTAGAGCAGGTGGCCCAGGTTGGATCACTAGCTTAACTGTAGGTTAAGAAATATTTGTGTATATTCATTTCGATTCATTTTTTTGTGTCTGAACTGACTTTATAAAAATCTAACTTTATTAAACCAATTTTGAAAAACTTAATGGTATTTTCATTTTTGTTATTAAATCATATTTATTTTGATTTTTTCTCTAGATTGTTGATTGACTTCATCAGTGACCAGTCAGAACCAACCTGGCATGGCTATATATATTTTCTGGCCTTCATTTTACTTTCTGCTCTGTATACTTTCATTGGAACCATCGCGGAGTACAGCACAGCATGTTTCTCAGTCAGAGTACGAAGTACACTCATGGCAATGATTTATAGAAAGGTGGATATTTTTGCAAGCACATTATTAAGTATTAGTTTCACAATTCAGTCTATTAAAAAAAAATGTGCTTTACAATCATGACATTAAAGTAAAACAATAGAAAGAGCAATAACTTCTGCCAATGATCTATATATTAAAAGTTGTTCACTTCACTTTTTAATTGGTTTCAATACTAAATATATTGATACTTGGTATTGTATATGAAAGCAAGAAAAAAAACAGGGGTAATAATCTCCAGAGAATATAGAGTTGACTCGCAGTTACATATCTTTGAATAGTTTTTTATTAATGGGAACATCATTTTCATGTGTAAGAAAGTGACAAAGAAACAGAAACAAATTAATTGTGTAGACTTTTGCATATTATTGTTTAATTAAAGCTTGAACTTTTCAGGTGACAACCATGAGTAATGAGGTTAAAAAGATATTCACATCTGGAGAAATTATGAATCTGATGTCGGTGGATACTGGCAATGTGGAAACTATGTTGGACTTTTCCATGTGGATCTTGATTAATCTTTTCAATATCAGCATTTGTGGGTACCTCCTGTACACAGTTGTAGGAGAAGCAATATTGGGAGGTAGTTCATTGTTTGTTATTTATAGCTGTGCCTCAGAAGTATGATAAGTGTTAAGTGCATTTAAAGTTTGTGTCTAGCTGTGTGTTTTATTATTTTCTTTGAGTTTTGTTCCAAAAACATGTGAGTTACCTGAATAATGAATTTTGCTTTAGTGAAGTTCTAGAGATGTGAAGCAGATTATTCACTTCCACTTCACCATATCACGTGTGAAGAGAAAAGGTGTAGGCGCTATGATTGTCATCTTGATGGCCCAGAGTTTGAACCCTGTCATCCAGCAGAAGTCTAGAGCCGGGATGTAATAATCTTCAATTCTGAAGGAACATCTTAACATAAAATGAAAACAAAACCTCTCTCCTGAGATTAAAGCAGTTGATGATGTTGAGACTGTAAAACAAGACTCTAATCCTGAGTCTGTGGACCAGGAAAGTCCTGAAACAATCATTAACAATATAATAATTAGTTGTGGAGACAGTTAGAATATGTCAATGTTTTAAAATGTTTTGGCATTGAACCACATATGTCTTCAACATCGATTATTGTAAAAACAAAATGCAGAATAATTTACTGGAAACCTTTCATTGAGTTTCTCAAGTTTTCAACAGTATTGATAATAATCCATATAAATGGCATAGCTGGTCACTTGGCTCATTTCATATTCATGAATGACTTCTTTCAGGATTATAGCCATGTCTTTTTTTTAGTTTCACATTAGAGAAGAGTGAGGTGATAAGGAACTCAATGTGAGAAGCAAAGAAAAATTCATAAAGGGAAATAATTCACTCAACTATTTACATTTCTCTTATAAGCTTATTTCATGACAAAGTTTACACTATGAGAATGCTGAATGGTTTCATCTATTTTTTTTAACTGCAAAATATTTGTGATCTAGGCTTGGTTGTGATTCTGGTGGTCTATGCTCTGAATGTAGCAGCTATGAAAAAGTTGTCGGAGTATCAAGATCAATTGATGATGATGAAAGACTGGAGAATGAAAACAACCAATGAAGTTTTGAATGGAATAAAGGTCAGAGTTCAAACTATTTTTTAAGATTAAATATTCAACAAAGACTTCATCTCATACAGATGAGATGAAAACCAGAGCATCAACTATGGTCAGAATAGATTGGAATCAGTGGTACCGCAGGTTCTGCTATGGTGTAGTACTATGTGTTGTAACCTACCTAATGGTTACCATCTCCTGATTTTTTTTTTTCAATCCTGACTCCCAAAGCCTTTTGTTTGGGTATAGCCCCAAAGCATCAGAGGTTTGGATTCAGAGTTGCTAGTTGTACAGGAGAAGGGGTAAAAGCGAGTGACTGTCACCTAAACCAATAAGCTTAGGGCAGGAGGGGCTAGCTATCCTTGGCCATTGTTATGGCATGATTAGAAATTAGTTCATTGTTATATAGAAAGGGAAAGTTTTGACTTAGAAACAAAAACTAGATGAAAGTTTTAGTAAGAATAGTGAAATACAAACATACTTCTTTTGACAGCTTGATAGAGAGGCAGCTTTTATGAATGTAGAGATTTAGCTTGAAGACATTTGATGGTTCCTTTCATTATTATTAAAATTCTTATTTGACATTCACTATCAGCGTTGACTAACTTGTTTTGTTGGCTTTTTTGTGACCTCCGTGACCCCAGGCCATAAGGCTGGTTCGTGACGTAGTAGGTCAGCGACCATTGTTTTTTATTGTAACAGAGCCTGACTCCGTGTTAGCATTAGCGCTTAGGCGAAAAGTTTTAAAATGTAACACAACCAACGTGAAGTTGTCCTCATAACTATAAACAGACGTATTATTAAAGTAGATAAATTACTAGATCAAGACTTAGATCCTCATAACTATAAACAGACATATTATTAAAGCAGACAAATTACTAGGTCTACACTTTATGTATTTACTTAATATACACACTAAGTGACTGAAGAATGCTTTGTGTGTGTTGTAAACTGTAGTGTGTTGTAAACTGAACGGTAGCACATCTGGCTGAAAGTTTGCATTAGTGCTTAGGCTAAGTGGTATAGTCTGTAACTCAATAACTGTGTAGTCATGTATGTTATGACTTTTCTATAAACAGTATTACACCTACATAATTGTTATTAGAATATAAAATTGATAAGTTGCTTTACAACTTAATGTACAAACTAATGAAAACAAGCATCACAACAGAAATAACACAACATGAAAACAAACGTGTGGTGTTATATAGCAATTATATTTGCAGACAAAAGATGCCACTTTAATGAGTTAAGTTTTTATTGCAATTGCTTAATGAACATATGGAGAAAAAATAGATATTCAAATAATTTACAATACACATTTAAAAAAAACAATGATTTCATATAAATATAGATTATACAAGTTACTTCAAAAAACAAGATAATTACCCATAATATAACATCTAACTGTTAGACTTACAGTAAACCAATCATCAAAACATTCCAGAAAATAATAGGATCCTAATTTATTTCCCTAACCTCTGGCCAAAAATTTTTCCAAGTACTTTTATAGCCTCTATTTAAATTCTGAAAAAGTGTTAGAGAACCTTTATGATGTTTTGATGAATCATTAAAATTAGGAAAGTTAAAAGAAATATTTTCATCTTTTTGATTTATCCCACTGTATGTTAAAAATTTAAATATATGTAGTGTACATGGTCAATAACTTATAAGCAGGAATCTGCAGGATGTGGGTAGACAATACTTAATTTAGAAAGTCCATAAAAAGTGACATGGTCTTCTTATTGATGGCCTTATTACACACATAACATTTAGTCCTGTTTTGTTTAAGTCAATTTAATATATTTATTTCATTGTCATTTTTTTTATTTGTGTACTTAGTGTTTTTGTTAATAGCATTTAAATTGTTAGTATTGTTGGTAAAATTTTTTGTAGAATATTATTCTATGAGTTCTAAAAAATTAGTTATTTCATAAATGTAGGATACAGTTTTAAGAAGTAGCTTATCACCTTTACCAAACACTTCTGTTTGTTTAAAAAAAAAATCAAAGAGATGTACCAAGAACAATAGAATATATATATGTACTACCTTAACTGGACCAGAACCTTTACAATGTACATAAATCATACACTCCTCTTGACAAAGAACATCCAAATTGAAGACACATTTATATTTCTTACACTATCTTGAAATTCACTGAAATCATTGATATGTTTTTTTTTTTACTATTATATCCTTATATGTTTGACATGTTTCGGATGTTGCTTCTGAGTTGAAGATACTTTACTTCTTAGTCCAAGCCTCCCGCAGGACGACAGGGGATGGGAGCAAGCAGGGTTTGAACCAGAGACACCGATAACTCCAAACGACAGTCTGGCACGCAAACCACAAGACCAGGCAGCCATCCTGCGACTTCCTGAGACTTTACACTTTTTTTTAATGCACTCTCTACTCTTTCATGTGTAGTAGCTAGTCCACAATACTTCATCGTCTTCAAAATGTTAACGGCAGATCTGAAAGTTTAATAAAGTTTACTATTAATATTTTTTAAATGAAATGCAAACTGTAAATAAATATATAATATTATAATATCAAACATTTACTAGAATAATTATTGATAGAATCGTTATTAAATTAATAGATTTACATAGTTCTAGTAGTATTTACTTCCTAGCAATAGCCTCTTTGTATAGTCTTGTTGATCATCAAAAGCATAAAAAAATTAAATTATTTATAATACTAAAATTATATACTAGATGCTAGTAATAATTATCACTTACTTTAGAGTATTCCTTTATAGTACGTAATCTTTCAATACTGTCCATGATACTTCGTCTTGAAAATGTTAATGGCAGATCTGAAAGTTTAATAAAGTTTACTATTAATATTTTTTAAATTAAATGCAAACTGTATAAAATATAAAATAAAATGTATATATATAAAACATCTAACATTTACTAGAATAATTTTGTACATACAGGGGTATACAATATGACAGATCTAATAGTAACTGCCTAACAGTCTAATAAGTCTATATAACTATAAAATATTAGTAATAGCCTACTATAGATTATAGATCTGTACTTCTATTAGTTCTATATGTATAATAAATCTTTAAGTTACTACCTGTCTATTTGTACTTCTATATACAGACTATGCTATTTGTATATAAACTAGATCTAGACTCTATAATTATTGACAGAATCGTTATTAAATTAATAGATTTACAATTAGATCTAGGCCTACATCGTCCTAGCCTAATTTGTAAAGAAATAAATCTAGTGCCTAGATCTAGAATTCAATCATAATTCAATGCCTATTCAATGTTAATCATCAAAAGCATAAAAGTCAATTAATTATGTATAATATTAATATGCAGGATCTAGAAATATTTACTTACTTTAGAGTATTCCTTTAATGGTACGTAGATCTAATCCTTCTACTAAGCCAAAGGCTAAGGTATTACCGCTGGCCATTTTTTTCTTTCTAAGGCATCATTCATCATCTTTTGGTAATCGAAAAGCATCTGCTAGATCTAAAACGAGACATTTTTTCACCATTGTAGATCTAGAGTTTTAATCCATGATGAATGTTTTGAAAACTCTAAATCATATTTAGATGAAGATTCTATCTGTTTCAAAAGAAATCTTTCTGTCCATGTCGACTACACAGCTACACAGTGGTTTCGCACCCATCATCAGCGAAGCATAACCTTGGCCTCTGACAAGTGATGACGTAGACCGCGCCATGGTCAGAGCTAAGGCTTGTATGTCAAAGGTGCTGGCTTTTTGCCTGCTTTATTTGAGTGTTACCCCCCTTTGACTTATCTGCTCAACATGGAAGCACCTAACACCACCTAGGAGAAGGAACATAATGACCAGACAAAAAGAATACCATGTTAATTTCTTGTATAATATTTTAAAATTCAGATCATTAAACTGTATGCATGGGAGAATATCTTTACTAAGAGAATTGAAGAGATAAGAAATCAAGAGCTACAGATTCTTCTGAAGTATGCAATTTTGAGTTGTACAGACATTCTTTGGCTGATAGCTTCTTTCTGGGTAAGGAGACATTTAGGTTACAAGAGAGGTTGTTTGAAATCAGATTTGATATCAAGGATTATCTGTTATTTTAGATTTTATAATATGGTAGCCACTTACTAAGAGACTTTTAATGGATACATTGTTGAGATCTGATATGATAGCCCATTATTAATTATCTAATAATAAGAAAATAATAAGAAAACTATTTTGTCTCTATCTCTGGACTTTAAACAGATGCTTTACTTTATCATTGTAATGTATATGAATACATCTGAGAATAACTTTCTTGATGCCAACACTGCATTTTTGGCCATGAATTATGCAGATATCATCATGAGTTCAACAGACATGATCTCTTGTGTGATTGGAAAATTTATTGTTGTAAGTCATACCAACACTAAATTATTTTTTTTAATTTAAAATTATTTTAATACATACACAATAAGACTATAAATAATTTGACTGAATTTGATGCTATATGCAGATATAATATCTGATCACGTGTAAGGGTCAGGACCTGGGTTTATCTGTTTCTCTGTCCACCATTTGATCATATTTTTGTTTATTAGTGTGACGTTTACTTAATGTGTAGCCATCATTAAACTCCATTAAAATAAGGGCTTGAAAAGTTCATATAGTTCCTTTTATAATTCCTATATGGAAATTTGCACTTGCTCATAATGTTTATATATTTCAGCCAGTTATATTTTTTAAAGATTTAAGGATGCTAAAATCTTGAGTTCAAAAAAGAAGATTCATGTCCCCATTTGGATTATTTAATGGCAATGCTTTTGATTCTGAAGAAAAAGGATGAGTGCAGTGATTCACATGTTTATGCCCATTTGTGACCTGCATATTTTGCCACAACTGATGCATCAAAGCTATTGTACCCTGGGGTCTATTTGAATATTTAATTTAGGTTTCTGCCCCTCTTTTTAGCAAGGGCTTTTCTTTGGGACTAATTGGTATGTCCTGCAACCTTTAAGAGACTTCTCAACTAAGCTTGGATCATTGATTTTCTACAAAATTGATGTACCATACTCTGGTCCGATATTACATAAAGACCAAACTTAAATGTAGTATATATTTATAAATACATTTTCTTTTTTCTAAACGTCTACCTAGCCACTGATTGTTATTATATCATTTCCATTTTTCAAGGGCATTAGTTCCATGAACAGGCTGAGTACTTTTCTGAACAGTGAAGAGCTCTCTGAGAATACAATGGTTGGAACATCAAATAACTGTAGGATTTTGTTTTTAATTTATTTGTTAGATATAATTATTGCACTTCTATGTATTGAGGAATTTTAATATAGATGTATGAATGTTTTTTTTTGTCATTGTTGTTTATGTACTAGAATTATTATTTTTGAACAGGTATTTTTTCCCCTCATTTATTAATAAAAGTTTCTTTTTTTGCAGCTTTTTCTGTGATCACTTTCCACCGAGCTAGCTTTTCCTGGAATCAGTCAGGCCCTATTATTCTTAAAGAGTAAGTATAAAAATAAAGTTCTCTATCCACTACCTTTGGTTCTTTAAACTTTCTAGACATGAACAGAAGAAAGAAAGTGTCAAATATTATTAATTTGTATAACTCTTTTAAAATTAAAGAAAGAGTAAATACTATTTGGCAACAAATTAAATGGTTACAGTGTTTAATCACTGCCATTAAATTTAATTACATCATTTAATACAATATAGGTACATGAAAGGAAGTCCTCATTTTTATTTTTAGAGCCCTTAGAAAAGTTGGGATATCTTAGTATGTACATAGAATTATTCTTAAATAATTATTCTTCACTTAGACAGAAGGTTTCAATCTTTTTGGGCTAGTTGTGTACAAAAGAAATGTGTCCAACATCCATTAGGATTTAAAGTGTGTTAGGATAAAACTAGCATGTCACATTTCCATTATTTCTAAGCAAAAAAAAAAATAAAAAAATTACTTATATATTATTTTATCATTATTTTAGAGTAAATGTAAGGTCATGTCACATGTTTATATTACTACTTCTTTCATTAGGATAGAATATTTCAACCATCTTCTACAATGTTATCAGTATATTAAAAAAAACTCAATTTGTGAGGCTTTTTTTTCCCTTTTTCTTTTAACCTTGTTGTTAATAATTATTTGGAGTAGAATAAATGAAAGCATAGATTTTTCTTTTCTAGGTATGCAACCATAATATTAACTCTTTTTCTCTGTAATTATTTGATCACATTCTGACAGAATTCTTCAATTTGCTCATTACTATTTCAATACCCATTGCCATTGGTAGGCAATGGATTAGTACCAAAATAGCTAATTATCTCTATAAGATCTTGTAATAGATTATAAAAATATCTAATATATTTGTGTATGACATATTGAACATAAGTTCTATTCTGTTTCTAAATGTCAGCATCAACTTGTCAATACTGCCTGGTGAACTTGTAGCTATCATTGGAGCTGTAGGCTCTGGCAAGTCTTCTCTTCTCTGTGCTATTTTAGGAGAGATGTTCAAAGTTCATGGCCACTTGAATGTCAAGGTGACTAGAATATTACAGTTTGACTTAAACATATTCTAAAGAAGTGAGAGTTCATGACCAGCTGTTTTATGTAGATGTAATGAATTCAACACAATAAACAATTATCTTAACACTTCCCAGTTTAGCATAGTAACTGTCTTTACACTGCCCAGTTCAGCTTAACAACTATCTTTACACTGCCTAGTTCAACATATCAACTATCTTTACACTGCACAGCTTAGCATAACAACTATCTTTACACTCCCGTTTAGCATAACAACTATCTTTATACTGCCCAGTTCAACATAACTATCTTTATACTGCCCAATTCAACATAAAAACTATTTTTACACTTCCCAGTTTAGCATAACAACTATCTTTACACTGCCCAGTCTAGCATAGCAACTATCTTTACACTAACCAGTTTAGCATAAAAACGATCATTTCTCTTCTCTATTCACCACAACTATATTTACTCTTCTAAACAAATTTTCACAAAAGTTTTTTTGAACAACACAACAAGTCCTAATGTTTGCACTGTTTGGTATTTTCTTTTTTGATAACTTTCTTCCTTCCGTAGTCTACATTGTCCTACGTGTCACAAAAATCCTGGATACAGAATAACTCAGTGAAAGAAAATATTTTATTTGGATTGCCTTTTGAGAATTGTTTATATCAAGAAGTTCTAGAAGGATGTGCCTTAAAATCTGAAGTAGAGAAAATGCCTGGAGGAGACGACTCAGAGATAGGTGAGAATGTAAGTACAGTTCAATCTCTATAGAACTACTCTAGATTGAACTCAATCATTGCTTTACATTATTATAACTATAATGAAGTCAATTTCTTTTCCTTTTATCTTTGTTAAGTTTGCTTAAATGAAATGGTATAAATTAGCTTCCCTTTGAGGTTGAACCTAAGTTACAGTAATAAGTTGAAGGGCATGGAGGCTGAGTGGTAAAGCGCTTGGCTTCTGAACCTGGGGTCCTGGGTTTGAACCTCGTTAAGACTGGGATTTTTTTTTTGTTGCTATTTTTAGGGTGTCCCCTGAGTCCACCCAACTCTAATGGGTACCTGACACAAGTTGGGTAAAGTAAAGAGAGTTGGTTGTTTTACTAGTCACATGACACCCTGCTTGTTAACCTTTGGCCAAAGGAGCAGATGACCTAACATCATTTGCCCCATAGATTGTAAGGTCTGAAAAGAAACCTTACTTTTTTTTATGCTTGTTTGTCAGTCTCTGACAGTCATCGGCCATCTCTGTGTTAATAAGAGCAATGGAAGGAAATTAATTTACAGTATTCATTAAGTGATATCACATTTGAAATTGATACATCCCTCAACAGCACATTGTTGTTCCACTATCTCAAGGGCAAATATTTGTCACTATTTGGTTATTAATATCATGAAGTAAAACAGGTCAAGTATTTTAACATTTTCTTTTAATGTGCTCATGATGTAGTAAAAAAACAGGTTTGGTAATTGGATCTTTGGGATAAAATAAAACAGCTTGTAATTATAATAGTAAATCAGGCCTTGTAATCTATAGGGGAGCTGATGTAAATATCATCTGTTTCTATGGCCTACAATTAACTAGGGTTTAATGAGCACAAGGACCAACCATCTTTACTTTTCCCAACTAGTGTCAGGTACCCATCAGAGATGGGTGGGCTCAGGGATGTCCTAAAAAGCTTGAAACTAAAATAGTCTTTACCGAGATTCAAACCCAAGACCCTTCCATTTTGAAGCTAAGCACCTTACCACTTAGCCACCATGCTCCCATAATATAATTAATGGTGTCAAATTGTTCCTAGATGCCATAACAGTGTTAATAAGCTTCTTTATTTACTTTTATTTTTAGTATAAGCCTAATCCTAAAAAACATGGAAGCCGAAAAGAAAGAAAACAAAGGCCATCCATGTATAACATGGTATCACACTATCTTAAAAGACCTGAAATCCATGGAAATCTAACTGTAAAGAGGCTGTGGAAGTTACCTATGACTGATCTCTGTGGAGATCACCTTGCCTGCCATATGTGCGAACAGCATGGGTTTTATAACAAATGAATACTCATGTTTGACCTAGAATAGCATGATTAGTAAAATCACTTAAATGGAGACACAGAAGGCTTAAAAGTAAAGTAGCCATAATTGCACTGTTAGATAAACACTAATATAAAAACATAACCTGATAAACTACTCAGAGAGACATTAAGATAAAGAAACATTTCTTATCTCAATTGTAGGACAAATTTCTATAAGTGCCTTTAACTAGTGCTATTAAAGCATGGAATGAGTTGCCTGAATCAGACAGGAAAACTAATGATTTAACAGAGTTTAAGTCTTTAATTAATGCAGGGATACCTCTTAAGATGTGATTAAATTCTTATTTTCAGGAAACATCTGTAAACCTCAAAGAAAATATTTCCACATTTTCTTTAACTAGGCATGATGTGGTTCTACCTTTTTTTTTTTTTATTCAGCATTTCTTCACTTTACAGAGGCATGAGTCCTAAAGTCCTGTTTCATCAATGTTTCACTGTATTTTAACGGAATTATATTTTAAATAGTAAACTAAAAATTCTGATTTGATAGAGGGCATTTGTAATAAATTTGTTCTCTACTGTCTTGTCTTTTAATATCTTTGACCAGTGCTCATTTTGTCATTTATTTAAAATATTAAGGGTGTCAACTTGTCAGGTGGTCAGAAACAAAGAATCTCTTTGGCCAGAGCTGTTTATAATCAAGCTGATATTTATTTATTAGATGACCCTCTAAGTGCTTTAGACAGCCATGTTTCAGAAGAAATCTTTAACAATGTAATCAGTAAACGTGGAATGCTTAAAGAAAAGGTTAGATTGTTTCATACTGTTTTTTACTTTATAATCATGCTTCAATTTACTTTTTTCATTTTTACCTTAAAATGAGTTTTTACTTTATAATCATGATAACAACTTAAATTTACAATTAGATTTTGATCTTAAAATAAGTTTTTACCTTGAATGTTAAAATAAATAATGATGCTATGTCATAAAAGAAAAAAAATATTTATTTCACAAAATTCACTTGATCACAAAATATCATTTCTCTTTAATTATATATTGTTTTATACTTTCAAATCCTAATGTATCATGTGTACATATGACTTACACTATTTACTTTTTACAGATAAGGTTGTTGGTGACTTACAACATGAACTGTCTTTCAAGTGTAGACAGAATTATTGTGTTGTCCAATGGCTCCATTGTTGGCTTAGGAACATATGGTGAATTGTGTCAACAAGGAATAATTAACCCAGCATTTCTTGAATATTTGTCTAAGTCATTGGCTAAGAAAGGTGCAGACAATCTTGTCATTCTCAATGAAATGAATACAAAACTTTGTGATTTTTTTCTAATTGTGTGATTTGTTGTTACCCTACAAAACTTAACATTGATTTCTAATCAGAAGATGTATAATGTCAAAAACTAATTAAAAAAAAACAATCACTATTTCTGTTTACTTCAACAAAACATACAACCTTATAAATGAATGTTTCAGGGGCTGTGAAACCAACTTACAAAGTTGCTCCTACTTATTATTCACTCAAGATGAATCAGGGAACAGAAATTATCAAAAGTGGCTTGACATCATCCTGTCATGTCATCAGACAACAGCATATTATACATGATGAACAAGCTGAGATGGGAAAGGTAACTCTTACCTTTTTAAACTAAAAATTACTATAACTTTTTATAACTATAACCTAGATATATAGTAAATGATATATTTTATAGCTTATCAGTGCATATTTAAAACCCTAAAAAACTCAAAACTACTCTGTTCCTCTCATCAGGAAAAAAAAAAGATATTATTGTAATTCTAAGGGAGGCTACTCATATAAGACAAAAAAAAGATGCTATTACAGTGATTGTGAAAAATATGAGGACACAACAAACATATTAGGAATATTCATTTTCAGTGCTTCTATTATCTAAAAAGTTCAATCCTGCTGCCTATTACAACTAAAACAGGATCTTAGGAATGGTTGCCTTCCTAAAACATCAGTAATGTCTTCAACTGCCCAGGAATGACCTTAAGCTATTACACAACTTTCAGACATCTTTACTGGGCACTTCTTCTGTTCTCTGGCTATGATCCTTTTGTTGCTGCTGCTGGTGGAACTAACTCTTCTCGTCTATATTTCTTGTCCCTACTCCTGGGTTAAGTTTCTTTTTCATTTGGGTGGAAGTACGTTTCTGTGTCTCAGTTATAACACTGAGTTTCAACCTGGTTTTAAATGGTGTGATGTGTGCTAGTGCACTTCATAAACACTGGTTCTGAAAGCAGAGTTATAAGATTATTATGCAACTCTGAAGATAACTTATATGGGAATCATGTGACCCTATAATGGCCCCAAATGTGTGCATTGTTTATAGGGCATGACACTTAACAATTCACCTGTTTTGGTAATCACTTAAGGATATTTTATGTTGCCTGCATAATAAAAATTGGTTATGTGCTTCTACAAATGTCAGATTAACATTTATATACATTTGCTGATTCAGGAGCCAATTAAAGTTTCTGGCTTTCATCAGAACCTTTTTGGCACCTATCATTTTAATATTTAAAAATCTCCTTCCATTCTACACTCAGGAAGTCACTAAATTTGTTTATTATCTGAAAACATGTTCAGGTCAAATGGTCACTCTACTGGATGTTGGTTCAAGGACTTGGGTGGAAGCAATCAGTAATCATACTTGTCTTTCTGTTGGCCTATCATGCAATGTTTAATGTGGGAAATATTTGGCTGGCCAACTGGAATGATGACATGTTACTCAATAACTTCACATCTCTCCCTGGAAACACAACAGAGAGATACCAGAGAAACAGCTACTATCTCAGTGTATACACAGTGTTTGGTATACTGCAAAGTAAGTCTTCTTCATTTAGGTCTCAAACACTTGTACCTAGAGTCTTTTTTTTATTTGTTGAAATACAAATTTTTATCATCTAACCTACTTACAGATTTATTTATAATAATTTTTTTTATTTTTATATCTAAAATGTAGTTAACTATTTATATTTATTTAGGCAACTTTAAAAATAATTAGAATACTGTGAGCATATAACAATATGATCTTACTTTCATGGCTATTTGCAAGAGCATGGCTCAAATGTGCTTATTGTCCAGAGTTTAGCAACATAGTTTCAGGTGGTCTTATTGGGCATATATCTAACATTTATTTCCAAATTGTTTAAATGTCACCTGAAGTCTGGTATAACGAAATTTAACTATATTTTTAGTAAATTGATACATTAATATACCAGTTACAAGAATTTAACATATTTTCAAAACCTTTTTATTTTCTCATTATCAGTCAATGAATACAAGAATTAAAATGTTTTTTTTTCAGCCCTTTGTGCATTTGTTTACATGCTTTTGCTACAATTTCGACAAATCTCTGCTTCAAGAAAATTTCACACCCAACTGCTGCACAGTATAATGAATGCACCTGTTAGATTCTTTGACAGTACACCCATCGGCCGCATACTGAATCGATTTGGTGAGGACATTGTATCCGTGGACTACGATATTTACATCAAAGCTAACTACACATTGAATAATGCTTTACGTTGTCTGGCCACCCTCATATTTATTTCATGCATCATGTCTAGATTTCTGATAGTCGTAGCAGTGGTTGTAGGAGTTCTGTATATCATTCAGGTAATAACATTTTCTGGATATTGGACATGATCTCATGTAGGGGATATTGCGCTACAACATTGGTGCTACAAGAACTTATCAATAGGTCATGAGACAGCAGAAAAAGATTTAGAATATATTTAGACGGGAAATCTTTTATGCTTTCTTAAACCCCATCCGTTTTGTTCTCCTGGTAATGTACTTGGATGTAGGATTTAGCTAATTATCTGGAACTTGTCATATGCCCATACTACTTAACTTTTCTTTTTAAAACAAGAAAAACATAAAAAAAATTTTTTTTTAAAAAGACAATACCTCCATCATAAAACTTCAATTATAATAAAATAATTAAAAAAAAAACAACAAAAAAAAAAATTATTTCTTTTGTTCCTTTCAGAAGACAGTAATCTGTTCATATAAACTGAGATTTTGTGGAATTTTATCATATTGTATCTATAATGATTTATTCTTACTTTTTTTTTTTTTTTTTTACTTATTTTACAATGCTTTACTCTTACTTTTTTACTTACTCTACAAAGATTTACTCAAAGTTCTCAAACTTCTTTCCCAGCAACTGTATATTCGGTCCTCATGTCAACTCAGAAGAATGGCAAGTATCCAACAGTCTCCAATATTCATACATTTTAGTGAAACTCTGTCTGGTATCAGTGTCATTCGAGCTTATCAGGCACAAAGCAGGTTCATCAGGGAAATGTTTACAAAAATAGACAATTTCCAGGGCCTAAGAATAGCATCTATAGCAATAGCTAGGTACGAGCATTGATTGTTTGGTATCTGAACATTTTTATTCTTAAATATTTCAGGCTTTGACTAGCTCACACTTGGAAAGACCCTAGACACAGTATATAGTGCAATAGACGAAACGAGTCATCTGAATACTTATAGTGCCCCAGTGGTACACAAGACTAGATGGGTGGCAGTCTCTCTCGTCCAGTGTAACCCCCCCCCCCCCCTTTCATTCTGTTTTCCTGGTAATGTACTTTGGTATAAGATTTAGCAAATTATCTGGACCTTGTTATATGCCCATACTACTTTACTTTTCTTTAAAAAAAAAAAACAATTAGAGGGTCATTACGAGGTCTAATAAATCTGAGTGAGTGTTAACTATAATTTGTTTTTGTAAAACAAAAAGTAATTTAATTGATCCTTTTATTGTACAACAGCTGGGACATTATTCCTCAAAAGAAAACTTAGAGCTTAGTAACATTTACTTTTAGATGGTTTGAAACAGGATTAAAAATGGTCTTTAGTATACTTTTAAAAAAATGTTTCAGATGGTTTTAATATTGAATTTTGTTTATGTTTTAAATGGTTTTAAGCATGATTTTTGCTTATGTTTTAGATGGTTCGAAGCACGTCTGGATATACTGAGCAGTATCATCATTGGAGCATCCACCATCTTTGCTGTTGTGAACCGGCACAGTCTGTCACCTGGAATAGTTGCTCTCATTGTCACCTGTGCTATCCGAGTCAAGAAAATATTTTTTTCACTTTTGTATTTCAATAGGCCAACACTTTTAGTAATCTCCATATTACATCTTTTAGTAATCTCCACATTACAGCTACAGTGATGTCCACATGACATCTTTTAGTAATCTCCACATTGCAAAGAAAAACTTTAGAGTGGCCACAAAAAGGATGTATATCTTAATAACTTTGTTACGAACAAAGTTCACTTAAGCTATTTTATCTCCGTTGATCCTGCAGTACAATTGAATGATGTGATCAATTTGCATCAATTTCAAAGAGCACAACTTTTGCCAGACAATACTTGAATGGGCACATACAGAAAAGAATTAAAAAAAAAGGAAATTTCATTTAATTATTTTATTAAAATATAGATATAACATATATAATATACATAATAATATTTATAATATAGTTTATAGATATCAATATGTTTAGATTTAATAAAGTTAAGGGTTGGTTTAAGGTTAAAAGGATTGTAAGGTAGAAGTGAGTTGGGTTTAAATGTAATGATTTTAGAGTAGAATTGTGTAAGGGCTACTTTAAAGTAATGATTGTAGGGTAGAATTGTGTTAGAGGCTAGTTGAAGGATTAATATTAATGTTTAAAGGTCTAGCATTAGGTTTACATTAATGTTACATAGAGAGGTTAGTGTATATCTCTTTTAAAAACTAAATATCAACTTTCAGATTCATTATTAATTTTTTTGCATTTGCCATCCACACACTTCTAAAACATCCTGGGGTTATCTTAAAAAAAAATTTGCAGTATCTGGTTTTTCTATTTATAAATAAACTATATTTATGGCTGTAGACACTTTAATACAATCATCTATGTTATTTAGGTGAATAAGGAAATGAGTAAGTTCGCTACAATATTTGGTGAGCTGGAGAATGATGTTGTTTCCATTGAAAGAATACAACAGTTTTCAAAGATTGAAAATGAGGTAATGAATTTAAACACTAGAAATCAGGACCCAATATTATTAAGAAAAAAAAGTATTCTTATTTGCAAGTTTTTGCTTTTTTTCAAATATCACATCTACTCAGTTGGATTGCAGCTTTAAAGACCTTGAAGAATCCACTATGAGAATGTTAATTAAACTAAACAATGAAAAGAATTTAAACTTATTTTCTTAATTATGATTAAGTTGATGGAGCTAAGCCTTTTTTTTTTTTTTTTTTTTTTTACTAGTAGGACTACTTGTGTTTGAGAGTATATATAGCTTATTAACAAGTTTCAACATTTTTTTCCAGAATTCTTTTACTAGAAATAATTTGTCAACAAATGATAAAGATTGGCTAACAACTGGCTCTATCCAGTTTATAGAGTATTGTGCTAGTTATGGAGCAGGAAACAGTCCAGTTCTCAGACACGTGAATTTCTCAATTAAAGGAGGAGAAAAAGTATAATATAGTAATATAGTATAATAGAGATACTAAAAGCATAGGCTAACAATAATGGCTATTAGTAGCACAAAGACTAATATAGATTTAACAAATTAACATTGCTTTACAATGAGTTCATAGTTGTATCTCTTGCTTTACAATAAAAAATATTAGAGTCCATAATTGTTACTCTTGAGAACATATTGATTTCACTTCATGCAAACAAATTTATCCTGGTATTGGTGAATGACAATCCCATATTTTTTTTTTATGTCTTCTATAATCAATAATTTTATGAACAAAACAAAATTTAAAACAAATTTGCTAAAGATGTTCATTGGTTTAACCAAAATTATTTATTATGTTGTGTCTAAATTTATATGGGTAAAAGATACAAACAATTAAAAAACAACATTATGATTTGTTCATATTTTATGGTCATAGTTTTGTTTGTAGAAACTAATAAACTAGGATACAATTTTCAGATTGGTATTGTTGGAAAAACAGGAGCAGGTAAATCCTCCATTGCTATGGCTCTTTTTAGATTTATGGAAGAAACAGGTGGATCTGTATTGATTGATAGTGTGAACATTGCTCATGTTAATTTGAAATCTCTGAGAAATAATTTGACCATTCTACCCCAGGTATGTGGCAAGTAGTTTAGGATTGACATTCATGCCACCATTTATTTCTTTTTACCAACACTTACAAAACTGCCAGACAAAGGTTATATCAACTCACTCTGTCTGGTAAAACATTTGTACACATTATTTCTCTGAAATCCAATCTGAAATTTGTACAATTATCTCTTTTACCTGACAACACAAGAATTAATAAAAAAAAAAAAAATCCATTAGTTAATTAACTAATGGTAATAAACTGTTTTGTTTGGTATTTCAAACAAGGGAAAGAAGTTGACTGAATAGGTGGTAATAGCTGGATTAGTCCCCTTTATAGGTCATTGCTCTAAATTGAAAGAAACAATATATAACAATACAATCTTCACCAGTCATAAGTTCCTCACTAGATGAGTGGTTTGCATGTCTGCCCAAGGAGGCATCAGAGCCATGAGTTAGAATTCATGTCATTCCCTTTTTTTTTTTTTTTTTTTGTAAATGCTTTTAAATACCAATAACTGTAAAATCCACCCAGATCTCCCTTTCTTTCTAAACCCACCCCCCCACCCCCCCCATTTTCCCAACTTGTCCAGATAAGTGATAGGATCATAACATATTGAGAAAGTTAAAAGCATGAAATTGATTTAAACAAAAAACAATGGGTAAAAATGTTTCTAATCACACAGATTTATTTTAGTTAGTTTAGATCTATTGCAAATTTAATCACATGAAACTGATTGATACAATTACACTTAATATATGCTTTCGTTTTTTCTAAAAAGTATTTTTGTATGTTTCTCTTGTTAAATTTCTTTTTTAATCTATTGAAATAAAACCAGAATAAACCAATACAATATCAACATCTTTGGTGGAAACTCATCTTTAAGTTTAAGTCTTAAAAACCCTAAACCTGTGTAACTTAAATCTTGACCTCACAGGAGCCAGTTCTATTTACCGGCACTTTGCGCTTTAACCTGGATCCACGGGGAGAACAAACAGATTCTGAGATATGGAAGGCTCTTGAATTATCTCATCTAAAAACTTGTGTCGAGGGCTTACCCAATAAACTGGACTATGAAGTGGAAGAAGCTGGTGAGAATTTAAGGTACATATTTTTTTTTTTGCCTTCATATACAGCAGGGGTTCTCAACCTGTGAGTCACGACCCTCTTGGGGTCGAATGACGATTTGAATGAGGTCGCCTAAGACCATTGAAAATTGTCTACTCTTCTATTGCTGTGTGTGTGTGTGGGGGGGGGGGGTCGCGGCAGAATGGTGGATTGTAAAAAGGGGTTGCCGAGTATAAAAGGTTGAGAACCGCTAATATACAGCATTAACGCAATGTACTAAATTGTTGTAAACAATTGTATCTAAGGTAGTTAAATGTTAAACTTTTATAACGATGCATAATAAAAAGACGCGGTCTACATTAATTTCATATTACATGTTCAAAGATTTATAATAGAAAGACACACTCAGTCTTTATTAATACTGAAAAAGACAAATTTATCATTCTAAAAATACAAAACATATGATTTCAGTGTTAATTTACTGCACTAAGTTACAATTTAAGCCTGACCTATATCCTAAAAATATATGTAATACAGTAGACATTAATTACATGATTTTAAGTTGGGCACCACATCAGATTAAAAAGTGTGTTGATAATAAAGTATCAGACTATCAAGCATACCTTTACATATCAAGCATACCTGTACATATCAAGCTTACCTGTACATATCAAGCATACCTGTACATTCAACATCATATGCTTTTAGAGAACTGAAAATGGGACGAGGGAGGGAGGGATGACTCTAGAACAATGTTAAGATAGGACTGGTGAGTCAGTAGCAAAAAAGGGAACTAGAAAACAAAAGCTTAGTGAAGAGATCAAAAGTTTACTGAACAGAAAAAACCTTTAGTAAATAGAACATACGCTTAGTGAATCAAAACTTAAGTGACTGGGACATAAGCTTATTGAATCAAACAAAATTTCATTAGCTTAGTGGATATAAAAGTTTAGTGAATGAAACAAAAAAAAAACAGTGAATAGAACAAAAGTTTAGTGAATAGAACAATAGCTTTGTAAATATAAAAGTTTAGTGAATGAAACAAAAGTTTAAGTAGGCAATGTATTTTTTATCACAATTCAGTGTTGTAGATATTTCTTTGTATTTGTTTTTTGTCCTTTTCATAATGCTAGCTGATTTCTACATAATGAATGGTCAGAAAATCTAAAATTGAATTGTTTTTCTATTAAATTCTTATTTAAAATGTGTGCTATTAGTTGCACATCCTCTTGCATTAAATGTAGACATTTATTTTCAAAAGTTTTTGTTGCTTTGACAATGAGTTTATGCTTTGACTCTAACACAATCTCGAAATAAAAATATTTCTGTAGCATGGGCCAACGACAGCTTCTCTGTTTAGCAAGAACTTTATTGAAAAAGACAAAAATTTTGATTCTCGATGAGCCCACAGCATCCATTGATTTAGAGACTGAGATAGTAATCAACAAAACTATCTTTGGTGAATTCAGTCAATGTACAGTCCTTACTATCACTCACAGACTTAACACTGTGCTCCACTTTGATAAGTAAGTAAACTGCTTTTCATTGGTCTTTGGGGCAAATACTTTGTTCAATGGATTTAAATTGATTGGTTTGAATCAAGCTTTTTACATTAAAGAAAAACTACATTGGTTTATGTTAATTGCAAAATAAAATTTCCATGCTGATATTTTGTCTAGTTTTATCCAAGGACTCTTGTAGTTCAGCAGTTTTCATATTAAGCCCAGTAGTTGTTTTTTGTCAGTATCTATTACAATTTTTACTTCAGATATTTTTAAAAATTATTTCCTTTACAACTTTTAAAAAATTATCAATATTTTTATTATCTTATCTTGTCTTATATAATACAGACGTTACTTCAAAAAAGAAGATGATTAATATATAAATATATAAATAAAATCCTCATTGAAATTATAATTCTTTTTTTTTTTTTTTTCATTTGTAGAGCGTGTTTTTATGTTCTCACATTCTCAGTGCACTCTGGTTCAAACTACTTTGTAGGCATGGGGTGAAGGGGCTAGAGAGAGAAGGTTTCTGTGATGCCTACTGTTCAGAAAACACAACTCAGCTCAAGTCATGATCTCAACTTGAGCCTCCTTGATAGGTGGCTTAGTGGTTTTCACCACTCCGCCACTTAGTTGTATAAGTTTTAAAGCTAGTCACCATATTTTGCTTAATAAGGGCATTCATTCAAAGAGGAGATTTATTTATGTAGAAATTACCTTTAAAATTTTTATTTTATTTTACCTAGAATTCTGGTGATGGATGAGGGACAAGCTGTTGAGTTTGATACACCACAGAATCTTTTATCAAGACCTGATTCTTTATTTTATTCAATGTCACAAAATGGGTTCTCAGTACAGAACTCGGCAGTGTGACAGAAATGTATAATCTCTGTATATAGTTTGTGTTTGCTGATGCTGTACCAGTAAGAGTATTATTTGTTTCAATGTCAATTGTAAATCAGAGTGTTAATTTAAGCTAAAAGAATGTTTTAGAAAGGATTGTTTGTGGAATTGGCCTGTTAATAATGCAAACAATCATCTTTTAAGCAAATCTTTTGTTTATGGTACTTATCTCACCTGTGACTATGGTCTCATCTGGAACATAGGCCACCAACAAGCTTCCTTGGTTCTGGCCAAATCTCTTCCAACTGTCCCTGCTTGCCCATCAGCTTGGCATTTGCATTCAAATCTCAGCACCATTTATTTCTGGGCCATCCCTAATTCCTCTTTCCTTGGAAGCTCCAGGTGAAGTCTTATCATATGGGTTTGTGAAGGGAATGGCCAGTTCTATTGTCAGCATCACTGAAGGATATCTTCTTCAATGGGCTGCTGCTTTGTTATTGGCCACAGTTCCTCATTAGTGATATGAAAATATTATGGTGCAATAGTGATTACAATATAAAAAATATAGATGAGAAAAAGGAAAGGAAAAGGAACCTAGCCAATAATCCTGGTTCATTTATTCCATTTTAATATTTCAATACATTGTTGACTTTTGTTTTTTTAAAGTATAATATAGTTTGTAATAGCAAATGTTACTTTTAGTTTGTGCTGTGTCATTTATGTCACTTTAGGTTTTTTAATGTCATTTATGTTACTTTTAGTTTGAAAGGTCATTTATGTTACTTTTAGTTTGAAATGTCATTTATGTTACTTTTAGTTTGAAAGGTCATTTATGTTACTTTTAGTTTGAAATGTCATTTATGTTACTTTTAGTTTGAAATGTAATTTATGTTAGTTTGTACTGTGAGTGTCATTTATGCTTTGTTTCTAATGTTTTTGTTATTCATTTTACTTTGCTATAAGTGTTTTCTTTTTCCTATACACTTTTTAATGACTTTGTTTTCATTTGTGTGTATAAACCATCAGTCATTCAGTCAAGATCTGGTACTTTGTGTGAGCTGATTGAACTGTTTGATGTCTACATTTAATTTTTTTTTCTTTGCCTATTTAACACCTTTTATGCTTAATGATTCAATTATTCTTAGTTATTGTCAGTTGTTCCTGTGTCACTTGTGAATGTAAATCCCTTTAGTTTTATTGGTAGCTAAACAAGATTCTTTTAATTAGTGCACTGTTAAACATGCCTGTGGAATAAACTTATTGAACTCATTGATTTTGTGGGCAATGACTTAACAGCCTTAACTCTCTCTCTCCCTAATTATCTACCACGTTCTAGTGGAAATAACATTGGTATCGCCAGTTAGGAGAGAAAGAGTTAAAAGCCTTTTAGGTACTTTTAAAAAAAATATTGAAGTTCAGTTTACGATTAACTTTTTGAAATTATTTTGTGGGAAGCCATGAGTCTTTCAATTAATCATTCTATTTGTGATCTTTCCTTCAAAATGTACTACTAAACAAAATATCTATAGGATGTCAATAGGATAAACTCATCTAAGAGATGGCCAAGATAGAGGAAAGTTGACTTAAACCTTATTTTTTTGCAAGTCATATAAGCCAAAGAAATATTGTATTGCCTTTCTCTTGAATTTCTGCACTAGGTTTAGGTTCTTAAGACAGAAAAGTTGCTTAGAAACTACTACAAAACTATTATGTCATGCATAGCATTTTCCCAAAGCAAAAAGTTTTTTTAAAAAATGCACTGGGATGCCTTGTAGTTCTAAACTTGTGTTTAAAGATAAAAGAGTTGCAATGTCATTCATGAGGTGGTCTTGAGATAGTCTCTATTCAGGATACTGCTACTGCAGTGGCGTAAGATGGTGGGCCCCCTCCTCAACTTTTGAGTATAAAAAAAATATAGTCATCTTGTTTGCATAAGTACCGGTAAATGAAAATGTCTTCCTAGCGAAGAGTTGGCGGCCGCTCTGTTACGTTGACCATTATTTCAACTCACAAAAAAAAAAAAAAAAAAAAAAAAAAAAAGACAACCTTTGGCCTACGTTTGTTCTTCAAACGGGATACGTGCTCTGCAAAGGATAACAGTCGGATCATAAGAAGTCCCTCTCAATAGGCCCACTGTCCATATCGGCGTTTGCAAGAACATATCCCTGTTTGTAGTGCGGCCTTGCCACCGTATGTCTATGATGGTGAAAGCGTCCGAGAAGTCTTAGTTGCTTTCTGCGTAGTAGGCCTACACATGGTCCATGTCTCAGATCTATAAAGAAGGTTTTTGAATGCAATAGATCTAGATTTACATGATTATATATCGTTATTTTTTTAATTTCGACTTTATTTACAAAATTGAAATAAATTTCAATCTTTTTAATTTGATTATTTTTTTAACAAATAGTTTATTTGTCCTCTCTCTTATGACATTGACCTGTATAGTAGAGTCACTATTGCGGAGCAGGCATGTTTGCGGAACAGCTCGTCGAAATTAGTTAAAATCTACTTTATTTTGAAATTTTCTGCTAAACTACTGAAATGGTACTGTGCATGGTCCATTTCTCTACATTTTCAATATAAGGGTTTTCCTTTCACAGCTGAAAATTAATTTTGACTCCAGGTTAAAGTTGACAGGTCTGGAATCGTCCATTATTTTTCACGTACCAGGAGAACCGCATAGGTCAGGGCTTAAGGCTTTTTAAAAATGATAATGACACATCACCTGCATGATACACCTATTTTTGGGTTTTTAAATGAATGTGTGAATGTGGAAAAACTTCATTACGTAGCCATCTACCAGGAATTTAATTTTAAAAAAATCGGGAGGTGTTTACCCAATTTTTACCTTTTTAAAGGTAGTCACAATAGGGAACACTATAGATGTCATTTATTTGACCTGCACATTTAACTTAATATTTACACAGTGATTTAGATTATCGGAGTTTAAATTATGAGTTTGTATTAGTATACATAATTTAAAAACATTTAGAGAATAATATTACATATAATTTATGATTACCAGACGTCCAGCAAAAAGAGGACAAATCATAACATCAAATAATATCATATAGGCCTATATAATATTAATATAACACAAAAGAATTAAAGAATAATGGAAAATAAAACCTTGTAAGGAAAATAAGGGTAGTGTGAAGTCAATTAAATTAAAGATGTAAAGAATTAAAAAGTGACAATGTGTTGTCTTAAGCTTTATTAAAATAAAATTAATGTAAAGGATAAGGAGTTCAAGTATTATATAAGACTAATAAATATATGCTATATATAGGCTTTGTTCCGACATTTTTACCGTGTTCCGCAATTGTGACTTCTTAAAAAATTCTGTTCCGTAATTGTGACTGACCATATCTCAGTCGATTTGAATGTAAAATTTAATTATCAGTTGAAAAACTAAACAATGCGTCTATTTTTATCGGAAAATGGATGGGCAATGCCTAGATACTTTTATAGTTTTTCCATAGGTCTAACCATTACGGAGCAAAAAATTGAAAACTAAAAGTAGCTGCTAACTGTTCCGCAATAGTGACTCTACTCTATATATAGTCATCTAGCTGCGAAGCTCCTACTTTTTTTTTTGAGGAGGCCCGGCCTAGAGTCTATTGGATCTAGACTAGTGAGTTCAATCTATATCTTTTTACAGGCCTTGTCAAATATAAACAGCGCCAATGTTTTTATAAGTGAAATAATAGGAAACAACAGCGGGCATGGTTTAAAGCTGAATTTTAAGTATTTATTAATAACTTATTAATTGTTGAAAAAAAAAATCGACCTAGATCTATTTTGTTTTGCTTGATTTATCTAATTTTCTGTTTTGGCCAAATTTGGGAAACCCTGTGTTTGAGGGAAAATCCAAAAAAGATAATTGACAAACAAAACGAAACGGTTTAAAGTCCATATAAATGTAACTACCCCGTGTTGTCGTTTCATTAACCATTGTAATCTTTGGGAATAACATTAGATTTTACTTGGTAGGCCCTACATTTCAGCCTTTAAAATGTGACACTCTAGATCTAGACATATTAAAAAAAAGATCTATATGTATAACTTGTGAAAATACATTATAGATTTCTGTCTTTTGGTGAATTTAAGTCAACCCAAACTATAGGCATACTCACTAAACATTTTTCGTAAAAAGTGGGATGTGTTAAAAAAAATATTTTGCATAGCCTATATATTTTCTAGAGCAAGACTATATGTAGATAGCTATAGATCTATAGATTCTAGAACTATTAAAAAGGATATCTATCAGCTTTTTAAAATGTTAATATATACAAGCAGAAAAAAATCTGAAATAAAGTAGATCTAGATATTTAAGTAATTTGGCAGTGGGACTACGTATAGCCTACACAGTGACGTAGCTAGGGATTTGGGGGCACGGGAGGCTAAAATTAAATTGACCTCTTTAGGGGC
The DNA here is from genome assembly GCA_030265305.1 of Biomphalaria pfeifferi. Classification (NCBI taxonomy): domain Eukaryota; kingdom Metazoa; phylum Mollusca; class Gastropoda; family Planorbidae; genus Biomphalaria; species Biomphalaria pfeifferi. Next base: position 3,021,203 of record JASAOG010000048.1, read on the forward strand.
CCCTGTGTTTTGACATGAAATATAATTTAGAAGCCCCTCTCAAGTGGGGGATTTTCAAATTTGGATCCCCCCCTCCTCCCACCCTGGCTGCGCCTCTGCGTGTAGGCCCACACAATCAATACGTACATTGGAACAATCTTTTGTAATAATCTAATTAGATCCAGACATATATATCGGCCTAACTGTTTGTATTGTAGATTCCTTTTAAATCTTGACTTTTAACCTTCTTTAAACTCAAACTTTAGCGGCCCCCGAAAGGGGGATATATATATATAGCCGCTTTAAGTTTCGTGTGGTGTCTGTCCGTCCGTTTCGATATTAAAAAAACAAAGAAACTCGAAAGGATAATTGAAAATCTGATATTAAGATGTTTTAGATCTTTTAAAGTTACTTTTTTGTTTTGCTTTGTTTTGAAAATTAACTATGCAAGCAGTTTTTTTTCATATAAATACAATTATTCAATATTAATAATAAAATAGAGGGGAGAATATTTAATATAAGGAGAGGCTGAATAGTAGACTTCTAACTCTTTTATGTAACGTTTTAAATGTTTTTTTTTTTTCTAAAATAGTGTTGTTGTTTTTTTTTAAATGTGTAAGGCCTATCTTATATCTTATATGATACAGACGTTACGTAAAAAAAAAAAGAAGATGATTACGTCCTACGCGTCATGCATTTAGCCTAGTCATGCATACATATTAACCAATGACCTAAATTCTGCCAAGTCACAGGTTTTCCTGACTAGCTCAGGCAACCCATTCCATTAAATACTAAATTGAGTATTTTTCTGTCATACAAGCTACCTAAATTTCAAATAAAATGTTAACCTATATGCTCAAAAGAAAGAATGCATTTAGTAGGTACATAAGTCGAATGTAATTTAAAACAAGAATTAATAGACAATATCTCATACTCATAGTATGTAAATATAGGCCTTTATATTTGTAGCCTGTAATACTAACAATAGTGGCGTCAGTGTGTGTGTGTGGGGGGGGGGGGGCTACGGGCCGAAACGGGTGACACCCATCAGGGAGTGACAGGTTAAGAAAAAATACACCTTTGCAAATTCTGACAATGTTTTGAAAAAAAAAAGTGATTGTAGCTAGAAACCTAAACATACTTATGTCTGAGATACGTCCTCGTTAATGCACTTCCTGTGACGTCTGCTTCCTTATGTCATAACGGACACGTTTCTTCAAATTGGCGGACCATCGGCCCATTAGAGGACGTCTTTCTAAACAAGAAAATGGACTTAACAAAGATCAAGCCCACTAGAAGCTTTGTCTCCGGTGCATCAAATGCCTCTCACACTTTAATATCGAACCATCTCACGACATTTTAATGTAATATAATTTGGCCTGCGATCTTCTTACTTGGAGAAAACGTTCATAGCAGACCCATAAGAATGAGTTTCTTACGTTTTGAAATGCAGAGAAACTTTGGGACCCGGGGATACGCCCCCAAACCCCACAAAGCCCCATCAGATTTCATTAGGAATAAGAGAGCAGGAGATCTAGGTGGGCGTCACTCGTAAAATGTAAAGCCGACTAAAAGTCTTTAAATGCTAAAAAAAAAGAAAACATTTGTTTCATTGAAGTGACGTCTAATTCTAATTTTAATAAAAATGATTCAGAGAAAAAGTTAGAAAGAAATGTTAAAATAGAATCAACATTCATTTTTAAGGTGTGTGATTCGTAATTATCTCACTGTAATATGTTAAAAAAAACTTTCGATACCTTTTATCGATGTTTTTTAACGGGATATAGTTCAAGGCGGGGGAGGGGGATGACTACCAGAGCTAACAGATCCTAGTGACGCCACTGATTAAAGGTACACTTACAACAAAAAGGAAAAAAAGTTTCTCAATTGAGACCTTGAAAGATTGGCCCTTTACAAAACAATTAGCTAAATTAGATAATCATTCATTATCATCAGTTAGGCCAGGTTTACATTGAACCATATTTTCATAACTATCGGTTCATTGAATAGCCTACATATAATTAAATGAATACGTAACAATGAAATAATAAAAATATTAATAAATCTCAGTCGGACTAACAAAACAATAGTAGATGGCTGCCTGGTCGTGCGGTTTGCGAGCTGGACTGTCGTTCAGATTTATCGATGGTTCCGGGTTCAAACCCTGCCCGCTCCCATCCCCCGTCGTCCTGCGGGAGGTTTGGACTAGGAAGTAAACTATCTTCAACTCTGAAGGAACATCCGAAACATGTAAAACATTTTTACATTGGCAACACATTCGAAACTTATGGGCCTCTTCTTTATTAATGGCGGAGATAAAGTGTTGTTACCGGTCGTTGATTTGTAGCACCAAACTGCTGGTAGACAACTAAACCGTTGTAGGCGTAATATATCTTAACTAGTAAAACTTCAGATAACTTAAATAATTTCATTGTAACAATGCTAAATACAACTTTATTTATAATACAGAAAAAAAAAGAAATAAATGTAGTAGACTGTTGTAGGCTAATAATACATTTAAAAAAATTAACTCACTACAATAACGCAGCCAGCTTTCAGTCTCCCGTTCTGGAGTCGTCTCCCCTAACTAAGACCAAGTGACGACAATGCCACCTATGTTGCATCATTCACATCCAATCGCTAGCCTCTTCCCACCGTCACCATACAAACATACACACACACTCCATAACCTAGGGTTGTGGTCTTTGATAGTTTGTAACTCATGGTTTTTTGATATTCAAGCTGAAAATATTGAAGCCTGTCTTTTTTTTTTTTTACTTGCCAGAGTAGACCACATCGGGGGCAGATTTTGTATTTGTGTTTCTACACAAACTGTCTTTATAGTCAGGGCCGGTCTTAGGGCACTGCAACATATGCACTACGCACTTTCGCTCTAACTCTAGTAGTAAATTATTGAATTAAACCATTTTAACTTATAAAAGGGTTTCAGCTCCTGGAAATCTCCTGAAATTGCAAAGTATACGGAAAAAAGTCATGAAAATCTCCTGAAATAATTAAAATATACTGAAAATTCAAAACATGTTCTGAAAAATAGACAAAATATGGAAAACGCCAATCCTACTCGCGATTAAAAAAAGGGCATTGTCAGCTTTCATTTAATACAAATAATAGGGCGAATTTTAACCAATAAAAGGACGTTCCAAATCGATTTACTGTAATAGTCAATGGCATTTGAATCTATCTCGATCTCTTAAAAAAAATCAAAAGAGATATTTTGCTAGTTGATGGTAAATTTAAAAGGCCGATCTGAATGTTTATCGGCTTTATGTTGAAAATCTACCTTGTATTGTAGATGGCTCGTAAAGTGAATTTGATCGTGATTTTGCCCTTAGTAAAGTAAAGAATAAAATACATAGACGAATTTATTTTCTAACAAACAATCTTAATTTTCACTTATTATCCTTTTCCCTACCCAGACATAGCCCCGCGCAATCCGTTTCGCACACGGCCCCGCAATCTGTTTTACCGGCCCTGTTTGTAGCGTTGTTTATTTTATAATGTTTTACTTGCAAGACAAGTTTTATACTAGACCAAGAAGTAAACAGCACTATGTTCACTGCAAAAGTGTGTACGTGTGTGTGTGTAGAGGGGGGTGGGGGTGGCAATGTTTTTATAGCGATGGCCTCTCGCAACAATGTCTAAATATAACTATGCCGTTTTGGTTAGAGCAAAACGCTAGGACTGTAACGTAGATGTGCTCACCATGTTGACACGTTTCAGATGCAAAGGATCTAGTTACGTGACCATCCACTTTAGAATGTCTTGATTGAGAGTGAATGTCTGATTTAGATCAATTTGACGTGTGCTGTATGTCACTCTTTTTTCAAATGTGAGTCTACAAGATTAATTACATGTTTAAAAAAAAAGGGGGGGGGAGGGGTGAACCAATCAATGAATCTTCAAACCCAATTCAAAATAAAGATTTGGGTTTGAAGCATATATATTTAATTTAGCTGGACTTGTCAAGGGCAAAAGCTCCAGAAATAAAGCATCATCATAAGTAACTCCAAGTGTCTCTATTTCCTATCTTTCCAATGTCGATTAGTTTAATTATAAACATGATGAAACTAGTCTAGATGTGAGATTAAAAATGTGTCATCTTGAATATGACCGCACCAATTTAAGACCTAGTGATTTACAGCGTTTTATAGGCCAAAGTAGGCTATCTACTGGGGCAACAGTGCCAATATACAGAGCTCACAATCACGCCAACTCCAGTTTCTATTAAGCATCTACAGATAATTCAAACAGTTGTAAGCGATTATATTCAACCATTTGAGCTAGTAAAACATGTCACCTCTGGGCTACCAAAATTACACTACTAAGCAAAATCCTATTTCCATATGTAATTAAAAAAAATAGGCAAACATTTTAGAGCATCAGTAGTATACTTTTGTATGATCTATCCAGGCATTCATATAATTTTTATGGGATGATCCGTTGTCGTTTCGCGTCAGGAGTAGGCTTATCTAGATAGGCCCTATATATTTAACAATCACACTAGTATTAAACATTTTATTAGCTAGAAGCGATCTCCAAAGTTCAATGAATTGTTTTAGAGGATTAATTGTAATGTATCTAATATCAAATTATCCTTATTATCCGTTTCTTTGACTCTTTAGAATTCTCAGAAGGTCGGAGAGGATCTACCTATAAATCAAAATGGTGTTTAATCATCTAACACAACTAATATCTGTCTACTTGATATAGGCGTATAGATCTATGTATATCAGTCGATCGTGTGCCAATAGACCCAGATCTATATGTTACTCCTAGGTTTTTTTACTAGTTCAAATCGAAGTTTCTTAATTCGTGGAGTGCCAAAATATTGGGCAAGACACACACACACACGCTTAATAAAAAAAGGGGGGGGGGTAGGAGGAGGCAAAAAAAACTTCTTTTTTTTCTCCAAAGGACAAAAATCTATTTTATTTGCAATATCATTGTATTTGAACACTGACAAAGTAACAACATGTCTAACAAACTAATTAAACTTTTAGACGTTTTCATCTTCGAATTATGCCTATAACCTTTCAAATCGTTCTCACGAAAAGGTTCTTCAACCAAACCGACTTAAAACGTATTAGAATTCCCTTGCAGACGACACCTGTTAAGTCGGTGCACGTAATAGGCACGTAGTAGGCCAAGTTATCATAGCAATTTTTCTTTTAAAGTGCAACTGAAGTGGGCTAATTTTAATGTAAATGTTAACACACTGTTTCGTCTCAAGCGTCCGTTAAGGTTATATGCTACATGAAGATAACAATAGCTACTGACCTTAATGACCTTATATATCGTACCTTCCACGTGTGTGTAAGTAGACCCTATATGCAGATGTTGGATATTAAATTCAACCGGCTTTAGGTATTAAAATAATGAAAAAACGGGAAGGGGAATTAAATGGCGTAATCAAGAAACTCTACGGTACAAAGAGGAGGAGGGGGGAGTCAAGTGCTCAGACACTTAGTATATTTGTGTGTGTGTATCGTGACATGACAGTTAGAAGGATGGTGTTATGAGAGGGCTATTATACCTAAATTTATCATACTAAAAGTAGGCTATGTGTTTCAATAAGAACCTATAGGCCTTTGGATCAATTAAGACTAATTATCCATTTATAAACCTACTCTTCATTGGGAACGTATTTTTTCGCGGAAAATTATACTAAGGCACTATTTCCATACAAACAGATAAATATTGTAAGTAGATTTCGTTTTATATTAGAGACAATAAAACTGACTATTATAAAGCTATAAGTAGCATGTTTTATAATAGCCCTTGGACTTAAAAACTATTTATAGCGTCTCATAATCAAACAAGATCCCGTGAAGATGACATAGGCCTAATTGGCATAATGTGTTTTGCGGTAAAGGGCATATGTGTTGAATGAAAATAATAGAGAATTTAATCAGGATCTAGAATCGAGTTTCAATTAATTATTGATTTACATTCATCCCCCTTGATCCTTATATACTTGAAGTCCGTAGGCCTATATCTTGCGGTAATTTCCCCGGCTGCGGTTTTCCCTCTCGTTCACTATTTAATGGACCTCATTCACCAGTCGTAAACAAACAACATTGAGCCATGTGATTATCTATCTATTCTATACAAATTACGATATAATTTTTATTAACAATGGTTATCACGTAACAGTTTTTTTTATCAATATTATCACGTGACTGTTCGTTTTGGTGAATGAGGTCCATTACGTACGTACTGTATTGCCATTCAATTGTTCGTGGTTGATTTAAAAACAAATAGGGTGATTCGGGTTGGTTATACATTTATAAAAACTTTTTTTATTGATAAGTTTCATGTTTGTTGATATCTTTAATAGTAGATCTACTAAATCACCAGGACTACAAACAACATAAACATAAACAGAGATATTCAGTGAAATATTCAATCAGTGATTACATAGATTTGTGACTATATCCGATAAATACTTGTGTAGAATAGGGCAGAGCCGCAAGCGCATATCTAAGCCTATACATAGGGCCTATAGAGTGAGCGCGATTTAAAAATCTATGTTATGCTAATTGTTACTTAGGCCTAATAAGTAATCATTTTTTGTCGTAATCAGATGTGACTAGATCTACAAATAATGATTTCCGATAAAAAATGGTGACTAAAAACTTCACTGATCTGCTTTGCAGCGGGGAATTACTTTGGGTAAGGAGAGCTCTTTTGCAAGTAAATCTAGATTAATCTAGTAAATCTGTATTTATAAAATAGAATAATGGTCAGCTACCTATAGAAGCTTTATCTTTGTTGGAAAGTGATGTATCTTAACTTAGCTTATAAATTACAGATGGCCTTTTAAAGAAAAAGATACTTAGGCCTAGGTCTAAATAATATCCATGTGTGAATATGGTTTTCCTGGCTGTTTCAAGCAACCCATTCTATTCTATAATGGCATTTGGGAAGCAAGAGCACTTACAAGAATTCATATCCATAATAGAAATGCAGAAATATGTGACTCCCATATAATGTTTCTTCTCTTTGTTAACTCTGTCAAGCTTTCATTACCTACTCATGGGTGAGTCCTGTTTTACATAAAATTCAACGAGTGAAAACACCCGTGGTTATAAGATAGTATAAAAATAGCTGGATTGGATGACTTAACAGAAAGTTAAATTCTCCCCATCGGAGTGTAACAAGCTATGGTAGCAAGTTAAAGTTGTGTTGACAATTTTATTATAAATCTGAAGAAGAGTTCAGCAGTTAAAAATTTTCATCGACTGCATGAGAAAAAAAAGAAGAAATCATTCATTAAGTTGACTTATTTACCCATCTTGTGAAATACCCACAAACCATTTTTTTAAAAATGGAATTTCATTATAGACCCACCTAGGGCCTACATAACATACTTTCAATTTTTCTAATAAATATAGATCTAGCCAAAACATTTAAATCTAGAATTATTTAAACTTATATCCCATAGGATGAATCTTTAACATGGACAAACAACTCATGGCCACAGTTTACAGATTGCTTTCAAAAGACAGTCATAGCATGGATACCCTGTGGCTGGGTTTGGTTATCTGCCCCTTTCTATGCTTACCATTTGTTGTCTGATAAAAGAAAAGTTCAACCAATCAGATTCCTGTTTTGTCTCAAAATAGTGAGTTTGCTATCTATAATTAGACTTTATTACATGCAATAATTTTAATAAATAAAACTTTTTTTGAAAAAAAAAGTGCTGCTTATAACCTAGGTAAATGGCTTTAAAAATGATATGTAGCAGTAGATTGCATTCATTCACTGTTAGAAGTTAAACCATACACTTCTAAACTTTTGTTTTAGGGCTACATACCAGATTATGGCCTATTTAAATGTTCAGCTATCAAACTGAAAAAGAGTAATGTTTTATGATATACATCTAGCCATTCAAGATATTCAGAATCAGCTATAGTTATACAACTTTTATCTGTTGTTATTACTGTTTGTTATGCTAGTTCTTGAATTGTTTCAGACTATTATAATCATATGGTATATTGTAAATTATAAAATGAATATTTTGATTTCAGTTTTTCATTTTAGCTTCAATTGGTGTACATATTGTTCATGCATTTGAGTCATTCAGAGACAGGAAATCAATTGCTTCAATAACATCTCCTCTTATATGGATTGCTACAATGGTGAGGACATCTCCATAATGAGTAAAATGAATTGTGGGAAAACATTTAATTTAATTACCTGTGGGAGAAGGGTGTATCTGGGAAAAGGTTCCAGTGGTGCGCAGTCCTCAAACACTACTCACCTCAAGGTGGCATTTTAAATCAAATCCCTTGTTTGTAAAACTTTTTTGAAAAATGTTTTACATGTTTGGGATTTTCCTTCAGAGCTGAAGATAATCTACTTCTTAGTTCAAACATCCCACCCACGATGTGGTATGGCAGCGGAAAAGGTATGAACCAGCACCATCGAGACGGCTGATCGACAATCCAGGATACATGACGCTTGCCATCCTTTGATAGGCAACCTAGTGATTTATTCCACACAGCCAATCAAAACTGATGTGAATACTGCAATCTGTTTTCTATGCAAATTAAAGTATAATTCTAAGATGGCCTTACATATTCATTACTGACATTTACTGACTCACCATGGGAGTAAGAACAGAGTATAATCTATGGCTCATTATAAGTACTTATATATAATGATGAAATTCACTTGAATGATATTGATCATGCTACAAAGATTCCTGTGTTCTATGTTCTCATCTCTGTTAAATGTTCTCTATCTTGTCTATGTTCTCATCTCTGTTGAATGTTCTCCATCTTGTCTTTGTTCTCATCTCTGTTGAATGTTCCCCATCTTTCCTATGTTCTCATCTCTGTTGAATGTTCCCCATCTTGTCTATGTTCTCATCTCTGTTAAATGTTCCCCATCTTGTCTATGTTCTCATCTCTGTTGAATGTTCTCCATCTTGTCTATGTTCTCATCTCTGTTGAATGTTCCCTATCTTGTCTAAGAATCTGACCTGAATTCTTTTTTCTGTAAGTGGCTCCAAGGTAGAAAAATTGCTCCCTCTTAGGTTCACCACATGTGGCTTTACTACATGAACATTGAAGCTTACTTGTACACATTTACCTACCTCTTGTAGTGTAGAATTTTCTATTTTCCACCATTTTTTTGTACTTTTCATATCATTATTAATGATAATATATTTTATGCATATAATTAATGTATTTGCATTATCTCTGTTTTTGTATGTAAGTTTTCTTTGCATTATTTTTTGGTTAGTAGCTGTAAATTAAACTTTTATTGTATATAATTAAAAAGATGTTTTCTTTGTTTTAGTTTCTACATTCCTATTTAGTTTATCTCGAGAGAACCAGGAAAAAAGTCAGATCACCAATTTCCTTTATATTTTGGATCCTAGTTACTATAGCTTCATCTATTTCCTTGCATACAACTTTAAACCTACAGGTAATGATGAATTAAAAATTTTCAACTATTAAAATCCTTTTCACTTGCTGATGGGTTCTATCTTTACTGTACATAATCAATACTTAAAAAAAAAGAATTATTGCTGCAGAAAAAAAAGTGAATAGAGAAGTGTAGATATAACATTTATAAATTGTATCAACGACATAATGTACAACAATATATAGTCACAGTACATCTGGAAGGAAGGGCCAGTAAGTACTATTGTCTAACCTCCAATTCAAACAGTTTACATTGGTCCTATGGATAAAAAAAAATGAGATAGATGAACAAAAGAACTAATTTTTAGTAAATAGGCAACACATGCAAATATTAGAGACATTTTACTAAAGAAAAAAGGAATATGAATAGATCCTTTACATTTTCTGATGTTTAAGCTATTTTCTATTTTGGTTATGAATAATTTTGCAAAGATAATGACAGCTGGAACTGATAACATACCATCAGAACTTTTAAAACACGGCGGCTCACATATACCTAAATATTTTTTGACAATCTACCAAATAATATGGGATGAAAAAATATTGCCAAAAGAATGGACCCAATCATTAATCATTCCACTGCCCAAGAAAAGAAACTTGAGACAATGCCAAAACTACAGAATGTTCAGTCTGCTCAGCCACCTGAACAAGATTATCATTAGAATAGTTCTCAACAGACTCAAGAAAAAAGCTGAGGAGGTCCTTTCCGAAAAACAGGCAGGCTTCAGAGACAGGTAAATGACAGGTAAATGAAAAAAAAGTCTTTAACACTAAAACAAATTGTTTCACAACTTAATAGACTTCAAAAAAAGCTTTTGACTGGGTTTGGCATGATGACAAGTGATGAGGGAGTTCAACATTTTGATTTTATCAAATGCGAATAGCTCAGTACTTCTGAAAAATCCAAATAGAAAATCAGCTTCCCAGTAAAATTATAACTGTATTGTTCGCAAGTAGTCTCTGTATTTCTATATGGTTGTGAAAGTTGGACACTGAAAGCTAAGGCTGAAAGAAGAATTAAAATTTTTGAGAGTAAATACTAGAGAAAAATTTTGGGCATCAGTTACCAGGAAAAGAAGATAAATGAGTTTGTACTTTTACATGTCAACACTCTTTCTGGCAAAAAAAATTTCTGAAAACTGTAAAGAGACAAAAGCTTAGCTGGTTTGGTCATACTGTAAGACATGACGACTATCAGAAGTCCTTCAAGGTACAGTAAAGAGAGCATGAAGAAAGGGTCATCTTAAGAAAAGCTGGCTGGATAACATAAAGGAATGGACTGGCCTCTCTCTTGATATTTTGCTAAGAACAGCTGCTGACCGGTAAAAGTGGAGAGATTTGGTTACGCGAACTGTCACAGCACTGCTATTAGGAAAGTCAAGGGATAGATGAGAGAATGACAGCTAATACTTAAGTGATGGGGCATTATGGCTGATTGGTATAACTTTAACACATGAACCAAAGTAGTCATAAATTGCAATGAATTTCTCTAAAAAAAAATTAAAAATTAAACAGAGTTTGAATCCAGGTGAAGGCTGGAATTTTCTAGCTTTGGAATTTTTAAAATGACCCTGAGTCTACTGGACTCTATTTTTACCTGATATACATTTAGAAAGTAAAAGCAGTTAGTCCATTTGCTTATCACATTACATCTTTGTTATGGGTACCTGTTAACCTTAGAAACAGATGAGCTTTACATCATCTGCTGCCATAGATCACAAGGCCTGAATGGTGTACCTTTACATGTTTTTTTTCTTTAGACTATAGTAGAGCAATTTAAAAAACTTTATTTCTATGGCAATCATTTTTACAAATTTATCTTAACAAAGAAAATGTATGAAAATGCAGCATGTGTCCATATTTATTATAAAATTTTATACAAGCTTAATAATTTAACCCATTAATTCCCATGTACTGAATTTAAAGTTGAATTAATTTGTAGATCAGTGCAAACAAATGAGCAATTATTAATTTGTAGATCAGTGCTAGCAAATGAGCAATTATTAATTTGTAGATCAGTGCTAGCAAATGAGCAATTATTAATTTTCTTTATGCCTGACAGTTATATCTTGCAGATGAGGCTACTCTACCTTTGGTCTGTATCAAGTTTGCAGTTTCAGTGCTGTCTGTCTTAGTACACTGTCTTCCAGATTATGTCAAGCAAAAAGACATAGAGGCATAGTTCTTGTTTACCATTTTAATAATTAGAAAATCTCAATGTTTTCATATCATTCTTTTGAAAGACTTAAAAAACAACACCAACAAACATTGTTAAAAGCTATCCATTGCAAAGGTTATTTCCTAAACATATGTACATACCAAATCCTTCATGTTCATTCGAGATTATTATTATTTTTAATATTTTATATTTTCATCACTTTCATAATACTCTTTATAACACACCATTCTTTTGAAAATCCACAGTTCATTAGAGATTAAATTTTTTTGGATTCAGGACATACAAAAAAATACAACAACAACAACAACTACATATTAGTTTATGTATAAGAGTGAACTATTATAATTCAAGTGATAATTAGACTGAATAAATTTTGATTACTAATAAAGTAAATGAAGATTTTAATTCTAGTTTGATTAGATGCTCTCCCTTTAGTTGCATATGATTTTTCCTGGAAATTATTACATACAAAAAAATTAAAGTAAAAATCTTTTAGTTTATAAACATTCATTTCTCTTTTTCTTATAGGGGAAAAATCCAGAGCTATTTTCTTCTTTAATCACCTGGATTTTTCTTTTCTGGTTTGAATGGTGAGTATAATCAAAGAAGCGGCCAGTTTAATCTTTGGATGTGTTGATTGATATTGAAGCAATTGTCAACAGAGAGTTTTTTTTAGTTTGCGTTTTCTTGATTATTTTTAATCACAAGAAACAATTTATTTGACAGTCTACCGTAACATGAACAAAAATTCCTTAAAGGATTTCTTTTTATAATAATTCTATTTGATTGTGATAATTACTAAATTTGCCAAGGAAGTAATTATTTTTAAACAAGAATAAGTCTTTTGTTACTTTTAAACGTATTTATGGTCCATACATTTAGTTTTCTTTAGGTCGCTTCATTTTTATTTCAAAGGAGAGTAGGTCTATAGTGTTTTTAATGTGTCTCAATATTTAAAGCTTATAGCAAACCAAAAGCCAACCTTTAAAAAAAAACAACTAATACTCAATTTTTTTTTTTTTAAATTTTTTTTTTCAGGCTTGTTATAAAAGGATTTAAATCCAGATTAAGTGATGAAGATATTTTCAAGCTTCATCCTCAAGACAGAACCAAGAGAACAGTAAAGAAGTTTTTATACTACTGGGATAAAGAAGTAAATAAGAAAGTCAGGTGAGTTGGTTTGAAAAAATTGTTTCAATGATTTAAAATAGGTTCTTAAGATATATTGGAGGCATGGTGGCCAAGTGGTAAAGTGCTTGGCTTCTGAACCGGAGGATCCCTGGTTCAAATCCTGGCAAAGACTAGGATTTTTAATTTCAAGATCTTTAGGGCCTCTCTTGGGTACCTGACATTAGTTGTGGAAAGGTAAAGGTGGTTGGTAGTTGTGCTGGTCACATGACACCTTTGTTAACCATGGACCACAGAAACAGATGACCTTTACATCATCTGCCCTATAGATTGCAAGGTTTGAAATGGGAGGTTTAAGATATATATGTATATATAATGTAGTGCGATGCTTAATGTATAGAGAAATATTTTGAAATATACAATGTTTGCTTGACAGGAAGAAAGCAAAACAGAAATATACACTTGATGAAAACTGGGAGGCAGAGATTCCACTTTTGCCTTTGTCTGCCTCACACCCGCCTGCGCATGTGCAGCCATTAAATGGCGAGTTTAACAAAACTGTAAATGACCCTGGAGAGGCTGGACTTGATGAAGTGGAATCTAAGATGTCATATATTGATGCTAGAAAACATCACAGTAATGAGGCAGTATTACCACAAGTATCACTGAATAAGATAATGGTGAAATGCTATTGGCGAGAAGCTATCTCAGCCCAATCTGGAATGATAATGCACATAGCATTCAACATTTGCAGCCCTCTTGTGTTAGGGTAAGAAACAATATTTTACTACAGAAATTATTTGCTGTAGAATAAAATCTTTAATAAGGCATTTGTTAACATAGGCTTGCCTGGTTTAGAGTCAGTTTTCCTTATTTTTCTCTATCTTGTTGTTGTTATTTTTTAATATAACAAAGTATTATTTTTTCTTTGCAACAGTTGGCTGATTAATTTTACAAGGAACACAGAAGAGCCTTCCTGGCATGGCTATATATATGCTGCTGCTTTCATTCTCCTAAGATTTCTCTATAATATATTTGTCAATATGTCTAAATGGTGTAATAATAGATTTGCCTCCAGAGTCCAGTGTACTGGTATGGCAACTATTTTTAGAAAGGTCAGATACTTGAATTACTACAAAGTTCTAAATATTATTAAAATTTATTCATTGAGAATATTTCCTTTGTCATAATGGTAAAAATGTTTGTAATATGTTTGACTTGTTTTGAATGTTGCTTCAGATTTTGAAAATTACACCCTATCCCAAACCTCCTGCAGTCCCCAGCTGGCAGGGTTCGAACCTGGAGCCATCAAGACCATTGATCAACAGTTTATAGCACATACTAGATGACTAGGCAGCCTTCTCAATTTTTAATCTTGGTTGAATTTTTAATTTAACTTATTTTAAATGGCCCTGATATAACTTACTTTAAAGGCTCTGATTGAACTTATTTCGAGGGCCCTGATTGTTTTTTTTTTTTTTTTTTTGCAATCAAAATCATCCTAGTCTTTGATGTCACTTGAAAATTGTAGATACTTTACCAGAGTATTAAATTTTACACCTAATTGCTTGACATTACCTTTCAGTCACTGACAATGAGCAGTGAAGCACGGACATTATCCACAACTGGTGAAATCATTAATTTAATGTCTGTGGATGTTGGTCATATTGAGGCAATGTTGATTGGATCTTTTTGGTCTTGGGTGTCTGCTATTCTGCTTGTAGTGGGTGTTTATCTTTTATACACAATTATGGGCCTTGCACTGCTTTCAGGTTAGTTCATAGTTTATATCTGTTTGAATTTATATAGCGATAAAGTAGAATATATAAGCATATTACAGTGCACTTAGCAATATTTTAGTTGTCATTGGTTAGAATTAATTGAAAAGATCTGTGAAATGATTTAAAAGTGTATTAAAGTGTAAACTTATTGATGTGTTTTCAGTGTAAAACTTTGGCTGCATTTCTGTCAATTTTTAAATGCATTGAAATCAAATTACATATGACAAGATTCAAAATATAGATGTATTTCTTTTGTTGAAACCTGATTAAATCAAGTTCCATGTAAAGGACATAAATGTATTGAATTGTTTGGAATGTTTTTAAAAAGTGATTCTTTTCTTTCTAGATAGAAAGACTTAAATGTACATTCTACTTACATGTGTATACTACTTAGATGAGTATTCTAGTTACATGTGTATTCTACTTAAATGTATATTCCACTTAAATGTGTACTCTACTAAAATGTGTATTCTACATTATTTCTAGGCTTAGGCTTCATGTTCTTATTATTTACTATGAACATTTTGTCCTCACGGAAGATGAGTTCATATCAGGAAATCATTATGACTATCAAAGATGAAAGATTAAAAGTCATGAATGAAATTTTAAATGGAATGAAGGTAGAATTTTATGTAGTCTATATTAAATGTACATTTTCACAGATATAGTTATTATTTTTTTTAAAGATAAATTATTACATTAATTAAAAAATTATAAAGATTATCAAAATCTGATACTTTACCTGCCAGACATTCAAATCTATTCTATAAAAAATGATAATGCTTAAGAAAATATTAAAAAATATAACTTATAAAGAAATGAAAACTTTTACCATCTTTCATACCTCCCCAACCCATGCCTTGCATTTCTTTCAACCATCTGCTCAAAATTAAAATGACATATTTTTTTAAAAACTTAAATTTTCTAGTAATTGAAATCAAAAGACTTAAAGTTGAGCTCTGTTACATTTTGAATTAGTATCTAAATTTATTGAAAATGACATATATTTAACTATGTTTAAGGTCATCAAGTTGCATGGCTGGGAGCCACTGTTTATAAAAATGGTCAAAGACATTCGTGAGAAAGAGTTGAATATCTATTTCAAGTATTGTTTATTGGCAGGCTTTGAAACATTCACTTGGCATGTGGCCAATGTGTGGGTATGTTCACTCTTACAATATGTCTTACAATATGTCTAGTCTATGGTTACTCTGCATAAATCTTGTTAGAGGGCTCTCTCCTAACGGAATGTATCATGCTATAGTAATTTATTCAGTGGTCACATTCTCAATACATCTACTTAATGTCAATCTTAGTGAATGTATAAGCGCAATACTAGATTAAATCCCCTTGCTTTTGTATCATTTGATACAGTACTAGGTTAAATTCCCTTGCTTTTCTTGTGTTTGAGACAAAACTAGTTAAAATCCCCTTTCTTTTCTGGTGTTTGAGATAATGCTAGGTTAAATCCCTTAATTTTTTTTAGTGTTTGAGACAATACTAGGTTAAATCCCCTTGCTTTTGTAGTGTCTGTAAGCAAGACATAAGAACCACAGATATCAATGAAAGTATGTGAGAAGAAATAGCCCAAGACCGGACAGCATGGAGACATACTGTACATGCTGGTACAATCCTCACCAAGAGCAACAAAAAATGAAGCACTTTAGTCAAGAAAAAGAAAGCTGCCCTATCAGCTAGCCCTGAAAAAGATGCATACACAAACTGTTTTGAAACTGTGACAAAATCTGCTACTCCAGAATTGGCTTAATTAGCCACACCATATTCTGCCCTGTTTCAAGACAAAACCAGTGACTCATCTGGGCGCATCCTTATGAGACAGAAGTAGCCATATGTAGTGTTTGAGACAATATTAGGTTAAATCCCCTTGCCTCTGTAGTGTTGAAGATGATACTAAGTTAAATCCCCTTGCCTTTGTAGTGTTTGCAACAATAAAAAAAAGGACTGTTTTTATTTATTTTTCTTTCAGACCTTATATTTCATGCTTGTAACCTTTGTCATGATCTCAGAACAGCACTATGTAGGGGCAGCAACCATCTTCCTTACAATCAACTATGCAAGTCTGGTCAAAGTAGCCATGAATATGCTACCATTTTTTATAGGTGACCTAGTCAAAGTATGTAGAGTTTATATATGTATTAGTCAAAGTTTGTTTAGCCCATAGGTGACTTATCCAAAGAAAGTTGAGTCTATAGGTGTTTTAATTGAAGTATTTATAAATTATAGGTAACTCAATAGGTGACATAATTAAAGTATGTAGATTTATTTTTGATGTGGTAAAAGTATCTACAGTTTTTTTAAGTTATTTTGTAATTACATAAATTGTTTACGAATAATACCATTGAGAATACTTAAAATACTCAAAGTTTAATTTTTAAATTTTAAAGAGAGGGGACAAAGAGCTGTTAGATCATCAGATTCCTCCTTTAAAAATGTGTATAAAACAACAAAGTGTCAGTTGGTTTGTTAGACAATTTCTTTTTTCTTGTATTCTTAATCAGATCTTAGCTCAGTCTTAAAATGTCTTAAAATGCTATACAGCTCTATTATAAAAAATGTGAATACATTGATTCCCTTTGATAAGACTGTTTTGTTATAATTTCTTAAACAGCAAGAAATTAATTTTCTTCTTAAGATCTCCCTCCCTTTCTTTTCTCTCATTTAGTGTTGCGCCGAAGACTCTAATAACATAGAAAATAAATTGCTGCCTAAATTAATTGAAGTACATTTTAACATACTTGCAAGTACAAGGCAAGTAAATATTTGCATAAGCTGCATTAGCATGTGTCAAATCCAAATATTGCTTCTGGAAAAGGATGGGCTTTAGGGGGAGAGAGTGAGGGTCTATTCCTCACTTTAATCAATTTTTTTCTGCACAAGTCACTTAGTCATCCCCCCAAAATGCCAATTAAGGGGAGGGAAGCGCTCACAAGGTGGACTAAGAAAATGCTTCATGAAAGCTTCACTGAAAGCCTTCAGCATTGACTCAGCCACCTGGGAGATGGAAGCACATGACAGAGCATCATGACGTCAAACTGGAACACAAATTGCAGAGGACAAGAGAACAGCACTGGCAGAAGAACAGAAGTAAGGCCGATGACACTAGCTCCAGCTGGAATAACCTGCCCAGTGTGCAGCCGAACATTCTGGGCTCACATAGGTCTCACCAGCCACATAAGGAGGCATAAAACCTCAGTGCAAAGCCCTCAGCCCCCTAGATGACAAAAGTGGTCATCATCGAACCACGATGGATGAACTATTCTAAGATAGACATCTCATTATATACTTTGGGTCTCCCCTTACTTTAGGAAATAAAATTTGTTTATGTTTTAATTTTTTATTTTTTAGACTTTAAACTCAACGTCAAGGCTGAACAAATTTTTGAACTCTGAAAATATAAATACTGTTCATTTAATTAGGAATACATCTGACCGTAAGTTAAATAGGTAGATTTTGATTTTTGAAAAGTGTAAGTTTAGGCCTATATAAATTGTAACTGTAAAAATAAATTAAAATTAAAGAATAGTGTAATACCTTTATTTTTACCTTCTAACAGCTTTAGCAATAAGAGTTATTGATGCAGATTTTTCATGGATCAAGTCTGAACCCTGTATTTTGAAAAGGTATATTAAGATTTTTTAAAGAGAATTATGTAATGCTAGTCATGTAATGTCATGCCTATAAATTGTTTAAATCTTTTTATTTAACAACTGAAATTCTTTTAGTATTTTATCTGATTTTAGCAAGATAAAAAGTTCAAGCACTTTTATTTTCATCAATATGTTGGGCGGAAGAAAATAAAATCTTGACTGATAAAATTTTGGCTGAAAGAGCTCCAAACTGGCAACAATTTCTTGATTTTGTTCATATACAAAGATTATGTGTTTGAGTGACATAATGATTTCACAAATAAAATAAGTTTATGACAATACCAATGAAGTCAGAGAAATGCTGTTAAAACCCATAAAAATTTTGTAACTAGATTTTTTTTTTTTTTTAAATAATTTTTTTACCAAAATGGACTAAACATATTTTGCCATTTGTAAATTACCACTTTGCCCTACAAATTATTCTCCAGCATTAATCTTGAAGTTACTCCTGGTGAATTGATAGCTGTTGTAGGATCTGTAGGCTGTGGAAAATCATCATTGTTAGCAGCAATGTTAGGAGAGATGCATACATTAAAGGGATATATAAATTTGAATGTAAGAATTATATATACATTTTTGTTTTGATGATTGCTGTAGAGCAGTATATATACATAACATAACATAATAAAATAGCACTAAGAGACCAGGGTTATTGACAGAAGAAGGGGAAGAAATATAGATAAGCCTAGAGGAGAACCAACCTCAGAACCCGAACCAGTCCCGATATTTCTTCAACTTCTCTCATTCCTTTGTTCCATATGCTAGGACAAATTAGTACAAATACTCCTTCTACCCTAGTGCTATTAGAGCAAGGAATGGGTTGCCTGAGCTAGCCAGGTAAACTAATGACTTTGCAGAATTTAAGTCATTGTTTAACAAGCATGACTAGATACATGATGCGTAGGACGTAATCATCTTCTTTTTTTAAGTAACGTCATTATTTTATAAGATAAGATAAGATAATATCCTTTTTTCTCTGAGCACTGCTGTGTTACATGTCATATTTATTCATAATTTGTTTCAGAATTAAAGCTTCAAACTCCATTATATATATATATATATATATATATATATGTATAATAAAAGAAATAATAACATATGGATGATGCCGATTTTTTCATGAAATGTATTCGAGTTAATACATCTTTATTTTACTTCAGTCTTCAGTGGCTTATGTCCCACAGCAAGCCTGGATACAAAATAATACTCTTAAAGAAAATATTTTATTTGGAAAGCAGTTTGATAGAGAGTATTTCCAGGAAGTTGTCACAGCATGTGATCTAACACCTGACCTGAACTTAATGCCTGCTGGTGCTGACACTGAAATAGGAGAAAAGGTCAGTTCAAACTAAACAAAGTGAAGTTTCCTAATTAGATTTAAAAACTAATACTTGCATTAGTATTCACAGCCTGTAATGGGAATGCTATGATAGCAGGGTTTAAAGTTTAGCTGATATATCAAGCGAGAATCAAAATGAAGGCTGGGTCTTTTACATTCACCCTACTGTGATTATAGGACTTAGCATTAGTCACTAGGGCAGTCAATGGCTATTGAAATGTCTGAAGTTCTATTCAAACCTCTTTGATGAGGTATAGATAACACTAATCACAATAAAAAATGAATTTTATTTGACAAGACAGGCGACCTCCCTAAATGTAACACCCACAGTGACTACCAAATACCTTAAAAAATCTGTTGACCCTATACACTTTCCCATCTCTTTTGGATTGTTGGGGCATCACAGATGATCTGTTGGCCATCTGTCTCCATTCCTCTCTGTCTTTTGCTTTAAATAGATCCTCTTTCAATGGTAGGCCTGTCCATTCTTTGATGTTGTCTTCCCATCCCTTTCTTGGTCTGCCTCTCTTTCTTTTTCCTGGTACTGTTCCCTGCAGGAGGGTCCTTTTGATATTTCCATACAGTTTGTTAGACTTTAATTGTATATTTAGCAGTAAATAATACTTTGATATAATTGTCAACTTATTAACAAATGCCATTTTAAATATAGGGCATCAACTTGTCTGGTGGTCAGAAGCAGCGTGTCTCCCTGGCAAGAGCTGTCTACAGTAAGGCTGATATTTACTTGTTGGATGACCCACTGAGTGCTGTAGACAGCCATGTTGGGAAGCATATCTTTGATCATGTTATTAGCAAACAGGGATTGCTCAATGATAAGGTATAGATTTGCTTAGGGCTTATCAATCATTAAGTAATAGTGTTAATTTTTATTGTTATCACCTTTCTCTTTAACATTGAGAATTTTGGTGAAAAAGAAACAACAAAAAATTTTAAGTCCACTCAATGCTTTAGCTCATACTACAATATGTACAGTTTTGAGCTTAAGTGTCACTTGGAAGACTGCAGTTAAAAACAAATATTTCTAAGGACTATATGAACCTAGTGGCATAAAAGGTAGTGAGAATTAGCAACACACTTTATCAGAAAATAAATTAAAAAACAGTTATTGAAACTTACTCTTGCCCAGTGTTTTCTGCCTATATAGGTTTCATAAGCAACTTGTGCTGCCCAGCATATATCCTCATTATGTTATTTGTTTAAACATTTTTGGTGTTTTAAAATGAAAATGATTATGTCCAGGCTCAAATCTCCTTCAGGATGGCAAGTGATGATGGTGAACAGGCTTTGAATGTAACACCAATAAGAAAAAAGTCTAGAGTGCACACCAAACTGTCACTAATGTATTTTTATAAATACAATCCCAACATGCAAAGAACAAATGGTGGATGTCTGACCCTTATACTATAGCTCTATCCTTGTTTTCACTTATCTGTTGATTCTCTGTTTTGAATTTGTTTGTAATTCTGTTTCCCCAGACAAGAATATTAGTAACTCATGGCATTCATTGGCTACCATTTGTTGATCGAATAATAGTAATTTCTGATGGACAAATCTCAGAGTCTGGTTCTTATGAGGTTTTATTGGATCACAATGGTCCATTTGCTCAGTATATGCTTCAGTTTTTGACACAAAACGTTAGCAATGTGGATAGTCCAGAAGAAGATACAATTGGTGAGGTTTTTATTAGGATTAAGATTCTTTTTCTATTGAATTTTATCTTGTTTTGTTTAAGTAAAAGTCAAAATGGCAAATGAAGCTGCCCGGTGGTTTAACTTAATTGTGTGATCATTACAGTGACAATCTATTTTCCTAATACTGCTAGGCGAAGACATATCTGGCATACCTGCATTGGCAACTCTTTTATATTCACATTAATATGACTAATCCTACAAGCTTTAGTTCAATTATTGCCTTTGATATATTGTTCATATAATATCTTTAATGTTTATATAGGTTAGGCCTCATAGTAAGTAAAGTTTCCATTTCGGAGCTTGCAATCTATAGGGCAGATGATAAGATCATCTGTGTCTTTGGCCAATCGTAAGATGTCATATGGCCAGCACAATAACCAACTGCCTTTACGTTCACCAACTTAAGTCAGGTAACCATTAGAGTTGGCCGGACTCAAGGGGACACTAAAAATCCCAGAATTAAAAATCACCGTCTTCACTGAGATATGAACCTACGACCCCAGGTTCAGAAGCCAAGTGCTTAACCTCTCAGCCACCACACCCACCTAAATGTCTATAATTCGACTGTAAATCTAAGAAAAACCACTTAATGACAGGAAAACAGGGATGATGTTTTTTTTTACACAATGATGATAAAATGATGAACTTGAGAGGAACAAGAAACATTTTGTAGTCCAGTTAAGTATAGTGTGTAAAGAAAATTTTAAGTGCACCTTCTGCATTTTGTGGACGTAGTGTGCTGGGTGATTTTATAACAATTTACATATATATATATAAATCAATCTATCTATCTATCTATCTATCTATCTATCTATCTATCTATCTATCTATCTATCTATCTATCTATCTATCTAATCTGTCTAATCTGTCTATCTAATCTATCTAATCTATCTAATCTATCTAATCTATCTATCTATCTATCTATCTAATCTGTCTAATCTGTCTAATCTGTCTATCTGTCTATCTGTCTAATCTATCTAATCTAATCTAATCTATCTAATCTAATCTAATCTAATCTAATCTAATCGATCTATCTAATCTATATATATATATATATATATATCTATTATATATATATAATCTTTTAGCTATAATTTATCAGGGGATGAAGTAAAACAAGATATTTTAAGACGTCTTGCTTCCGTCACAAGTGAAAGTGATAGTTCTGTTGCATCAGAGCGAAAATCAAAAACACCTGGTGCCCTAGATATAAACATCAGTACCTCAACATTATTTTGCAGCAACAAAGAAATAAATCTGAGATCAAGGTAACACACGCCTCTTATCTTTATTTATTTACAGTAAGAAGAAAAATCAAGAAGTTTGTTTTTTAGTTTAAAAAAATGTAAAGTTTTAAAATGTTCTTGCATATAATTTGTACTTGTTTTTTTTTATTACAGTGGAAGAGGGATAGACAGATCAAAAGAAAATTTGCATGACACCATCAGTCAGAAGAATGCTGTAGTAGTTTCTGAAACACACAGACTTACAACAGATGAAAAGATAGTAGAAGGAAAAGTAGGTAGAAATAGTGCTCTTAGTGTCATGTCTAGTTTGTGTGTAATCTACACTAATCTACACTAGCACTTGATAACATCTGACCTAATCTACAAATCAAGGCTTAAAACCATTGTTGATATAACATTCTCGTATAGGCTAATACCATATTACTATTTCCTTTCTTTATGTACTCATCCTTTATCTTCAGAATTGAAGAGCTCTGCCATTACATAATAATGATAATAGATGACTGAATGGTAAATCATTTGGGAGGGGAGGGGGTCTCAAGCATGACATAGTCCATACAGCTCAATTTATTATTTGGCATTTTCTCAAGAGATACAAAATGGTTGTTGTGTTACCCATGTGACACCATTGTTGACTCTTTGTCACAGAACATGTGAACTTGTCCTTGCCTGCTTTGGTAGAATACTAGATCTTGAACTCCACTTTACTTAGATTTAATATTAATACCTGGAGTAAATTTATTTGATAGTAACATCTGGAGTTGTTAGAGTTAGGGTTAACCAGGTACAATTATTATCATCATTACATTGAGATATTAAAGATTGTTCATCTTTCTCTAATTAGACTAATAGGATGGTTATGATAAAAGGTCATTCTTGCAGTTATTTAAGTTTTTTTCAAAGTATGCTATTCATTAAAAAAAAAGTATATTTACAATGTGTCCTGTTATTATTCAGGTCAAGTGGTCGCTCTACTTCAAGCTGATGCAGAGTTTAGGACCTCACCATGCAGTTTTAATATTGTTCTTATTTATAAGCTACCAAGTTGTGTTCAACTTTTCCCATTTTTGGCTTGCTGATTGGAGTGATGATGTCAGATTGAACAATTTCACAGACCTTCCAGCAAACAGTGAAGAGAGAAGAAACCGGAATGTTTATTATATTGGAGTTTTTACTGGGCTCACAGTTTTAATGAGTAAGTCTGATTTTATTGTTATTAACGACATTCTTAGTCTGAAAAGATTTTGATGTTTTTCTCCGGCAAATATTTTTTTTTTACTTTACTTTAACTGTAAAAACCTTTTGTTACTCTTTTGACTTTTAAAGAGTGGGACAACCAGATCTAGGCTGAAAGGATGAGATGGCTGAAAGGATGAGATGACTGAAAGGATGAGATGACTGAAAGGATGAGATGGCTGAAAGGATGAGATGGCTGAAAGAATGAGATGACTGAAAGGATGAGATGGCTGAAAGGATGAGATGGCTGAAAGAATGAGATGACTGAAAGGATGAGATGGCTGAAAGAATGAGATAACTGAAAGGATGAGATGGCTGAAAGAATGAGATGGCTGAAAGAATGAAATGACTGAAAGGATGAGATGGCTGAAGGCTGAAAGGATAAGATGGCTGAAAGGACAAGATGGCTGAAAGGATGAGATGGCTGAAAGAATAAGATGACTGAAAGGATGAGATGGCTAAAAGGATGAGATGGCTGAAGGCTGAAAGGATAAGATGGCTGAAAGGATGAGATGGAAATGACTGAAAGAATGAGATGACTGAAAGGATGAGATGGCTGAAAGGATGAGATGACTGAAAGGATGAGATGGCTAAAAGGATGAGATGGCTAAAAGGATGAGATGGCTAAAAGGATGAGATGGCTGAAGGCTGAAAGGATAAGATGGCTGAAAGGATGAGATGGCTAAAAGGATGAGATGGCTGAAGGCTGAAAGGATAAGATGGCTGAAAGGATGAGATGGCTGAAAGGATGAAATGACTGAAAGAATGAGATGACTGAAAGGATGAGATGGCAGAAAGGATGAGATGGTTGAAAGAATGAGATGGCTGAAAGGATGAGATGGCTAAAAGCATGAAATGGCTGAAAGGATGAGATGGCTGAAAGGATGAGATGGCTGAAAGAATAAAATGACTGAAAGAATGAGATAGCTGAAAGGATGAGATGGCTGAAAGGATGAGATAATGATTCAAACATTCTCTGTTCTCTAAATTTGGTAAATGTAAATGTTTCTTAAACTATTTTAAGTAACCTTATTGACATTATCATATAAATCCACAGCCATTTACAATTATTTATCTTATAACCTGCCAATTGTTTCTCTAAACATAAGCTGGTGTAAACATATTCAGTGGCTTGATAGGAATACAAGAATACGAAAAAAAACAACTTGTTAATGATCAAGGCACTCATATTTTTATTTATTTTTCTTTCGCAAATATTACAATACTTACAGAGCAACATTAGGACATGGTGGTTCAAGAATGCTAAGTTAAGTTCTTTGATCTTTTTTACTCAGGATTTGAGGACTTTATTGAGTCCACTTAGCTTTTTTAGATACCTGACATCTGTTGTCTAAAGTTTAATTAGTTGGTCAATGTGCTTTATTTAGGCTCTTACATTTTTACCTGGTCAGCACTATTTCCCTTCAGGTCTCTCAAACAAACTTGAAACAAAAAATTTCTAAACATTAATTGAAATTCACCTTAAAATCAAAACTATATACTTAAAAATATACAGTAATACATCCGAAAGCCAGTCTGTCCACATCCATTTGATGATAAGGTCATTATTTGAGGTACCTCTGTGAAGGAGCTCTTAAATTGATACATATCATAGATAGACTTAGAAAAGTTCTGAACATTATTTGAAACAGTTATATCTAAATTATTTTAAAACAAATGCAACTCTTCCTGAGACTAAATTGTGGTACTTGTTAATGAGAAAAAAAAGGCAAAATTTGATGTCATCTGAAATAAATAATGGTAAGTCTATTACTATCTAAGTGAAACTTTCTATTTCTAACTCTTATTGTTATATGTGCTATATGGTTAACAAAACATTTATCAAATATTCCAAAAATTATATCTTGTACATTTTTCTCTTAAAAATATATTCCTAAATGCATTAAATATCATAATAAAGTTACTAAAAACTTGGAAATATATTTTGTTTACATTAGCTCTCTTTGATGTGACATATGCTGTGATATTTCAAATGGGACACATGAGGGCAGCCAGAACGTTTCATGACAACCTCCTGTCTGGTGTTATGCATGCCCCAATGAGCTTCTTTGATACTACACCCATTGGTCGTATACTGAATCGCTTCAGTCAAGACATTTACAGTGTGGACAGCCACATTTTTATAGAGATAGAGACCTGCTTGGACAACCTGTTGAAATGTTTTAGCACACTGATAGTGATCAGCTATACCATGCCAGTCTTTCTCTCAGTGGTGGCTCCCATTATTGTGATTCTATATTTTGTTCTGGTAAGTGTTCTGTTCATACTCAAATATACAAGTAAGTAGTCTTCAAGAGATCTAAATTATACTTGGTTCTAGGTCATTACTTAATGAGGATGTCTTCTAGCCAGTAAAAACATTTAATAATGTGTCAGATTCTCATCAAAGCTGAATGATATTATTCAGTTCTGTATTTAAAAAATCTCTGGCCTCAGGATGTTTTGTACTCAAGATTTTCAGTTCAGTTGCCAAGCATTTTACAATTCATCTTTTAGCCACCATGATATTAAATTTAAAGTATTATTAATGAGAAGTGCAATCAACTCAAAAGAATGTTATAATCTAAGCCAAACAGTAGGAGGCATGGTGACTGAGCGTAAAGCACTTGGCTTCCGGGTCCCAGTTCCGAATCCTGGTAAAGTCTGGGATTTTTTATTTTGGGATCTTTGGGTGCCTCTGAGCTCTAATGGGTACCTGACATTAGTTGGGGAAAAGTAAAGGCGATTGTTTGTTGTGCTGGCCTCATGACATCCTCATTAACCGTAGGCCACAGAAACGACCTTTACATCATCTCCCCTATAGACCACAAGGTCTGAAAGGGTAACAAAGCCAAACAGTGCACTCTTGACAGTATGACATCATTCTGAATGTCTAGTTCATTTCATTCTGATAAATATGTGTCTATTAAATCAACTTGATTTCAATATAAATTTTTGATATCAATATTTTAATGAAATAGTAATCAACTGTACCATAACATAAGATGGTAATATTGAGTTTAAAATGGAAGACATTACTGAATGGCTGCTGTTAAAGAATGAATTCACAAACTTTTTTTTTTGAAGTAACGTCTGTATTATATAAGATAAGAATAAGGAACCAAATAATATTTAGTTTATGACTCGTATGAAAACGTTTTAATTCCTTTTTTTCTTAATCTTAAAAAATCTACATGTTACAGAAAATGATGAAAGATTCATGCAAAATAGAAACATTTCCTCTTAAACATCATTTACATCAAATTTGGTTATTTTGAATATTCCACATTTTTTTGAATGGACAGGTTCTGTTGGGGAATAGTATAAACCAACAATATTACCCAAGGAATCCCTTATCATTACCAATATTTGATATCTTCTATAAAGAACTTGTTAATTAGAACACAACTCTGCAGATACATTCACTGATACTATGAACATTTTGATACAGTATTCATAAACTGACTTTTCACAGCAACTTTACATCAGATCATCTTGCCAGATTCGGCGCATCAATTCAAATAACAGATCACCTATTTATTCACACTTTAGTGAAACACTTTCTGGAGTTAGTGTGATCAGAGCCTATAAGGCACAAGATAAGTTTATTGCTGACTCTTTGAAAAAAGTGGACACTTTCCAGCAATCCTACCTAGCATATAAAGGTTTAAACAGGTAAAAAGTTTAATTAGTTTTTATTAGCATTCCCAAATATATATATATATATATATATATAAATATTAAAATTTAACTCACATTATAATTAAGAAGATTTTGTTAATGTTTTTCTTATACTTGAAGGCATGATTGGTGTATATATTTTGCTAAGATTAGTTCACAATATTTCTGATCTGTGATGTTATACAGGTGGCTAGAAGCACGCCTAGGGCTAGTTAGCTGTGTCATATCAACAGCAGCTACTGTATTTGCTGTTGTATATAGAAATGATCTGTCACCTGGCCTGGTTGGGCTGGTTATCACATATGCTCTAAGGGTAAGATGTTAAAAGTAAAAGTATTTTTGTTTTTATCTTGTTAAAAAGTTTTCAGTAGTGTAGCTAGGGTGGGGGGAGGAGAGGGGGGTGGGAGAACTTGAAAATCCCCCCAGGCCCTTACTTAAAGGGGGCCCCAAAGAAGTGTTTTTTACATTAAATATTACTCAAAATGCATGTCCCCCTCCCAAAAAAGGGGTCAAGCTCCCCGGGCCCCCAAATGATGGAAAATTTCTAGCTATGCCCCTGAAAGTTTTTAATGATTTTTATTTGGATGGCAAAAAGTAGCCCTTAACTCTTTCTCTTCTTAATTATTTTCCTCGTTTTGATCGTATTATTCATTTTGCTCATTTGAAATTCACAATCCTGTTATGATTAAACTTCAATAAATTTTTTTGTTTGTTATCAGATATATTGTTATATTTGGTATTAGATTATCGGAGAATGCTCTTTTTTAAACAACACAAATTAGAGTTTGTAAATCCGAAATCAATTTAGTTTAATGTGGGTTTAATCAAAGTTGGCCTCATCAATTAGGAGAAAAAGAGTTAATATACTATAAATTTTGATAGATATATGCCAACAACATAATTAAACAAAAGTAAGATTACAGTCATTTGTGCTCAGCAGTTTAACCTTTTGAGCTTCAGAATCAAAATATTGGTCTGAAACATCTTACCTTTGTCGGTACATAAAAATATAATAATGTATAATATTGGCTTACAATCATTGTGTTATCTATACATGCTTTCAAACAGAAAATTAAAACATAAATTGTTAAATTACTTGAATTACTCAGAGGGAAAGAAGAAAACAATTATTTCTCAGTAGTAGGCAAAGATATGACAATAGTCTTCACCTTATGGCTAAACTACATAGATGATGACAAGCATTTGAAATACTCTTTAAGCTCTGTTTGACATGATACAAAATTTTGTCATTTGAACTTTCAGGTGAGTAATGACATGAATATTCTGACCTTGACTTTTGGAAATCTTGAAAATCACATCATCTCACTGGAACGTATCATGGAATACACCAAGCTTCAAAGTGAGGTGCACACTTTTGTGTTTGTATACTTAGCTTTCATGCTCCATTTATTCATATCTAAAATATCTAATGCACATATCTCAGCTTTCATGCTCCATTTATTCATATCTAAAATATCTAATGCACATATCTCATTTAGGAATTCATTAGTACATTAACATCCTATGTTTCTATATGTATTGAATGGGTTCAAAATAAAAAGGACATATTTTTGTACATAAAATTTCAGGCTGCATGGGAAGTTGGTAGTGTTGATGATCTCTGGCCAACTATTGGTACTATAGAATTTATCAATTATGGTACCAGATATAGAAGTGGACTTAGTCTAGTACTGAAAAATTTGAGTTGTGTTATACATGGAGGTGAAAAGGTTAGTACAACATGGCACTGGCTCATTCTAACACTATAAAGCCATGACATTCTTCTTCATAAGTAGACTCAATTTTGGAGGCTTTCTGTATAAACTACAACTTTGAGTAGAAACATTTTTTAGAACAATTTTTAGTTGTTGTCTTGTCACTTTGATGTAATAAAGATTGGTCACGACTCAGAATTTGTAATACTATTCCACCAGTTTTATACATTTTTATTATTTTTTTCTTTAAGGTAGGAATTGTGGGAAGAACAGGGGCAGGTAAGTCCTCCATGATGTTATCTTTGTTTCGCCTCATCGAAGCAGCAGATGGAAAAATCTTGATTGATGGAGTAGATATATCTTCCCTTGGTCTGCACACTCTTAGAAAGAAGTTAACTATTCTGCCTCAGGTTCTAATTTTTTAAATAAAAATTTGTAGTAGGTTGTGAAAGAACCATGTAGAATTTTACTAAGATTTTATTAAGCTGTTATACACAAACTACATTAGGAAAAGATATTGACTAATCACAATTTCTAAAATAATATAGTTATAAAAAAGCTTTGTATAATTCCTTTTTTTTTTCTGTACAAACACGACGAGTACAGAATCTCTTTTGTCGCTAAAATTGGTTGGGGTGTGGTATTAGGAAGAAAGTTTATATGCTGCCCTAGGTGTTTATCTAAAAATATTTCATTTCATTGTTTTGTTTTTTTACAGGATCCGGTTCTATTTGATGGCAGTATTCGCATGAATCTTGACCCCTTTAGTGAAAAGTCAGACTTAGAATTATGGAAAGTCGTGGAAAATGCTCGTTTGAAAAACTTTATTGAAGGTCTTCCTAATACATTAGATTATAAAGTTGGGGAAGGTGGTCACAATCTTAGGTAAGATTCATTGCTTCCTAACATGTTGTAACATTAATTGGTTCAGTAAGGTTGTTATTGCCACTACCTATAAAATGCTTCCATTAGCATGTGGCTCAAATAGACTCTGACAACCAGTCCAACTTCTGGCCTTCACGTGCGGCTCAGATAGTGAGTTCATCACAACTGTTAACGCTGACATAAAAAGGGGTATAGGCGAATATCTGGCACCTAAACCAGTATGAAGGTCTTATTGATCTAGCTTGGCTATCAATCTAGGAGAAGGAAAAAATTTGAATCCAAAACTTGCTGCCTTGCAGCTATACAAGGGTAAGGCTTCCTCAACCCTGAGCAAAAATCTTGGAGAACCTCCAATGCTGCTAATACCAAACTGTATCAGCTGTTTGCTATTCATCTATTACTTTGGACCCAACAGCTGTGGAACTACTTAGTGGGTGACAATGTTCCAACCATAGCCAATGCCCAGGCTCTCATCAATCCACAATTTGAGCAATAGTTCTCCAATGACTGAAACTGGCCTATCTTATTTATAAATAGTTCCGAAGTTGGTGAATACTTATTGGTTTTAATTGATATTTTAAAAAAGACAAAAAAGTGGTAAATTGTCTCTTGAAGTATTTGCAAACATTTATGTTTCCTAATGTTATAGGCTGTAGACAAATATCTTTCAAAGTAAGTGCTTTGTTTGTGTTCTATTGCTTTCTTTTCACTATAGCAAACCTAGTAAACAGCATCTATCAGTTCTAGTTCACCTCAACTGTGTTTTACATTTTTAATAAATTTTTAAATGTATTTTGTGTTATTAATTTTTTATTCAAACTTTTCATTACTTGTTTGGTTTTTGTTGTTTTGTTATATAGAAGTAGTTGAAAAGAATTTAATTTACACATATAGAATAACGGAGCAAAAAGTACCTTTAAAAACCTAAAATGAAATTGAAAAAAAACACTAAAAAAAACCAACATATAAGAATAATGTTTGCATTTCTGTTTCCCTATCTCTCTCTTGTCTTTAAAATTTTTTATTTAAGTAAATGATAAAATTTAAAGAAAATAGAATTTGAAATAAAGTTGTATGTATAGCAGCCAAAAATTTTAGTTAACATTTTCAAACCATTCCATAATCAGCATGCTTGAACAACAGACAGCACACAAACCATCCATAATATTCAAATAATTTATAATAGGACCTTTATGTTTAGCTTTGGAGACTCATCTAGTTTCATCTATTATTAAATATTTCAACACAGTGTGGGCCAACGCCAGTTGATTTGTTTGGCAAGGACTCTGCTGAGGAAATCTAAAATATTTATTCTGGATGAGGCCACTGCAGCTGTTGACATGGAGACAGATGAATTAATTCAGACATGTATAAGAGAGGAATTTGTTGGCTGTACTGTCCTGACCATAGCACACAGACTCAAAACAGTGTTGGACTATGACAGGTAACAGCTTCTATGTAAATGAATGTACCTCGTGACATTAAGCTCAATATACAAGTCAGATTAGGGTTATGAGTGTTCTGCCTTGACACATAAGAATTGGTTCTTTGGTACTTCTGCCTTATTTTATAGTTAGAATATGCCTCATCTGAGTTTTTTTTTTCTCTGGATTTAGTAGAAACCTTCTCTTAGCGCACTGTGATACGAGGCATCACCCATGATCCTTAGTGAATGCTGCAACATTTTGATTGTGACTTTTAGATGTTTTTCTTTCCGCAATTGCAACACTTTTATGAATTAATCAGGTCTTTTAATTGCTGTTTGGCAGATATTTTGAAAACATGCCCAACCATCTAGTGTCCAGTTTACTTAGTGCTTGCTGATAGTCTAGAGAATCCTCTGGATGGTATTTATACCCAATTTCTCTCTCAATATGGACAGCTCTTATCTTGTCTTTTAATTTATAGTTCATACAAAAATCTAGATATATTTTGTAAAAAAAATTCTGAGCGGGACAGATCTCATGACTTCAAGTAGCGTGGTGTGAAACTGCAATTCAGGCATATCTATACAACTAAAGTAATCCCTAATTGTTATTTGGCTGCCTGGTCATGTTGGTCTTCAAATTTGAAGGAACATCCAAAACGTTGTAATTCGTAGACTGTTTATATTTTATTTTATTAAATTTAGTGTTACAGTACAGGTCCTTAACTCTTTAAAAAGTTTAGTAAAACTTCTGTACATGAAGACATCCATAAATTATCATCAGGACTTCACAATTTCTAATATTAACATGCATGATAATTAATCTGAGTGCTTAAATTCAATTATTCATGTATTTAATTTTTTATTTTCTCAGGATCATGGTGTTAGATGATGGTCAAGTGGTTGAGTTTGATTCTCCCAAAAATCTTCTTTCTAGGGTGGACTCAGTATTTTACTCCATGGCATCACAGGCTGGACTAGTTTAGAGAACAAAGTACACACAAACACTCTAAGACTAATGATTAGTTCGGTCACTAAGGTGCCATACAATGTTGAAATGCAATTAACGTTGTCTAACAAGTGAATCAAACTTTTATGTTTCTAGTCAGTGCCATTCAAGAAATGTGTCTATAAAGAGTGAAATATTTTATTATTGTAATTGTCTCTTACATGTAGCCTTGACATTGTGTGATTTTATGCCATGAAATGTGATTGTTGAATAATAACATACACAACTTTGGTTTTTATAAAAAAAATAAAAGATATATTTATTTTTTTAAGTTACATTGTCATTGATTTCTGTAGTTTTAGAACTAAGCTAATAATAAAAATAAAAGTCGAATTTTGTTCATAATTTTAATATATTAAAATATAATTACAAATTTTTATTGGTTCTATAAAATCAACTTATACAGTCCCTTACAAAAATGTAATCACTTCATTTCTAAGTTACACACATTTGAAAAGCAGTAATTGAAAGCAGTATGCAAAAAAATCTTACCACTAAAAAAAATATTACCAAACCATAACTCATTAAAATGTTGATATTGAAACAGAAATAACTGAAAAAATATCCAGGAAGACATTACTAACCTAATACACCTAAATTCTTAAACATGAAGACGGTGGCAAAATAATTGATTTAGATATTTATATCACAAAAATTGGATAGTTGATATTTGAAAAGACTATTAGAAATGGTACTAGAG
Organism: Biomphalaria pfeifferi; assembly: GCA_030265305.1. Lineage (NCBI taxonomy): Eukaryota > Metazoa > Mollusca > Gastropoda > Planorbidae > Biomphalaria > Biomphalaria pfeifferi. The sequence continues at coordinate 3,054,343 of JASAOG010000048.1, forward strand.
AACATAACGAAACTATGAAAAGAAAAAATAATGCAATATATGAAAAAAAAAAAGTGATATAGTGATTAAGAAAAGTTTTTCGTACAACAAAAATTTCATATATATATATATATATATAAATAGCCTGCTGATAAAATCAAACACAAAAAATTTACTGCAATAAAAATGTGAACAAATCTAAATCTTTTCGATTTCTAATAAATGCTTGATTTAAACTTTGGAATATTTCTTTTTTTTTTAAAATTGATGTTTGGAATCTTTTCATTCTAAGCTGCTGTGTGTTAAAAATAAACCAAATAAATATTGAAACATCTCTCAATTATTTGCACTGGATAAATAATTTGCAAGTCTGGCAGTTTGTAAGTTACAGTTGAGAACAAAGAAATGCAGGAATGTAGAGGTGACCATGGCAACAGTTTTGATGATGAGCTCACAGCCCAGCTTCCAAGATCCTCACAAACTCTGTGAAGCAATGAGTGAGAAAAATAAGTACACCATCAATCATTAGTTGTGATTCAATTTTAGTTTAAGATTTTCATTGTACTTGAAAAACAAATAGGCAATAATATTAATAGGTACTTTCTAGACATGGTTAAAGGTGCAATAAAAAATGATATTAAGATATGTCATTTCCTTATAAACCTTCTAAGGCCCTTAATTCCTATCCTTTCTTAGCCTATGCTCATTAGATACCTAATTAATGTGGACGGACTGCCAACAACACCAGTAGCATTCTTACCTTCAAAGTTAATCTGTCCGTCCCCTGTAAGATCTGCCTCTCTGATCATTTCATCCACTTCTTCATCAGTCAATTTTTCTCCCAAGTTGCAAAGAATGTGGCGAATCTCACTTGCACTGATTAAGCCATTCCCGTCTTTATCAAATATTCTGTAAAAAAAAAAAAAGTGTGATGCTCAATATTTAGTCCAAATTTCAGATTATAAAATTAAAATATTAAAATATGAAACACTTGCCAATGTATTTGAACAAAGAGACTTCTGAAAGTTTAAATACCTACCTGAAAGCATCTCGTAAGGCATCTGGTGATTCTGGAGCAAATTCATACTTGGTAATTATAGCTTCTACTTGCTGGAAGTTCAAGGCCCTGACTCCTGGGGAAAAAAATTCAAAAGCTAACAATATTTAACATTTGTTTAAAGCATTTTCGGTACTAATAAAAAAATATTTTTTTTTGTATTGCTAGACACTGTCTTGAAATAATAAACTGACAGATTTGCAATCCTAACTAATGATGGCTGCCTGGTCGTGCGGTTTGCGCGCAGGACTGTCGTTTAGACATAACGATGGTCCTAGGTTCAACAATGCCCACTCCCATACCCTGTCAGCCTGCAGGAGGTTTTGACTAGGAAGTAAATTATCTTTAATTCTGAAGGAACAAATAAACTAATAAACTGATGGTTGTGCAAGAATCTTAAAACAAATATAAATATAAATATTTGATTCAAACACAATATATAAAGAGATTGCATCATGCAGAATGTCAAACAGCAATGATATACATCATGAATTGTTGCTAAGCACACTTCTGCTGACAAGTTGTACCATCCCAACACTCCATTTACACAAAAAACTATGAATGAGTTTATTGATCTGTTTATTAATGTAAAAATTACTCAGCTATTAAATACAAGACACCTGAAATAGAATATCTTTAAAAAAAATCTTTTTATAAGAATTACTATGATGACAAAGGTGATTACCTTTACTTTCGAATTCCCGGCAAAGAGTTTGTAACTGAGCTTCTGTTGGGGCACGCCCTATTGATCTAATGACAACACCTAGCTTGCTGGGGGGAATGGTGTTTTCAGCAGAACAGTTCATAGTGAAAGCCTCTTGCAGCTCTGTTAGAAACAAAATAGAGACTTTGATTGTATAGAAAATCTTAAATTGTACAAATAAATCTACGTTACAATTACAACTTTATAATTAAATTGGATAGAACGTTACTTCTGTGTGAACATACTGTTTCATTGTAGACAACTGTGTGGCATTTTATGTCTCGAGAGACGATCTTTTCCCTTTGCAACTTCTTGTGTGACTAAAGAGGCCAATCCCTGATACACAGCTGCGTTCGCAGGTTGGGCATATATAATCACCAGGCGCAGTTGCATTTTCCCCCTTCTTTCTGCTTCTGTTGTGTATGACATCTGCAATCTGTAACCCTTCCTTTATGCTCTCTCTCCCTGTGGATCTGTCCAGTGCCACCTCTTCCCAGTTGCCAGTGTCGATTTTGAAGAGCTTCATGTCGCATTTGCATACATCCGTATAATGCAAAAGTGGGCGACTAGCGGCTCTCCTGCCTTCTATTAGATCGCCATACAGGATGTCATGTGGAAGTCGACCTACTGGCATTCTACGAACGTGGCCAAACCAGCCAAGGCGTCTGCTGCTGATAACAGAGCGGATGTCCTGGCACCCTGCTCTTTGTGGCACTTCCTCATTGGTTATCTTATCTTGCCACCTTATTTTAAAGATCCGCCTTAGGCATCGGAGGTGGAAGACATTCAGCTTTTTTTCCTGCCATGAGTAGGTTGACCATGTTTCACTTCCGTACAGCAAGGTGCTCAACACACAGGTCCGGTAGACTAGGGCTTTAGTACTGCTAGTCAGCAATATGTTGTCCCAGACTCTTTTCTGCAACAGTGACATGGTGGCCATTGCCTTGGCTATCCTGTTGTTTATGTCTTTATCCAGTAGTGGATTCAGGAGTGGCAGATCCACTATAGACATGATATCTTCTCTATGACTACTGCAGGAGAAATTCAGAGAGAGAGACAGACCCCTTTACATTGTTTTTGTTGATCTGTAGACAACTAATATTACAAATATAGGGCAGAAATATATTAATATCATCTGTGGTGTAACATGTTTTTTAAAAAAAGTATAGATTTGATTAAATCTTGAATAGTTAACAAAACCAAATGATAGAGGGGGGAAATAGTTTGGCAGCCGAATAATTTCAAATTCATCAAACTTACTGCTCTTTAGTTAATGCATCTTTGTTAACTAAAAAACTCAAAATATATTAGACCTTGCCATCTATAGAGCAGAAGATGTAAAGGTCATCCGTTTCTGTGGCCCACGGTTAACAAGGGTGTTAAGTGGCCAGCACAACAACCAACCCCCTTTACTTTATCCATTAGAGCTGGATGGACCGAAGAGGCGCCTTAAAGATCCCGAAATTAAACATTCCAGTCTTCACAAGAATTCAAATCTGAGACCCCGGTTCAGCAGCCAAGTGCTTTACTGATCGGCCACCTCACCTCCAAAATATTTGGTTCATATTTGAACCAGTGATTTTGACACCATCAGCTGCGTGAATGTACGATGTTACCATTTTGGCTAGTGGTAAATGTGGGGTAGATAAGATTTAATACATAATAATTTAATCCATATAGTGCTGTGGGAACATAAAAGAAATGAGAATGAAGATGATAAAGTAATGATATCTAAATAAATGTTGAACTTATGGGAAAGTGACTAGAAAGCTTGTAAAGTTCAACTGAAAATTTCTTACCTTCTCTTTTGAATGGATGCTTAGACTGAAATAGTAGAAATGTAAGAGATATCAGTGGTAATATTAAATGGATGTTTAGACTGAAATAGTAGAAATATAAAAGATATCAGTGTTAATATTTAATGGATGTTTTAACTGAAATACTAGAAATATAAAAGATATCAGTGGTAATATTAAATGGATGTTTAAACTGAAATGGTAGAAATTTAAAAGATATCAGTGGTAATATTAATGGATGTTTAGACTGAAATAGTAGAAATGTAAAAGATATCAGTGGTAATATTAAATGGATGTTTAGACTGAAATAGTAGAAATATAAAAGATATCAGTGGTAGTATTAAATGGATGTTTAGACTGAAATAGTAGAAATATAAAAGATATCAGTGGTAATATTAAATGGATGTTTAGACTGAAATAGTAGAAATATAAAAGATATCAGTGGTAGTATTAAATGGATGTTTAGACTGAAATAGTAGAAATGTAAAAGATATCAGTGGTAATAGAAGTCTGGCATTGTACAGAATACAATGGGGCTACACATAAACTATAGGAGTACTTGTAGGCCATTAAAAAACTGTTATAGCACCACTACTAAGAGCTCTTATACCTTCTTTATTCAGTTTTTAATTAGAAAATTACTCCAACAATCTTCCATTACCATAAACAATTAATGTTAAGGTATGAGGGAAAAATGAAAATAATAGATCTAATAGATGATATGTGGGAGAATAGCTTAAAAAATTTCAAACAATACACTTGTTCTATTGGTCAATCAGCTAAAAATGACTTTAAAAGTCATATATCACAAGGGTAAATGTATTGACTGTTGTGATGCTAAACAAATTTCAAGACTTCCCCCCCCCATGCTATTGAACAAAATATATCTCTTGCTTTTTTTTTTTTACTTTAACGGGGACTGTAAAATTTAGATCTGCAGCTTGAGTTAATTAGAATCCAGTCTAGTAATCTTCTCAAATAATTACTTTTTAAAAATGTTCTGAAACTAGAGTTCTACAACGGCTAACAAAATTCATCAAGTTTTTAAAATATTAACATTGATATCTCATTGTCAAAGAATTTGTGCAATCTCTGCCAGTTTGTGACTCATGCAACCTGTCCCATACACTAATGGCACGAGATTTAGATCTATGCAGTAGAAAACGGCTAGGAAAGAAGGAGCACTAAGTATAAAAATTTGATGAATGATGCAGCATGTAACAAGAAATGTGCTCTATCTTTGTGTTTTGTTTGTATTGTTGTATCTTTGTATATAATATATTCCCTTATAGAATATAGATTTATGGCTGGGTAACTAGGTAAACTTTATCTAGTAATAAAATAATACCAAGCCAGCATTTTGTATTAAAATTATGCATTATTGCTAGATCTAATTTACGTAACAGGATGGCTGCCTGGTTGTATGGTATGCGCATAGTCATGAGAGTTCAAACCCTGTCCAATATGGGAAGCTCGTGCTAGGATATAACTTTATCTTTGAAACTGAAAGTGAGCAGTAAAGTAACAATTATACATAAAACACTGAACCATAATCCTCAAATACAAAATCTAATAAAATATTCAGAAAAACACAAAGATAAAGGCACATTCCTCATTCCAGATGCTAGGACAAATTTATACAAATGCACCGTCTTCCCAAGTGCTATTAGTAGTATTAGAGCATGAAATGGGTTGTCTGAGCCAGGCAGAATTTAAGTCATTGGTTAACATGCATGACACGTAGGACGTTTTCATCTTCTTTTTTGAAGTAATGTCTGTATTATATAAGTAATAAGATTCTAAAGAACATTCAAAACATATACTATACTATACATAGATATTAGTAGACTGTAGTGTTAAGACTAGATTACTAGATCTAGAATTAATCTCTAGATAATCTAGACTAGAATCTAGTAATTCTACTCTAGTTAGTAGATCTAGAAAAAGAATCTAGTACAGTAGTACTAGTAGAGTCTAGTTAACTCTATTTACTAGTGAGTCATGATCTAAATATATTATAAATAGTATAGAATCTAGATCTATAATAACTATATATATCTAGATAATTAGTAGAATAGTAGATATTCTAGTTTATATTAGATTATGAATATGATTATCATCTGAAGATCTCGATCTAGCTAGACTGGCAGTAGTGATGGTAACTGCCATTTAACTGGTATTGCGAATTGTGGTAATAACGCTGGCACTGGTAGAGACCTAGCCTAGATCTAGGCCTAGGGCCCTAGAGTAGAGCCAGTAGAGGTAGAGAAAAGTATAAATCTATATAAGATTCTACTAGAGTCGTAGAGAGCTAGAATCTACTATCTAGAATAGATCATTAGAATAGATGAGATACTATTTAAACAGACTATTGTCATTGATTTACTAGCCAAATGCGGAGTCTAGATCTAATAAAAATATTACCATTTTATGTGCTAAAATTCCGATAAAGTCTGAAGACCCAAAGAAAAGTAAGCTAATCTAAGGCTGGGTCACGAAATAGGTGTGTACCAAAACCAGAGCACATAACACCTGTATGACGTCACATTGAGGAAGTGTGGAACCAGTTTCGCAAACAATATTTTTTTCTTATTCATGTTTTGATCGAATATTGAGATCTAGAGACTAAAACATTTTTTAAATATAGACTATAGATCTAGAGTTCTAGAACTAAATTTGCATAGATTCCATGCTAGTATAAACATATTCATTTTATTACATGTAGACTCTAATAATGTACATCTATATTCTTTATCTTAAGTCTTAATCTATCTATCTAGTTATAATAGACTTCTGTAATAGAATAGAACTGAAATCTAAAATAGATTTAAATACGCGATATTTTTTATTTTCCGGAAATGATACATGCAAATAATAATAAAAGTTCTGATTTCCTAAATATATTATATATGGAGATAGAAAATTTAATAACACATTACACAGGTTGAACTAGTCTACGACTCTAGATTTATCTATAGAGTCTAGATTTAGATCTTTTTTTTCTACACAAAAATGCCACATTTTGAAGGCCTTCTAGGGGATGAACCCAGGATAATTATTCTTGATATTGGAAGTGCTTATACAAAGTAAGTTTATTATAGTTTATAGACTAAGACTAAATTAAGTAAATAGATCTACTTTTAAATAAAAATGATAATAATTAGACTAGTCACTAGATGATCTAGATAGAGTAGACAGTAGTTTATTTAATCCTGACATTACATTAATTCGGACACTCACTGTGGTCATTAAATATTTATTTTGATATTTAAATTTAATATGAAACTAGCGTGCTGTATAAATAAAATACTATAATTATAAATAATGTGCTAGTCCGTTTTCCAATGATTCTGACCCAATTTCCTTCCATTTAGAAAATTTAATTGTATTTTTTAACTTTTTATGTAAGAAAAAAGAATTTCAAATGTCTAAGTCAGGTTGTTGTTTTTTTTCTATGTTACCCGGATGACTTTACTTTTACCTCTTCCTAGGGTTAAGACTATATTTTTTGGTTGGCTAAGTCTATGGTATATGCTATAGATCTAGATCTAGGTGTTCAATGTAATATAAACTTATTTATCACCTCCCATAAATAAACCTTATTATAAGCCAAGGCTTATTTATGGGAGGCGACTCAACATATAGATCTACAATTGTTTATTCAAGGGACTTCACAAACACATAATAACAATGTTTGCCTTGAGTCTTTAGTGTATAGCTTCTTCATGAGCTCTTGACCTGGGCGGAACTACGTTATCTCTTTAATGTCAACATTCCTTCTCACTCTTGTCACTAATGCACTACTTGGATGGGTGTGTGCATGGCAGGGTAATAACACTGCCACCTTCTTAGCGCTTTTTGTAAAAATGTCCCTAAAGAAACATATTCACCACAAAACAGTAGAGGTTTCTTATCTTATAAAATACAGAAGTTACTTCAAAAAAGATGATTCGGTAGTAGCTTGCTTCAAGTTTGGATTCTTCCTTAGACATTTACTAAAATCGGAGTCGTTGACTTGCACAGTTACGTAGGATTGCGGTGTGCATGCAGGGTCATAAAATTAATAAAATATTAGATAATTAGAGTAGGCATATCTAGATGTAGTTATTACTAATAAAATATAGATCTAGATATTAACTAAAAACATTTTTATGTAACTCGTGTTGAATAATTTGTGAAGTAAACATCATTGTTTTTGTGTTAGTTACTTTAGCGCTTTGTGATTCAGGTGTGGCTTGGCTGGGGACACTGGACCTCGTTGTATTATACCAAGTGAGATCAAAAATCCAAGGAACCAACAGGTGCTAACATTAATGCAAAAGAAAATAAAAATAAATAAATAAAACCATTTACAACTTTTAAAAGTTTTACTAGCAGTTTTTTTAAATTAAAAACATTAGTTATAATTGTATTTATGATATTACTGTTTTAATTGGTACCTGGCATAATGTATGTTGAAAACTGTAAATGGAATTAGTACGATTATTAATGATCTAGGTAAAAAAGGTAATAATATATATTTATTATTATTATATATATACATTGACTGTCCTGCTCCTACTTTCACTTGTGAGGTACCAGTACTGTGCAGAGAATGCCGCAGGGGGAAAGGCTCTACAAGAAGAGCCATGATAAAAAGTATCTCTGTGTATTGAATGTAACTTAATTTTTGTTAATGTTAAAAATATTCTTGCAAACAAACAAACATATTTTATTATAATCCTCCCCATTTATCTTGTACCAATTGTACTCTCATATATAACAGTTTTAAGATGTGAATGTTCTGCTTACAAGAGTAAAAAAAATCTTTATAAATTATTTTCATTCTCTTTTCTGCTGTGATTATGTGTGCATCTTATCTTATTCTGTTCTTGCTTTCACAGACCTCCAAAATCTGGGATTACAGCAGTACAGATGAACTGTACGAGCACTTGAAAGAGCTGCTGTACACTTTGATCAGTAGGTAAGTGCTAACTTATTTACATATTTACAACGCTTGAACAAGAATTTTGATCTACATGATATTTTTTCATCTCCTATTTAATGGCGAAACAAAGTAAGGAACATTGAGATACTTGCTTTTATGGATCTCCCCAACATTAAAGAACAAAATCACCCTTATACAATACCTCCTCCTCCTACTTTCACATGTGATGTACCGGTACTATGCAAAGTATGCCACAGGGGGAAAAGCTCTATAAGAGGAGCCATGGTCTTTGACATGACTAAAAGCATCTCAAATGCAATCAATTTATTTTCCGGTTATTCCAACTTCGCAATCTGATAATCACTTGTATTGTCGCAGCTTAATAAAATGCTATTAATTTTAATACATATGCATAGATGAAATCTCAGGTTTAGTAAAGGTTATTTAATGTTGAATTTTTTTTTGTATCTATGAGGATTTTCTTAAAACTGCTGGAAGAGGCAGAAAGCTTCACCTATCTCTGCAGTATCCTAGACCACCATGGAGGAACAGATGCTGATGTCAGAACCCACATTGGTAAAGCTTGAGCAGCCTTCCATCAGCTGAAGAATACCTGGGGATCTTGGGAAATAAACACCACCATCAAGATCAGGCTCTTTAACACCATTGTTAAGCCAATCTACTTTATGGAGCAGAGACCTGGAGAACCACCATCACCACCATGAAAAAAATCCAGCTATTCATCAATACCTGCCTGAGGAAGATTCTTATGATACGCTGGCCTGACAAGATCTCAAATGAGGAACTGTGGCAAAGAACATAGCAACAGCCCATTGAAGTAAATATCCTTCAGAGACGCTGGAGATGGAAAGGTCACATCCTTCGCAAGCCTGCATTCAACATAACAAGGCAAGCCCTAACCTGGAACCCCCCCAAAGAAAGAGGAAGAGGGGACAGCCCAGGAATACTCGCCCAGAACTGGGATGCCTGGAGGAAGCTAGTTGGTAGCCTATACCCAAGAATGGACCACAGGCAGAGATGAGATGATAAGATGATTTTATAACCAAAAAAAAAAAAGATTATTTTGTTATGATTTAAAAGTTTAATTTAGTATCAGTCTGTGTCTTTCAACTAGTTCATATATTGCTTGTATTGTCCAGATATCTACTTGTGACCCCTAAAGATAGAAGAGTCGTTGTCATTGAATCACTTCTCTGTCCCACAGACTTCAGGGACACATTAGCTCGGGTTCTGTTTAAACATTATGAGGTACACCATTCATGCTTTTTTTTTTTTTTTAAATGAAACTGTAATCTTATTTTCTACTAGTGTAATGTTAGTGAATTTAGTTAACGTTTCCTTGTCTGTCATTGAAGTAAACTTTGATTATATCTTCATTGGAGATTAGATTTATGATTTTTTTTTTTCACACCAATTTCAGGTTGCATCCATTTTATTTGCCCCTAGCCACCTATTGTCTCTCATGACTCTTGGAACAAAGACTGGCCTCGTACTGGATGTTGGCTATCAGGAGAGTTTTGTGGTTCCTGTATCCTTTTTGTTTTCCTGATGTTGGATAAAAATTTTTAATTACCATATACTAAAGGAAAATTTTCCTTAACAATTTAAGGTCTATGAAGGGATTCCTATTTTGAAAGGTTGGAGAACCATTCCATTAGCAAGTAAAGCTATACATAGGTAAATCTTTTAAAGAGATGTCTAAAGATGAAGTAATATGATTTAATCTTAAAAGCCAATTATGTTTATTTAAAAACAAAAATTACCCTGTGATAGGTAATATATAAAATATTGATAACTGTTATTTTCAGTCGCATCAAATCTCAGTTGTTAGAACATGGCACAGTGAGCACCCCTGAACAAAAACATCAGCCTGTTGCCAGTATGCCAGGTAGCAGACACTTTTCATCTGAATATTCTAATCAATCATCACACTTTTAGTTGGTGACTTGAGAGAATAGCGCTGACAAAGTAGCTTGAAATTTCGCGACAAAAAAGCCATAAAATTTCCCAACAAAATAGCGCGGACTATATGATGTGTATTAAAGAACCGGATTATTAGTAATTTAATGTCATGGGCATCATTTTTGTTGATGTCTCTATCTTTTTCAATTTTAATAGATCTGAAAGTATGCCATATTTGCAGAGAATGAGAGTACTTTACATTTTATATCATTCCCCTTTTTCACTAATGTTTAAAATGCATAACTTGCTAAAAATAGGATTTTTAAAAGTGGTGACCCCGTTCAAGCAGTGATTAAATTTCTATGTGACATTTCCTACAATTTAACTTTGTGAAAGTGTGTGTGTGTGTGTCTATAAATCTGACAAGTATATTTGACTGTTTTCAAAGTAAACTTTTGAAATGTAAATAAATGATATATTTTGAAATTATTCAATATGTTTCCTAAAAAATGACAGAAAAATAATGTTAAGAATAAAACAAAAAATATTGTCTATTCATATTTTACAATATCTAAAGTATTGCTTGCAAAATGACTAAAATATATTTTGTTTGCGCTATTTTGTCGGGGTACCCTTTTAGTTTGTTTGCCATATAGGATAATGTAAAAGTTAATATGAATAATTTGTATAAATTAACCTTTCTTTCTCTCCCTCCAAAAAGATATTTTAACAGATGAACTACTTGAGGATATTAAAGGTAGGGCAGACCATTCAGAGATTTGTTTATTAAAGTGTTGCTTTGGGAGAGAGACTGGTGAATTGTTATATATGTTATGATATTGTTATAACCCTAGTGGCGGACTAAAAGGGTTAATGTGTGTGCGGCCTAGTGACACTCATGATTCAGGCCAATCACACAGGTCAAGGGCTGTTGAACAAGGGACATTACTGCTAATGCACGCAATATGACCAATGTTATGGTCATGTGACCAAAAAGCCTTTACAGACGAGAGGCAGTGTGTTAGGACAGTTGAGTCCAGAACAGCAAGGCATAAGGACTGTGGTACCTTGTGATCCTCGAAAATGTAACTGTACGAGCTAGAGAGACTTGTAAGTGATTAGTTAGGCAGTTCTGTTGTGTAGCAAAGCATTTGAAGTTAGTGTAACCAATTGTGTTTATTGGCTGCTGTTGATGTAATTATAAATAAACTGCCACCTTGTTTATTGAAGCTCTTGTTGTCTTGTTTTAGATGTGTTGTGTTGCTGGGCAGTGTTTACAGAAGGCCTGATAGAGAAGAATGTAGCAATATATGAAAAATATGATAAGACTAAATTATAAAATGCCTTTTCTTTTTAAATACTGCCAGTATGCTGCTGTTTTGTGACTGAATACTCACGAGGGCAGCAAATTCAGGAAGTCACCATGCGAGGGGGACATGCTAACAAGGTAGCTTTGTTTTAAAAGTTTTCTTTCTTTTTTTTTTTTTTTTTTTTTGTAACATCATTGTTGATTTTTTATTTTATAAGTGTATGTCTGTGATGTCTCTTTCAGTTACCACCACCCCCTCCTGACACAGACTATCAGATAGATGGCGGTAGTGTGCTCAATATTAGTGGAAGAATAAGGTAAATGTAGATAGCTGATCTGTAAACCTCCATGCACTAATGCCTTTTGCTAAGAATGCTCTCTTGTATCACGCACAAGGTATCTGGCAGTGTTCTGTAAGGTTTGATTGTCTTCATACAGGGCAAGATCTCCACATTAACCAGTTTTATCATTTAAAAGACCAGTTGTACCTTTGAATTCGTTTCTGAGCACCCTGCACTACTTCAGAATGTGTTCTGTTGTTTGATTTCCATATAGTAGTATCATCTGGGATTGTGATTCTCTTAAATCGTAGCAGAGAAGCTCCCATTGGGTAGTGTCCGGTGCAAAAACGTGCCAAAATAGCTTGACTCTTTTTGTCTAGCTGCCACCACTTGTCTTTTATGTTTAGGCATTTTAGAAACTTCCAGACTTCCTGTCCTGTGTTAGAATGGTCCCAGCTATCATACCATTCGGACTTGTTCCATTCACAAATCCTTGCTCTCTCTTAAGTTTGTGTTCCTAGCTTTGCCAAACTGTCAGTTCTTTTGTTGCCTCAGATTCCGCAATGGGATAAAAATCCACAGCATCACCATACATACCTTATGTTTTCCTTCTGGGTTTTCTATGCATGCCATTGCCTTCTCCAGTGGGGTAGTTTTCTTCTCTGGGCTTGTAGGCAGGAAAGTCCTCCATTCATTTCTCGTATTTTAGAGGGCTTCAGACTCCTTCCAGTTTAGCAACTTTGTTGCTTCCGTCTGCTCTTGGTCCAACCAATCTGCTGTTTTCAGTTGCATTGGGGAATAGCCAGGCCTTGATAAAGGATAGAAAAAAATAAAGGTTTCCTTTTTTTTATCAAACTTGATAATAGCAAGTTATTTTAAGAGGATTTTACTTACCAGTATGTATACTTTTTCCTGACCTAAATGTATGTTATCTTTTTATTTTATATTATGCTTACTTTGTATTCACATGCTGATGGTCCAGGTTTACATTTTCTAACTTCTATATTCTAGAGTTCCCCTTTCAGAACGTGTGGTCCATAGGGCAGATGATAAAGGTCATTTCTGTGGCCTATGGTTAACGAGGGTGTCATGTGGCCAGCACAACGACCTCTCTATTCTATCGCTAGTTAAATTTTGTCAGTAAACATTTGCAATCGTGCAACCACTAGATCAGAATGACTTAGTAAACTATGTCTACTCATCCCCCCCCCCCTTTTTTTTTTGTTGTTTCCACTTTTCATAAAGTATTTGAATAAGTTTATATACACATTAGTAATACATAGAAAGGCTATAAATCTACTTACATCACTATCAGCAGAAACCTGAATATTTGTTCTGTTTGTTTGTTGAATAAAATGTTTTTGTCTTTACTCAGGGAACATACTTGTGAGGTTTTGTTTGAACAAGACAATGATGAGACATCCATCGCCACACTTCTCATCGATGCTATTGTTGCAGTAAGGACAAATGTGTTGGGTCATTTATTCAGTGTAAATTATCGTGTCTCAGACTATTTCTTTTTAAAAAAAGTTTTTTTTTGGACAGTTTTTTATATTTTTTTAGGAACTTTTTTTCAAGCTTATTTTATTTTCATTCATTCTTTACTTGCCCTGAAACTTTTGAATCATTTCAGTACCACAAGTGATATTCTGGCTTAGTTTTCCTCATCTTTTTATTTCCTTGATGTTGTCTTCTCATTGTTTCATGTGCTTCTTTTCCTTTTGTTTTTGTGTACCAGTATGCTTTCATCGCTTAAGTCTGATGAGGTTGGGATAAAAAGCTGTACTGGTACCACATGTTTACATTTATTGTGATTACTCAGAAGATTTTATTGTCATGTCTATTTACATTTTTTTTGGTCTGGAGATATCAGTCCAGATCCTGTCCTATATCTGTAATAGTTGTAGATAGTTATGTTTCATCTCTACTGCATACCTGTCTGTGCCTCAAACTGTGTTTACCTTCTTGTCAACATAATTATTGTTACCATATTCCATGAACTACTTATTTCATACTGTTGTACCTTAAACAGAGTAACCTAAACTTCAACTAAAATTGCCTAGAATTATTACTACCAGTGCTATTTAAAAAAATTTTTTTTTTAAGTCTCCATAGAAAAAAAACATTTTTTTTTTTGTCTATCAAATTTAGATTTAAAAAAAAATAAATTTTGAAAGCAATAGTGAGAATCCTATTTCCCTTTTCCTTCATCCTGCTCTAAACAGGTCTGTCTACTTTTTTCTGAGAGCATTCTACAATGTTTTTTTTTGCAATTCATTTTGTTGCATATGATCCGCACATACAAATAAACTATTATTCCACAAGCTTTGTCTTGCATGCCTTTCAGCCCATGCCATTGACCGCAATAACAATTTTTTCTTTCATGATTGTAGTGTCCCATTGATACAAGAAAAGACTTGGCCAGCAATATTTTAGTCACTGGTGGTACCTCTATGATGCCTGGTTTTTACCATCGGCTACAGCTGGAGTTAAGCCACTTGTTGAAGAAACCATGTTACGCTCAGCAATTGGGAATTAAAAAGTTTTTGTTTCACAAGGCACCTGCCAAAGAAAATTACACTGCTTGGTTAGGAGGTGAGTAGTGTTCATACAATCAATGTATTGTTCAGCTCAGCTGTTAAAAGTCTAGGATGGCTAGCTGGCTGTAAAATAATATTTTTAATTTAAGTGAAAAAATTTTTTAGGCATTTTAAAATGAAATCTTAATGGTTTTTGATAACGTTATTTCAAAATTCATCTTTTGGTCCTATTCAATTGTGGAGGTTAAAGCTACTGATAGAGGATACAACACTGGCCTATGTTGGAGCAACTCCATAATATAAATGCAGCTTGGCTTGATAAACATTTTAAAATATAGAAGAAAAAAAATTTTTTTTTTAGAAATGTTCTTCATTCTTCAGAAGTACTCGCTATAAGATTGAATACATTTGTCTTTCAGGAGCTCTGCTGGGTGCCCTGGAAACATTGCCTTCCAAATCACTCTCTAGAGATGTCTACCTACAGAAAGGAAAACTATCTGACTGGTGTTGCATAGACTCTGATTTCCTTCTGGAAGACAAAAATAATAAATCTTAGGTGTAACTATTCACAGGTATACTGGTCATTAATTATGGCATTGACTTGGGCATAAGTTATAATTAGTTAAACTCAGATGGAAGTTGTAACAATGTTCCATATAATTTCTCCCCATGAGGGTTTCTTTCTTATTATTGTATGTTCTAGTAATTGTGCAGAAAACATTTGTATTTCTTTATACTATTTCTTTCTTTTTTTTTTTTTATTGATCATTATTATGTTAAGAAGGCTGTAATAAAAGGCCTATTGTTTATCAGTAACACATTCTTAGAATGTTTGTCTCTAGGACTTCACAAATTTTGACCTGAACAATGAATGGTAGCTCTTGTAAAACCAATATTTTATGATATGTTTCATATCATGATTGCACATGTCTACATATCTTGTCAATGGATTCAAGACTTTCTGAAGAATGGAACAGTACAAGATGTATGCTGGAGATGTGTAACTTCCACTGCCTTTTGCTAGCATAACTTTGGAAGATTCAAATTGTGGATTGGGTCTCAGTTGACTTTCCTCACCCCTTTTGTTCTTGATATCAAGAGTAAAACTGCTTTCAAGACTTATTTTAAAGTCCAGGCAAATAAAGTCAGCCATGGACAGATGTGTCCTCACTTTTAATTTTATTGCTTTTGAAAGTTAGGATTATTGCAATATTTGTTTGTTTCTTTAGACTGCTTTTGAAATTTTTTTGCAGTAATAAAGCTTCTTTCTTCTATATGAAATACCCCTATATACTTGGCAAGGTGCAATAAACCAACAAATTAGCCTGAAATTATCTTAATTTGTATTTCTTATGATCATTTTACTAACAAAATCTAAACATTGAGTTTGAATAAAAACAAAGAATAGTAAATAGGAAAGAAATGTGGATATAGAAATGTGAAGGTAATAGAAGGAAAGAAAATGTGTAAATGTTTATGTACAGTATTTTACATCACTGAAAGTATTCTCAAACAAATAAACCAATCTTGTCTGATAACCAATAGAAAGACACAAACTAGTTTTATAAACTGTAACTGTGGTTAGATGGGATAACTTTTTAGGTTGTCTGTTATATTTATGTGTATTTTTCTGTTGTGTTGTCTTTATATGAGAAAAGAGTCCTTGTAATCACAACAAATTTCCGTAAGGATCAATAAAGCAGTCTTAGTCTTAATCATGTTATGTTTCCTGGTCACGTAAAAGATCGATTTTAATTCAGTGCACATAATTTACAAATGCCTTACAATAAATTGATAGACAATTGAGGTAGCAAACCCCTCAAGGAGCCTGATTCTTAATTTTGTATTAGGAATATTTTGTATTACATAATTAAAGTGACCTTACAATTAGGTTGACCAAAGTATTAAGAGAAAAAAAAGCCATAATGGTAATTAGGGTCCAATATGGCAACACTGACTACCCAGTTTCTAATTGTTAGCTTTCATATTTTACAGTGTAGCTTCAAATAGGATGCACAGAAAATTGAAGAGGGGATAAGTACTCCAAAATGCTTCCAGTGAGCAATTTTTAACATATTTGAGATTAATGTGTCTAGTTATTAATTATGCTATCTAAAAATATGTGCTACAATATTTCATAACATTTTGAGGGGTTTGCTACCATTCTTACACTTCTTGATTTAAAAAAATGTTCCAATGAAATGGAAGGCCTACTATGCTGGTCCTCAAAATTATTAAAAAGATACATTGCTTATGCACTTAAGATAGTGAAAAGGTGCTTAGGTGAGGTTATCACAGAATGTACTGTTTTTAACATGGGACATGCCATTATGAAGTATCAATCGCTGTTATCAGTTATTTTCAAACATTATTTTGGTTAACAACAAACCATCTGATTTATATGATCTTTTTCTTTAACTCTTTCAGTGCAAACTATTTTGATAAAAAAAAAATTGAGTCTTCCCAGGGTAAAAACTAACGTAACTTTTTAATTTTATCATATAATTTAAACTTATTTTATTTTGAAGGAAAATGAATAGGCTACAAAAGTAAAAAAAAAAATTTTGAAGAAAATAGGAAAAGGAACTTTATTTAAAAATTCATTTAAAAATCGTTCTACCCTGGTAGTTGAAGATTTAACCTTTTAATTATAAATCCATTATTTAAATTTTATGATTTCAAATTTCACAAAAGATTAAAAAAAAAGCACTAAGAAATAGTGCTGTTTAAATTTGTTTGGTACTGTGAAATAAACTAAAAAAGAGAAACCACTAACACAATGTTGTCTTTTTAAAAAAAAAAATGTTGGTCCTGCATCCGATTTACTACCAAAACAAAGAACAATCACTCTGTCACATCCAGAAAAAAAAAAGAGTCTAGTAAGAAGTTGAGCATTAAAAGAGAGTGAAATAATTATTATATACCAAGTCAAGTTACTAGATGAGAGTACGCGGCATTCACAAGTGCTAGCAATTTACTCCCTGAGAGTAACGCCACACTGAAAGAGTTAAGTTCTGTATAATTATTGGCTATTAATAATTAGAGACCTCAAAGTAACAACATTTGACAGTCTTTAATAGTAGTAGTGTAAAAGTACAAGTTACTTGCATAGAATATAAACAATTGAAACAAATAATGCAATATATCTTTAGAAACACAAAAATTACTTTAGATATAATGATCACTTTCTGCTCACAAATATGATATATTCACTGTTGAAAAGATTTATCAACACAAGTATGTATTCTTTATACATGTGGAGGCTTTCTATACAGCTGAATAGACCCTTCCAGTAAATGACAAACAAAAAAATCTTTTAAAATCACATGTCAAAGTAGCCCAAAGGCAGGGCCGAATGGCTTAACATTCTGACATTCTAAATATTTAAGATAATTATAATATAAGCTAAATGAACATAAACAATGACTTACAATCTTAAAGATACATAAACATTGGATAATACCAAAAACAATCTTAAATGTTGAACAATCAACACCTTCACAATTTGTTTTACCATGAATCAATCATAGAGGTAGGCATAGGCGGTTCATTTTTAAAAAATAAAAACTGTTGTTAGCATGAACTTGTTTTTATAACTTTGGCAGAGATGATCTCATTTTTCTTAAAGCTTCTATTTCCATTTCTTTCTTTTTCAGCAGTTCTTTAAGCTTCTCTATTTTGCTGTTCTGGTAGACTGGCTTCTGACTTGGATTGGGTGTAGATTTATTGAGATTGCTAACATAACCTCTTTCTCTGCTGGACACACTGGTCAGGTTGCTGACAGTGGTCACTGATTGGTCTGATTCAGCTGTGTGGTCATCAGCAGTGGTTGAAGTCACTGGCAACATAGGCTGTAGCAATGGGGGAGTTTCATATCTCACTTCACTGTCCTCAGGTATGCCAACATTTTCAGGAGACACTGGTGCTACAGACAAGAGAGTCGGTGGCTCATCAGTCTCATCAGCTTTCTGTCGGTCGCCAGGTTGACTGGCCCTTGGTGCACTTTCTTGCGGTGTTTCATTGACCAGTTGGTCAACCATATCACTGTCACATTCCATAGGAGTTTCACCATGTCCACTTTCGGCTGAATCACAATTTGAAACTGCCTGAAATTCAGAAGTAACAGTCCAGTTATCATAAACAGTTTGGTCATCAGGTTCAGATTTTATGATGACTCCAGGGGGCAGAGGGTATTTGGCTTCTAATTTAGCTCTTTTAGCTTTCTTTTCTTCAGCTGTTAAATTGGTGTGCCTCTTTCTCCTCTGTGGTAGAAGTGAAGTGTTTGGAGGAAGATGGGACAGGTCTACTTTAGTAGCACTGTCACTGTTAGAAGCTGTTGTTACTAAAGGTTTAGAAGCTTCAGCTGTTTTGTCCCCTGAATTGTTCTCATTCACCCGAGTCCTTAGTGCCATTAGTGTGGCACTACGCTGAGATTGTGGCAGTATAGTTCTAAATGTAGATGATTTCTGTGATTCAAGATTCTGGTCATTGGCTGGCTTAGGTTGTATGTGAATATGTTTGGAGGTTGATGCTTGTGATGGTACAGGGTCTGAGCTGACAGTACATGGGAAGTCCTGAGGGATCTTGACTAGGACATGTTGGCTGTCAATTTTTAACAAAAAATATTTATTATTGTCAACAGTTAATTTCGTCCCAGTAGCTTTAAGATATTTACTCAGAGACTCTATAGCGTTTTTTATTTTTTCTGGTGATATAAATACTTTTGTCTGTTCTGGGGTTACATTTTTTGTTAAGTGACCTCCTGATGTGCCAGGTTGTGGTTTGGGTGTTTTGGGGGAATTACTTTCCTGGTTCAATGTGACACTCAAGACTGGTCGAGTTGCAGGTTCAGAATTTGGTGTGCTTTGTGAAGTGTGTGATTTCATGGTGGTAAAAGGAAGGGCTACTTTCATTTGAGAGTCTTTGATGTGTCCACTACTTTTAACACTAGCTTTGACAACTCCTTTGTTGCGTCTTGAAATTCTTGTTTTCTTCAGTTGATGTAGTTTTTTCATTTCTTTCCTCTTTCTTTCAACTTGACCTTTGAGCTCTTTCAATAGTTTCTGAAATTCTTTTGAATCGAAACATTTTTGAGAGGTGGATCCATCAGGAGAAGACAACACCTCCACTGGTGTTTTGTCAACAGTCTTTGGAGTCAACAGACTGGGGCTAAGCAAACTTATTAAAGTCTTTCTTGGTGAACTTGTTGTCATATTGTCATTTTGTACAACAGGTTTCTTTACAGGTTTTTCTTTCAGTGGTAGAGATGGCAATGGTGCACTGATCAATTCCTTGCCATGTTCTGGACTCACAGGGATATTTAACTGCTTATTTAGCTGCAGGGTAGAGTCGCTAACATCAGTTTTGTCAGAAGAATTTGGAATAAGGTTTATCAAAGGTTTTAACACCGAAGCTGCATTGCAATCACCAGTTAGACTAGCTAACTTAGAGTTACTGTCAGATTTAGTGGCATTATCTGTGCTAATTTCTGCAGAGATTTCTAAATCAAAACTGTGGTTTTCTGTCATTTTTTCAAGTTGACAATTTTTGTTGTCGTCTAACTGGATCTGGTCAGTTATAGCTTGATGAGGCTCTTTGTTTAAACTACTATCTACATTAGATTCAACACTGACTGAGGCTTGATTGTTTTGAGGATTTTCTTTTGCATTGTCCACATTCTTACAACTCAATAATCTCAAGTTGCACAAATAGTCTAGAGTTCTTTTCCTGCAGTGTGTACTGCACTGGGACTGTGTCCTGGTTACTTCTTTTGGATGACTTAAAGACAATGATAGCCTTTCAAGGACAACAAAGCATGGTGTGACAGCATCTTTCCAAGAAGAAACATTTTCTAGTTTAAATGTTGAGCATTCTTTGGTTTCTTCTTCATCATTGAGCCGCTCAACCTTGCGAGAGTCAGGGTTAAAATAAAATACTGATGATATTTTTAGATTCATTTCATTCTCATCCGAACTATCTGCCTCTTTGGTGCTTTCATTTATATCCTGCAATGTAGCCACCAATGGATCTTCAAGAGTAGCTCTTTGGGTGTGTTCCTCTTCAAAGCTAAAACCCACATCTGAGTCGACACTCTTTATTGGATTAACATTTTCTGTAGTTTTTAAAAATGTATTTTCATCTATTTTATGAGATCGCAGGATATTAGCCACAACTTTCTCCAGCTTGGCAGACTTTTTAATGCGTTTTTCGTGTTCCTTGCCTTGCTGCTCTTTTGAAGTTGGTGAATTTAAACTAGTCATCTCTTGGCTTATTGGCCCCAGAGTCTCAGAACTATTCATTGTGATGTCATCACCCAAAGGCAAATCATTTACTGCATTCGCAAAGGACGATGACATCTGGTTGTCTTCATCGTTTTCTACATCATTATGAGGGTGTATGACTTTGACAGCTACCTGGCCATTGCCTGTTCTCAGTGTCGTGAAATAAACATCTTTTGGGGGGATGCTTTGGGGGTCATTTTTATTTACCTTGAAATTGTTGTTAGCCACCAAAGAGTTCTTATTGCTCTCGTTTGTAGTCAGACTTCGGCTTTCCTTGTCATGGATGAATGACTCCAAGAGGTTCTTTGTACTTGGTGTTACTGAATGCGCAATATTTTTTCTAGCTCTCCTGCCTCTAAAAGCCTTTAACCTCACGATGGTGGAAGGCTGATATGTATTGGGGACAATACGTATTGGTATCTGTTGTTTCAGGCCAGATGTATCACTGGTTGACTGAGTTTGACTGAATGACTTCTTCTGTAATAATGATTTTAAGTAAACAGCGGTCTGTGCAGAAGAACTCACAGTTGATGTGCTTGTTTTTGTAACAGCCAACTGATCAATGGGGAGAGGAAGAATGGTTTGTGGTAATGAAACAAGTGGAGTGCTCTCCATAGTCTGAAGCATTATAGGAGCTTTTGGTAATCCAAAGGTCCCTGTCGGTTGAACAAATAATGGTATCAAGTTGGTGGCTTGATGAGAACTTTCAGGACTCAGTTCTGAAGGGTGCTTTTGGCAGACCTGTGAATTGGAAACCCCTTTATTTTTCCGTTTATATTGCAAAAGACAGCAGACCTTCATTTTTTTGTTTAAGACATTACTCTGTAATGACGATTGGGAAAGTGCAGTACTTAATGCAAACTTTGAACTACTGGTGTTGACAATACCATCTTTGCCAACTGTGACAATTTTAACATTCTGAGGTAAAACAGCATTGATATTTGTCTCAGTATTGGACAGAATATTGTGAATTTCAGTTCCTGTCATAACGCATGGCTCAGGACCGTTTGGTTGTTGCCCTGTTGTTTGGAGTTTGTTATTCAAAGTTCTAGAAGTATCTGTCAATTTGTTTCCTGCTAAGAGACTGATATTTTTAAAATGAGAAAATGCTTTGTTTACAGACACATTTTGGGAGGAGGATTTGTTTGCGTTTTTCCCTGCAATAACTTTAATGTTATTAAGTTGTGATATTTGTTTTCCCTTTCGAATAAAATATAATTCTTTGGTGTTTTTTTTAGTCTCCTGGGGTGTTGAGGATTTCTGTTGGAGAGTTTGTGTTGTGACTGGATGGTTAAGCTGGAGGCATGTAGATGAATCAGACAGCTGCTGTTTATAGGGCAACACCAGTACTATAGACTCTGGGCTTGGTTTATTATTTGCACATTGGGATCTTTCTGGAGCACTTGTAGGAGCAGCTGCTGCTGGGACTGGCAGACATGTTGACCTCCCTTGGCCCTTCTGTTCTGTGGTTGCTGGTTGCATGCCAGCTGGTGGAATGCTTTCTTTAGACTTGAGCAGTAATGGTATTAAGTTGCTTGATATCTGTTGGCCTTTACTTTGTCCAGGTGCCTAGACCAAAGAAAAACATAGAGGAACATTAAACATTGCTAGAGGAACATAAAACATTGCCTAGAGGAACATTAGAACTGCCTAGAGGAACATAAAACACTGCTTAAAGAAACATTAAAAACTGTCTAGAGGAACATTAAAAACTGCCTAGAGGAACATTAAAAAATGCCTAAAGAAACATTAAAAAATGCCTAGAGGAACATTAAAAACTATAGAGGAACATAAAACACTGCCAAGAGGAACATTAAAAACTGCCTAGATGAACATAAAACACTGCCTAGAGAAACATTAAAAACTGCCTAGAGAAACATTAAACACTGCCTAAGATTTGTGAATGCTTAGTTACTTTAACCCAACCAGCAGACGTGAAGTTCTAGAGTATTTTCTCTTACAATTCATTCAATTAAAAAAAAAAAGATGATTAAAGCTATTCCTAGAAAATGTATTCATCTACCACTGGTATTAAGTGTCTCAATATGAAGTTTCAATTGTGAACAATCTGGGACTGCAAGATGATGTTAATTTTTAAAAAAATGTCTTTTACTTTGTAACATTTCTAGTCCTAGTGTGTGCCATAAGAAACACATTTTCTTATCAGTTGTGCTGGGTATCTGATTTTGTTGTTCTGTATTTCTAAAGTAGAGTTTGATGCCTTCTTTAAAAGTAACCCCCACTCAATCTTTGTAACATTGCAGATTAAATGAATGATGGACATTAATCAATTAAATGTAGACATGTTAGATACAAGCTGACCTGTTTAATTTAAAGTGAATCTTGGAAAGCCAACATTTTTTTTTTAAAAGCACAGCGCATTAAATCTTTACAAACAACAGTATATTGAATGTGTACAGATGTCAGTAAAAACTTAATAATGGTACTTGGTAGATATAATCTTTAAAAACACATTAAATTAAATCTTTTCAAAGCAAAAAAATATAAATTTACAAATCTCAATACATTAAAGTTGTAAAAAAATGAAATCATTAAATGTGAAAAAATGCTGCCATTGCTATTAAAAATATGAATTTCATTGAAGTGGTTGACAATAGTCTTAATAGTGAATCTATTGAAATATTTTATTGTAATGAGGGGTATTTCAGAATATCTAGTAGATTATCAAATGATTTTAGATAGTCAGAAGAGTTAACTCTAATGGATACCTGACATTAGATGGGGAAAGTAATGGTGGTTGGTCATTGTGCTGGCCACATGACACCCTTGTCAACATATGGCTACAGAAAGAGATGACCTTTATATTATCTGCCCTATAGATCAAATAAATTTTCTTTCAGTAGAGATATGTATAAAAACAACAAGGGGAGAGAAATCCAACAGAAAGTTGTTAGAAGACTTAACAGAGAAGTGTATGCAGTGTAGACTATGCAGGAGTACTTGCC
Organism: Biomphalaria pfeifferi; assembly: GCA_030265305.1. Classification (NCBI taxonomy): domain Eukaryota; kingdom Metazoa; phylum Mollusca; class Gastropoda; family Planorbidae; genus Biomphalaria; species Biomphalaria pfeifferi. The sequence continues at coordinate 3,078,105 of JASAOG010000048.1, forward strand.
CCTCACCTTGAGCTGAGTAACAGGAACAAGGCTATTTCTGCTAGGACTTTGGAATGGATCTGCGGCTATCACAGGGACAGTAGGTTGGGCTATAAATCTATTGGCTGTCAAAATAACAGGAGCTCTAGTCTGGGTACCGATTGTTTGTCCTGGCAAGATTAACCGCACAGTAGGCTGATGGCATGGTTTGGAAGGCAGCCTGACAGCCTGAGCATGGACAAGCTGGTAGGGTAAGAGAGAGATGGGGCGGCCAACTCCTTTGCCAGTGGTCGGTGTTGAACTCAAAGGCGCCGAGCCCACAACAAAACTCTCTTTTGGTGTGTCATTGCAAGCGTGACTCGCCAACGCCTTTAGTGTTGACGATGCCGACGTCACGGGATCGAGGGTATCGTCATTGATGACGATGACGTCATTGTCCCCCTCTCCTTTCTCCACGGTGAAGGTTGCAGGAAAAGGAAGTTCCGCCCCGGCCTCCATTAGTGGGACAAAGGATTGCTTTCTTTTGGTTTGGTCAGCAGATTACTGTTCATCTGTTTGCTCTTGACAAGACTGGAGTCTTTTTTCACCCTGAAATAAGATGTTTACAAAAGTAAAATAAAAAAAAAAAGAAATCGGTAATGTATCCTCACACAACATCATCGATCCAGTGCCGGGTAACCCCATCCGAACACTCTAGAAGTATTTTAATTTTACAACTAAAATAAGTCAGCAGATCTATTTTCCTAAACTCAAAGTTTTTTGGGGGAAAAAATTATAAGACATAAATTGATGACGTCATTCAATCACGTTGACGCGCCTTTACTCCTTTGTCTAAGCCACGGCAATGACCCTCGCTCTTCAGTTTCACAAAGTATCAATACATTAATATGCATTAAACTCAAAGTACCAGTAACTAAATAATACATCTATAGCTTTTTTGTATTAGCTTTAACAGAAAGAGTCAGCAGGTATACCAACCCCCCTCAGGTCAAACTCACGATGTTGGAAATTATGAAAGAGTGACACAAGCATAGAACAGGTATGAACGAAATGCCTTCAATCCTAAGAGCACTTTTAGTTAATCTGAGGGCATCAGACTTGTTCTGTAGACGTTTACAACTTCTTCAAGAAAAACACGATTCTGAGGAAATGGATAGGACGCCTCCGTACCTCAATACGGGTTCAAGTTTACTATTAGGGACAGCGACGAAATAGAACATTAAAATCAATTACAATCTTGTATTGGCTACAACCAAAATTGAGCCGTGAGCAAAACACGAGTAGGTCTTTGTAGCATAATTGTCTTTAGAGTTGAGTTGAAGACTATTGGAACTCTATGGTCCCAAGGAATCTCGCTACCATCGGCCTGTCTGAACTAACTATTCTGTATGGAAAAGATCCAAGCAGATGTGAACTAGTAGCATCCTATTATATATGGCTCATATTCCAGACGTTAATGTTAGGGGCGAGGCCGAGCACACCGGGGAAACTCTCCAATATTCCCTCTCAGTACCACATCAGCACACAAGTATCCGTCATAAAAACGTCTCTCTTGTGGTATTGTGTGACACGTTGGTTGAGGCTCTATTCGATCTCTACCAGTGCAATGGACTCGGTCCTTAGGCACTCCAACGGTGGCTCTGTTTTGCTTTTCTATTGGCTCCAAAAACGACCCGTTTTAACCCGCGTATCACCCTAACCTGGGCGAATAGGTCTTGCCTACTCAATAGATCTCTCGCTAATTAGTAAGCATATCTTAAGTGTATGCATATCTATATTTATTTATTACTTATAAATTACAGACGTTACTTCAAAAAAGATGATTACGCCCTACGCGTATCCCTAGGTCAATCTAGTCATGCATGTTAAACAATGACTTAAACTCTGCCAAGTCATTTTTTTTCTGGTTGACTCAGGCAACCCATTCCATGCTCTGATAGTACTAGGGAAGAAGGAGGATTTGAACAACTTTGTCCTAGCATATGGAACAAGGAATGCGCCTTTTTAAAATAATCATGCAAATTGACATACATTAAAGTCAGTAGGTCTACTCGAATAAATTTCTTTCCAACATTCTTTTCCTTGCACAACGCGACACTATCAGCGTGATGCACGTTCTAAGATATCCTGGAATTCCCGAAGACACGATGGAGACTTCATTTTAAATGATGGAAACTGCACTGTTTATCAAAATATCATTTTGTATGGAATGTCTTCATACTGTAATTACCGCTATTGCTGATTATGTTTAAAAAATGGAAATCTCAAACCATTTAAGAAAAAAAAATGCATGAAGGCTACATTATAAAATATAACTAAAAATGCACCAGTAACTAATAGCCTCTATATTCTATATATATGTGTTGGACCATGAATTTAGGCCTACTTAAGTACTAGATCTAAATCTGAAATTCTAGACAGACCTGATATAACCTGGTCTAGATCTAGACATAGATTGACTAGATGATATTGTACATCTAGATTAGATCTCGACTATACAGCGGATATATTCGGAGTTCTAGTTAACTATAGTTCTAATTAGACGCTCACGTTTACCAGAACCATTAGATCTAAGTAAGCCTTTTAGCCGAAGCTTTGTAACAGCATCCATAAGTAGCGAAATACAGTAAAATACCGGTAACATTCAATGTGTTCAGTCCATTGTTTATATTAGTTCATGATCTGGTGAGGTACTAGACTAGACTTTAATACATCATAACAATAAGTTTGAATCAGGTCTTTTTTCCAAAGACTGCTATCAGTATCACCAATCTATTTTTCAAGTAGTCACCTAATCACGGGCTGATTTCTCGAACTTAATTCTCAAATGTGTAGTGACTATTTCTAGTCGTTATCCGAAAGCTTACATTGTCAATATTTAGCGCAGACTACCCCCCCCCCCCTTTTTTTTAGGCCTATATATTTATATATGGTCATTTAGATCGTAATGTACCTTATATCACTAATGTTCCTTTAAAGTTGTTGTTTTTTATTTCGCCAGGAAAATAAAAATAAATTGCGAAAATAGGTTTACCCGTTAAACCGATACCTTCATATCAAATATAAAATACCGTTGAAACGGGTTTACCCGATTTGTTAAAATTTTATTTAATATAGATACATTTAGCTATTAAAACGGGTTTACCCGATTTGTTGAAATTTTCGTATTTTAATAGAGATACAATTAGGTGCTTTTTGTCTGTGTTTAGGGCCCTGCGGCTGTGGTAGGACAAAAACATACAAAACGGTCTCCGCCATGACCTATGGAACATTTACGCCAAGTGTTATCAAGATTGGTCAAACGGTTTTGATTTTGATTCGGGACATACATACACACGCCTTATTTTCAACTTTATATTTCAGTTTATTCAAAACGTCATATGTCGTGCGTAACTAAAACACGAGTGGCTGGTCTATGAACTAGATCTAATTCTGTATCTGTCATGAACTGCATTCTGATGGCTCCTTGCGTGATCTTCGTACATTTTTCAATAGTCATTTCTCGAGAAGAAATCGGAAAAAAAAGAGGGGTGGTGGTGGGGCTTTTATATTCTTTTTGGAGAGGACTAAATGTTAATTAAATTTGACGCTAATTTCCGTTGTGTATGCTAAACATTACATTCTCAACACCAAATTGCATTGCTCTCTTTTAAATATCCTTTTACTTCGAAGTACAATTCAATGTATTATAACATAAAAGAAACGCTGATTTAGTTTACATTTTGTTTTAATACGTTATAAAAAAAAACATGTGCGTAAAATGAACTCATGATCTTTAAGTGCACATATCAATACATTGGTTGTTCGCGTTCCGTCTAAGAAACTAAGGTTCATCACATAATTGGCTTATAGAGCATTTTAAAATTAATATTTTGGGCTATAGAGCAATACTCTAGAGAAACATCGCTCACATGCATCACAGTGGCGCATGCCCAGGTTTCTTTTTCATCCCACCACTTTTTTTTTGCGGAGCTCTAAGCTATTTTTCAGTCTGTGTCATGAAAAAGTAGCGTGGTGTCTTTTTTTCAGCTGTTCCGCACAGCCGTTAAGTGCAATTATGTTTGGTTGTTGTGGTTCGTCTGAGGTGAATTTCCGACATTAAAAGATTGACAGTTTCTTATTCCCGGGTTTAGAGTAACCAGACTTTTTCCGAATTACAGTTTTTTTGTCTGTTGGTTCAAGGTTCAGATCATCGATAATTCTCTCTTTAAAAAAACTCTGGATCTGCACTTTGCTTCGTAGAGGACCCCAGCTAAATCATTAAATCAACGTGGCTGCTGATCCCTAGTACTGTCTTCAAGTACGTCATTGGTACTTGGACGAGACATTCCACACGGGAAAGTAGCTGGTTCCAGTTTCTTAAGCCAATACGTGTTGAGTCAAAACTGCTTTCTTGTTCTCTGAGTTCCTGTCTGTAACATTGGACTTTGGGCCATTCGTTGTTGAATATGCCAATTCCCAACAGTATTGTTGTACTTTTTTTTTTTGTACTAGATGAACGCAACAATTGAATCTACAACATTCAGCGAAGTTGTAATGACATTTTACGTCTCCAAAGAAAATCATTTCCCATTGCAACATCTCAACCTTGATCCGTGAAGCACATGCATGCTCACAAGTGGGCACTTAACATGACTAGAAACGACGCTGTTTTCGGCTTCTCTCCTACTCCTGGTCCACCATTCTGGGATCCAGAATAACTCTTTAAGCGGACATTTCTTGTGGCTTTACAGCGTTGAAGCATTCTATGTCCCGTTTACATCAATATATAATATATTCAGCTAAATGGCAAGTTAAAAAATAAAAGACGCGTCCTTCGCATTTCCCAGAGTTCTTTAGCATAGACTCTCTGGATATCTCGATATTGTAGAGTATCTTTCCCAATAGGTTTAGCTAAAAGAAGAGTGAGAGCTGGTCATAGACGTAATGCGAATCTCTAGTGTTTATGATTTACATTCTCACACAGCGTGTTATGACCAATGGATTGCGCGATACACGTTTGACAATCGGCCGGAATAGTTCACATTCAAAACAGAATTATACAGTATTGTCCTAGCAAACGTTATCGCCGAGCTAGTTCAAACCATTCACATTCAGGCACCAAATAAATGGACAAAGAGACTTTGATTCCAACAGATGACTTTTCCAAATAGATAGGGGTACGTATACAAATCAGTCAAAGGGGTGAAAATGCTTCAGGAAAAAAAATGTCGCTAAACACGTGACCTAACCAAACAAACAAAACATGTTGACAACAAAGCACGCACAGATGCTAATGTCCATTTTTATTAAATACTCTGATTAAATAATAAAGGGAGAGAAATTGTTTCAGGCATCATGAGAAAGTATTCATTCATTTATCAAGCTCTAGGCCCCCTTTTAGGTTTTAGATAGTATCTTAGTTATAGATTAGAATCTAGAATAAGGTGTTATAGGTCCAGTGCTAAAGTAGATATCGGGTATGAAAAAGGAAAGAATACAGTGAAATTGGCACAAAATGATAGATTAGATATTTTCTAGGTCTAGAATATTCTAGAATGTAGATCATGTCATGGTACTATTAGTAGATCATAGATGGTAGATCAAATATTTATAAATGTAAATAAAAAATATTCATTATAGATCTACATATTCTAGATATCTATATAAATGTAGACTATTTCAAATACTTCAATTCTTGTTTATATCAATGTGATAATTATCGACATCTTACTTACGCCAGTAATCTATTTGTACGTCATTAATTCAAACACGAGGTATACTTTTTTTTTTTACCATAACACTAACACGGAAGTTACGAAGGAACTAAAATGGCGGATTTTGTCAACCCACATCTCCCACAAGCCATTGCGGCTCAGCGGAAACGCATATCCGAGCGCCACATAGTGGTCTTCGTCTTTGTCCAATGGCGCTCAGCTACGTTTGTTTTTAGGAAATTGTATTTTCCAGTATTGCTAAAATAATTTTTAAAGTTAAAAGAATGCAGTCTGCAATATTGTAAAGGAAACTAAAATTTCGACACCAATCACTGAAATTCTTACTCATGGCTGATTTTTACATTAGAAATCCATATCTATATATTTTAGTTCCTAATGTCTTTTTATATTGTATTCATACGCAAAAAAAAGTCATTTTACCACAGAAATCAACAGCTCCAGCGAAGCGGTTTTCTTAACTAGGTCACGCAGCGGAAAAAGAGAAAACCATGCGTCGTTTATTCACTGGCGTCTTTGCTTCCTCCCCTCTCTCGCTGCGCGTAGCAGTCTATTTTTAGACCTCGATTCACTTCCTGTTGTTGATACGAGAAAGATCCCATTTTGCTTCGCAACATAGATCTGGATCTAAATCAAGCAATCAGGGTCATTGTAGCGAGGTATTATAGATCTACCAAATGAATACACAAAAATAATTATACTTAAAAAATATAGATTTATCTGAAATATTTGATACTAGATGTAGATATGTCGCTCTTTTCTGTTTGTTTTCGACAATTCGTTTTACGACAATCGTCACGATAGTTCCGAATTAAATGTGGTCCACTTCTGGTGTTTACAAGATAGCGCTCGGGGTGTTAAGGATTAGAGGTAGAGTGAATTATGATATATCTATACACAGCATTTAAAAGATATAAGTGAAATCGAATTTCTATCTAGTTTAGGCTCTAAATCTAAAAAACAACATAATATATGTAAATAAATTAAAAAGTGGGCTTACATTCGTTGCTACAAAAAGAAAGACCTACCTTTTGTTAATATTTAGGGTCTATAATGTTGAATTGTCAATATATGCCATTATTACTTTCATGTTATGATATAAGAACATAAAGACCTTTAAGGTATTAAGGCCTAGTGGTTAGGGCTAGGGCGTGTCGTGGGAGAAAGGGGGCAGTGGTTTTACGCGTCATTGGCGACGCGCGCTCTGAACGTTAGCGTAGCACTTACCATAGACCTATACAAAAGGGCAAGTGTCTGAAAACTGTAATGGTGATGCCCAAATCTACTATATATTTGCTAGTTACCACTGACTTATTGATAAAACGATCTCTTAAACTGACGTAAGGAATCGTTAGCTAAAAACCGGTTTGATAGATTTGCAGCCTGACCACCGCTATTCGCGAAAAACTGCAAGCTTTTTATAAACCTTTGTATTTTATTTTCGGTATTTCCCCAAAAGGCCGCATAAATAATATCACACAAATTGCGTATTTTCAAAGCATTTTTTTCTATGTCTACTTATTTTTAACATGAGTTACTTCATTTCCTCTCCCCTTAAGACGCAGTCTAAACAAAAACTAATCCCAATAGGAGGCGATGTGGCCTAGCGTTAAAGCACTTGGCTTCTGAACCGGGGGCCCCGGTTTCGGAATCTTTGAAATAAAAGTCTAATTTATAAAGCGCTGGTTATGAGTGTGTATGAGTTTTCGTGTGTGAATGTTTTTCGTATTTGCATCTATATTGTTATTGTACAGTAGTTACGCCGAGGTTGTTAATTGTAGTCAAACTGAATTTCCATTTGATTGGATCAATAACAATTATCTTATCTTATCTTATCAATCGGAAAAAGTAAAACTAACCAAAGGGGCACGACGGTCGAAATTGATTGAATTGAGAAGCCAAAGAAAAGTCGTAGGGTGTAGGCGTGACCTCCGTGTCGAAGTTGCCGGTGTAGGAAGGACTAATTTTTTATTGGTGTTGGGGGGGGGGGGGGGGATGGCGGAAGTGGATAAGTAAAAGTGATACTAGAATTAACAGGCCCCACAAAAAAAAAGTGCCTGTAAATATCATGTGTGCATTATGAAGCGGGTCTTTCCAAATCAATTCTAAAGTCTATGTCGAAAAAATTACGAAGCGCAGATTTTCAAAAAAATTGTGGGCTCAGAGATTGAGAGAGAGAGAGAGATGTGAAAGAGAGAGCGGGCCATTAAAATATGGCCCGCTGATTACAAAAAAAAAAAAGAAAAGAAAAAAAAGAAGGTGGGTGTTCCGACAAAAAATAAACAATATAAAGTCTGGGAACAAATCAACGGGCGAAGTTGGTGTGCACTGCTTGTAACACTATACGTTACCAACATTTGTTCACAAACATGTTATCGTGAATGTCACAGCGATTGGTGGAATCTCACTAAATACATTTATGACAGTTCACTAGGAAATTAGGATTTTTAGTTATTATTTTTTTAATTTTACAGCCAGGGGTCATTAGTTTACAGGGGGTCAGAAGTTTACAAAGGGCCATTAGTTTACAGGGGGTAAGTAGTTTACAAAGGGTCAGTAGTTTACAGGGGGTCATTAGTTTACACGGGGTCAGTAGTTTACAAAGGGTCAGTAGTTTACAGGGGTTAATAGTTTACAGTAGGAAGATATTTTACGATAAACAAAGCAATGTCAAGGACGCTCCATTGAATCTCACTATTGTCAAGTATATAAGAGAAACACACCAAGTGTAATCGTATCAATTAGTTTGGATCAGTCATTTCATTCCATTTGTAATAGACCAATACCAATAAATCTGTGCGATGAAAAATAGTTTTACCGATAGTTTTTTTTAGCGCTATTTCATGCTTTAGTTTCCTTCATACGCCACGATCCTATTACTTATCTCAGCGGTTCTCAACCTTTTATGCTCGACGACCCCTTTTTACAATCTCCCACTCTGCCGCGACCCCCCCCCCCCACACACACATACAGCAATAGAAGAATAGACAATAACAATCCATATTTTCGATGGTCTTAGGCGACCCCCTGGCAAATCGTCAATCGACTCCCAAAGGGGTCGCGACCCACAGGTTGAGAACCCCTGACTTATCTGGTTCAGTTGGGAAAATGTGAGCGGTTGGTGGAGGGGGTGGGAGGAAGAAAGGGACATATAGGTGAATTTTAACGTAATCGGCTTTAATAAGCATTTACACAAACACAAAAAGGGAACTACCTAGATCTAGATTCGAACTCAAGGCTCACGCCTTCCCAAGCCGACATTCTAAAGAACTCTGATAATGAGATGCTTATGACTATAGAAGACTGTGCTGTTATGTTTAGTATGTATCAAAATTACTTTACGCCGTTCGTCTTAACTGTACTTGATAGTACTCCGCACTAAACCCCACCGCTGAACCACACTGAACTGTGCTGCAGTCGACCGGACTGTAGTGAACCGGGATCTGAACCGTCTTGACTGCGACATCTCCGCTCTTTATATAGGGTCCCTGCTGGCCTTCTAGAACCGGACGGAACATCGCTCGACGTTTCTAGTTTCGTCACATGACTACATCCCTCGTGACGCTCCTGAGCTTTGTTCAGACGCCGATCCTTCCCGAACCGTCATGTTGACACTCGTCTGGCTTACCGTCGTAACTCGTCACGGTTGACCGCTCGTCTAGCGCTGGCCTGGGGCGATTTGCGTCGGCTGACTACACACACACCACAACCCTCATCAATGTCACCACCAGGTTTATAAGAATACTAGTCGACCGGCGGCATAGCATACGCCGCTATTTTGCAAAGCCGGTCTTAGGCCACTGCAGCCTATGTGACCGAAGGATTTGCACTTTCATGGAACCCGCGCTAATTCAAGGTGTATAAATTATTAAATTAAACCATTTTATAACCTAAAGCAGATTTCCCGCGCACTCCTGTCGATTTACCAGGAGCTCCTGGAAATCTCCCGAAATTGCAAAATATACGAAAAAGTCCTTAAAATATACGGAAATACAAAGAAAAAAAATTGTCATTTTGGGGTGTCATTCAATATGGAAAACGTAAATCCTACGCGCTATTAATAAAAACGGCATTATGCATTAGCCGTAATTGTGTAATCAGGTGAAAGAAGCTTTTCACGCCTCAAACTAATGAAGAATTACTTGAGGTAAACAATTCTCAAAGATAGATTGAAACATTTGGTAATTCTTGCTATTTAGCGGGATCTTTGTGGAAATCAGAATTATTATGATATACTGTATGACTTCGCTACACGAAAGTCTCGTAAAGTAATTCTGTACGTAGTAAGAATGAATAAAATGCAAAGACGAATTTATTTTCTAATACAAACTACTAAATTTCACTTATTGTCCGCTTCCCTACCCAAACTTGGCCCTGCGAAATCCGTTTCGAATAGGGCCTCACAATGCTAAGTCCGGCCCTGCTATTTAGTGTTTGTAAAATGTTTTACATGTTTCGGATGTTCCTTCAGAGTTGACGATAGTTCGGTACGTGACGTTTTGGCGACGGGACGTTCTGGCGTGAGATATCATTTGACGATAATTTAATAAGCACGTAGCTTTTATAACAATGTTTATTTCACTCTACCATAATATTGTATGTATAGTATGAATTCTAACACCGTTCAGCGAATTGTTTTGTTTTTTTAATTATAAAGTTTTTGCTTATTTCATGAATATAGGCCTATAATAAGTCAGATTCCTGAATGGAATACGAGCTGTCCAGAAAGGTCGTGACCTTATATATGAGCATTATATCCGGGGAGACCAGCCGCCTTCTAAACGAAAAAAGTATATTGACACAATAGTGTTGTTGACTTAATCTTTGAAGACGTTATTGTAACAAGTCATTAATGAACACTTGCTAAGTCTATTGACACAGACGAAAGAATCAATGTAATTGTAAAAACGTATCAACAAGGGAACATCATTGAATACCTCAAGGGACTTGCACACAACTTTTTAATGAACCCTTGAATTCCAGCAACTTAGGCAAATTACCATGGTGTCTATGTATACTTTACTTAAATTATTTTGAGAAACATGGTACATGTATTATATTTTTACTTATTACTAGCAAGTGTTTGGTATGTCTAGCTGGAGATACCTTACAGTCATTCAATAAACCAAATGTTAATGTAAACAAATAATTACATCAATTTTTAGTCTAGCATCGTTTCATTTTGTTTTTAATTTTAAAGTCAAATCTTAACAAACTTTGTTGAAACTAAAAGTGTGCCTCTTAATAAACACACATACACAAGCCAAAATGTTTATTAAAGAAAATGATGTCAAAAACAAACACACATTTACATTCGTACGTGAAAAATATGTCTTAACACAAACACTCATGCAAAACATAGATATGAATAATTCTTTTAAAAGAAATAATATAAAAAACGTACATAATGTATTTCGCGCCAAAACGTGCCGTCGCCAAAACGGCGGGGCCAAAACGGCGTCGCCAAAACGTTCTGCTTCGCGATAGTTTACTTCCTAGTCCAAACTTCCCGCATGGGATGGGAGCGGGCAGGATTTGACGGTCCAGCGCGCAGCCATCCGTAGCGAGCTGTGAAAACGTGTTCTCTCTCCCCCCCCCCCTCTTGTTTTTTTTCGTGGGGTGACTATCCGCAGAAATAAGAGAGTGATCTTTCCTTTACTTCTTGTTTGACCTGTTTAGGGAAGAAGAGAATTATATATATAGATGATCAGAGAAAAACCGTCAAACTTTTACTATAATTAGGTTTCTTTTTTTATTACATTTTTTAAATCCTTCAAATTCCACTGGATGAGCAACAGCGCTCACCTAGAGACCCGTTTGATTGTCGTCTGAGCTGAGCCGAAGGCTCTTCGAGCTCAAAGTTTGAAAAGAAAAAAACCTGTTAGGTCGTCCAGCCGTAACAGTAAAAAAAGAAAAACAAACCTGTGGGAACACAGTTCTGTTTGAGAGCGACCCGAGTCAATGCCTATATAAAGCATTGCTATATCCAATGTCTTCGGCCTCCGACACATGGCCGAAGGCCTAGGAGCACTGGGAGCCTCCGTCATCTTCCTTCTTTGTACCAAGCTAACCGTGGGGGACTCGCCATTTATAGAACGGTCCTTTGAGGAACGGCGCATGGATGTGTGACAATTTTTGTGAGGACTTTTTTACAACCCCGCCCGTGCAAGGGGTGGACTCTCGTCTACCCGTGGGCATCCCCACGGGAGTTATGTTTTGCCATTCATTTTGCCTAGCTATCTCCTCAAATAGCCGTTTCCACCCGGGTGCCACGATGAGGCAGAACAGCGAACCCGGGACCTAGAGACCCTAGCTAGCTCATGGGAAAACGCGAATGAACAGTGAAACATTTGAGAAACAATAACCTAAGCCTATCAGGTCTTTGTACAAAAAGTCAAGGTTAACAGTTTCGTGGGGTCGCTAGCATCACGAGCCAAATATGGACTGCAGACTTCAAAGGTTGGGTATCACTGTATTTGTAGATATTATGGTTATCCGGAGGCGCTAAGTTTACTGTTAAATGGTCAGGGGAATTTTCATTAAGTTCTGGGCTAATGATAAACCCTATTGAATAACTAGATGCTCGTTTGAGAGTAAACCACCTAATTGATACAAAGTACTTCCTGTCTTGATATTTTATAAGCATCTAATTGATTCAAAGTACTTCCTGTCTTGATATTTTATAAGAATCTAATTGATACAAAGTACTTCCTGTCTTGATATTTTATAAGTATCTAATTGATTCAAAGTACTTCATGTCTTGATATTTTATAAGCATCTAATTGATTCAAAGTATTTCATGTTTTGATATTCTATAAGCATCTAATTGATTCAAAGTACTTCATGTCTTGATATTCTATAAGCAGCTAATTGATTCAAAGTACTTCCTGTCTTGATATTTTATAAGCAGCTAATTGATTCAAAGTACTTCATGTCTTGATATTCTATAAGCAGCTAATTGATTCAAAGTACTTCCTGTCTTGATATTCTATAAGCAGCTAATTGATTCAAAGTACTTCATGTCTTGATATTCTATAAGAATCTAATTGATTCAAAGTACTTCATGTCTTGATATTCTATAAGCAGCTAATTGATTCAAAGTACTTCATGTCTTGATATTCTATAAGAATCTAATTGATACAAAGTACTTTATGTCTTGATATTCTATAAGCAGCTAATTGATTTAAAGTACTTCATGTCTTGATATTGTTGTACCTTAAATTGACAGCTCGAGATACCAAACAAAATAATTAATTACCAAAAGTTAATTAGCTTATTGGTTATTCTTTTCACGATTTTTGTGTTGTCAGGTAAAAGAAATAATTGTGCAAAATTTCAGCTTGTTCCGAGATTCGGTGTCGGAGAAATAATGTGTACAAACTTTTTATCAGACAGACAGACAGAGTGAGCTGATATAAGCGTTTTAACAATTTGTTCAGCAAAAGTATTTCAGACTCTCAAAAGAATGGAAATTGTAGGTGGAGAGATCTCAGGGGATAACATTTTTAAGATTGTCTTATGATATTTCATATATAGTTTTCATTCATCTGTATTTCACATCTATAGATAGAGAGTAGTCCTTAAGGGAATGCAGGCACGACATGGCCTAAAGCTGTGCCGATGTGCCCAAAACCAAACCAAACCAAACTCCATATGTTTGTTAACAGCGCTCTATAAATAAAATTATTATTATTATTACTGTCGGTATTTCAAGCCATGCCTAGTGGTACTCGTTTGATTCCATACTTTTCACAAATCGATATCTCAATCGTTCGATTTTTGCTCTTTGTAAGTTGTGATACCGACCTATGTGATTTGACAGACTAACCAGAAAACGGATAACCAAATTTCACTGTTTACACCCCAAGTCTTCGACCATAAGGCTATAACTGCCAGGAGAGATGGAGGCCATGGACTACAGAGCATGTACAAATAGTGCAAGACACACGTTTTAAAAATAACTTCAAAACTCCAAAGCCGCTAGAAATAAACTAATTAATTTCCTTAGCAAACACCTCTCACTCTGACCTCTGAACTTTACTGATGTTGAATTTGGTTTAGATGACGTAGAGCATGAGATTCGCAAAAGGAGAGAGAAAAGAATACTTCAGGGAAAGTTTCCAACTTCGTTACGTGAAAAACAAAGGCTGCTTCTGCTTCTATAGCTTAACTAATCTGGATCACTTTACTCCAAAATAGAAGTCGTTGTCACTGCAATATAGAGCCGAGTTACTAGGTCTAATAAAAGATGAAAGACACATCTTGAAACTCGATATTATTGACCTATTCCAAAAATGCTGAAACATTGGTGAGCCAATCAAACACACAATAGTAGAATAGTCCATCATCGCCAGAATCAGCTTAACGAAATCACCATGACCAAGCTGTAAAACTAATCCATCAGCACCTGGCTTTAACATGATCTGATTCAGAAAAATACACCTTCTTACTTAAAAAAAATACTCACCCTAGGAGGTTCTCTAGTCATCCTATCACCTACTATACTGGTATAGACCTTTATTGAAAAAAAAATAAATCCGAATCCCCAAGTTTCAGTTTACTGATTCTCACCGAGTGGGTACTTCAGTTTACTGATACTCAACGATTGGTACTTTACTGATTCTCCATGTATCACATTGCTATACCACTGTCTCACAAACAATATATGATAAAAAGAACAAAATATGAAAAATTTTGCTTTGAGTATATCTTATCTTATTTTATCTTATATAATACAGACGTTACTTCAAAAAAAGAATATGATTACGTCCTACGTATCATGCATTTAGTCATACATATTAACCAATGACCTAAATTCTGCCAAGTCACTGATTTTCCTGGCTAGCTCAGACAACCCATTCCATGCTCTAATAGCACTAGGGAAGAAGGAGCATTTGTACAAATTAGTCCTAACAAATAGAACGAGGAATGTGCCTTTATCTTTGTGTATTTCTGAGTATTTTATTAAATTTTGTTTTTGTATTTGAAGATTTTGGTTCATTGTTTTACGTATAATTACTACTTTACTTTTAAGTCTTCTGTCCTGAAGTTATTCTAAATTTAGTGATTTTACTCTAGTCAAATGTGAATATTCGTTTGTTATGAATCTCACTGCTCTATTTTGTGTCTGTTCCAGTTTCTTAAAGTTTTCTTGAGTTGAAGGGTCCCAAACAGAGGATACATATTCTATTATTGGCCTAACCAAGATTAAATAATATTTTAGTTTTATGTTATTTGATTTATAGAAATTTCTTTTAATAAACCCTAATTCTTTGTTTGATTTTTGATTGTTTCATCAATATTGGGATTCCATGACAGTTTTTCATTTATTATCACAACTAGGTATTTTGCGTTTTTGTCTGTGTTACTGGTTTACCATGAATAAGATAAGTGGAATTAATTTGTTTTAGTTTTTTTGTTGAAAGACATGCTCCAATTTGATTCCCATTTCTGTAATTCATGTAATTGTCTTTGTAAAATTTCTGTATCTTGTGTTGTTTTTATTGTTCTATACATTAAGCAATCGTCTGGGAATAATCTGACTTTGTTCCTGAACTAATGCAATTTGGTAAATCGTTTATGTAAATTAAAAATAGTAGTGGACCTAAGACTGTTCCTTGAGGTACACCCGAGCTTACTGTTATTAGTGTTGATTTAGAGCCATTTATTATTAGAGTTTGTTCTCTCCCTATCAGAAAATCTTTAATCCACTGATGCAATGGACCATCAGTGCCAAAATATTTTATTTTTTTAAGCAAACTATGGTGGTGAACTTTGTCAAAAGCCTTGGAAAAATCTAGTACGATAGCATCGATTTGCTCACTGTTATCTAAACCTTTTGAAAAATCATCAATTAGTCCTATTAGTTGTGTTTAATATGATCTATATTTCCTAAAGCCATGTTGGTATGGGATGAGGACATTATGTCTAAGTGATTTATGATGTTGCAACATATTAAGTGTTCTAGGATTTTACATGTGGTAAGTGATACTAGTCTGTGATTTTCTGGGTCAGAATTTTCTCCTTTTTTAAATAGGTGGGTGACATTAGCTTCTTCCCAGTCCCTTGGTACTCTGCCCTGGTTGAGAGATGTCTGAACAAGTATTTTGAGCACTGGTGCTAGTTCATTGCTTATTTTTTTGAGTAATCTAGCTGGAATACCATCAGGTCCAGATGACTACTGAAGTTAATAAAAAAGCCATATACTCTGTTGTTATATCTCGTTACCTTTAAGAGGGCAGTACTGCTGCAGACCTTCAGCTGCACCAGAAAATATCTCTGGTTCTCTGTGGACACTGTTAAGGAGACTACCTTTAAAAAACTTTGTAAAAAACCCAATTAAAAACTTTATTATAGCTTCTGCGAATTTGACTTGTCCATAAATTACTCTATCTAAACCTATCTGAGTTATTCTCTTTGCAGCATAATACTCACTGCGCCAACTTGTATGCTGAGTGTATATACTACCAGCAGTCTCATCCCTAAACATGTTGCTTTTAAAGCAGGGGAGGCAATTTAATACAACGTAACTACGAATAACGTTATAATTGTTACTTCCCTTTCTCCCGTAGACACTTTTTCTATGATATAAACATTGCTTTACACATTTTTAGACATTAAGACAATATAAAATAGATCTAGATTTAGCATAATAAAATGAAATACATTTTATTTCGGTTACTCGTTGCGTATTATATTGCCATACTCACTTGGGGCTGCAGGTTGTACTACAGCACTGTGTTTTTCTGGGGGTGCTGGGGCCTTTTTTTCCCCCATTATTAATGACAGTTTAGTATTTTGTATACGAGTTAGAACTCCACGATATAAGTTTGCATGATCATTTCATTTAGTTTGTAAAAATCATCTTATATCTACTGACATTGCATGCATCGTTAGTCCATTAGTAAGTGTTTGGCATTTTTAGTTCTTCTAACTCTGCTATACTATGATGTGTCCTGGAGCTGGAGGCGAGCCATGCTGCCTCACAAAACTCAACTTAGAAACTTGATGTCGGTTGCTACATACATTAATCTGTGTATTCACTTATTACACAAATGAATTCTTTAGAATAGAATACTAAATGATTAAACCAAGAGGTCATTTTAGGATCAAAATGTTAATGAATAGCGGATAATGAAAATAGATAATTTAAGTATTGGCTACGTCATTGTAGCACATTGCCTACTGTAGCCCGATAAATGAAATTGACAATTTTAATGAAAAATAACATTTTCTTTTTATAGCACAGCTACTGAAAGACACTGCAGGCCTACACATGGATTGTTGATTCTGAACTTTCTTATAATTGGTTTAATGTCACGCAGTAGTGCACCCAGTGGCGTACCAAAGCTATTTGATATTCCAAATGCGGCAACTCTGTTTGACTTACTTTGACTTAATCCCTTTGACTTCCAGTGGAGCAGGGGCCTCAACAATACTTCACCATCAGACTCTTTTTAGGGCAATACCCCTCAGCTGGGTCCATGACTATCCTGCCGTCTTTGCCTCTTGGTCTACTGTTTGCTCTAGTCTTCCGGCCTTTCTCTTCCCCTCTGGGCTCCAGTCTAGGACCTCAACCAAATAAAACATGGAATATACTTTTGTTTGTGATGTCCACATAGTGTCGAATTTGTCAATTACGAAGGTCTATGAGACCGATAACTTGGGCTATCGGGACATGGTCTTTTTACATGCAGACCAATAAATTGGGCTGTCGGGACATGGGCTTTTTACATGCAGATCGATAAATTGGGCTGTCGGACATGGTCTTTTTACATGCAGACCGATAACTTGGGCTGTCGGGACATGGTCTTTTTACATGCAGACCGATAAATTGGGCTGTCGGACATGGTCTTTTTACATGCAGACCGATAACTTGGGCTGTCGGGACATGGTCTTTTTACATGCAGACCGATAAATTGGGCTGTCGGACATGGTCTTTTTACATGCAGACCGATAACTTGGGCTGTCGGGACATGGTCTTTTTACATGCAGACCGATAAATTGGGCTGTCGGGACATGGTCTTTTTACATGCAGAGTCTTGTGCTCATAGGTTTATACGAAATGTGGAAAGGATTTAATGCCCCACATCACTTGATGCCCCACATCACTTGATGCCCCACGCGTCCCGCATTCCTCTGAGTGCACCACACACATACACACACCATAAACACACCACACAGACTATATAAAAAATGGACACTAATAATGTTTTTAGTTCGGAATGAAATTTCTGAAAATAATACGGACAAAACACCTTTTTTTTAAAGTTCAACTTTAAGGTACAAACAATGCTTACAAAAGCAGAAAAAGAAAGAGCACTTGAACTGTAGCGTTACACTCTCGAGGCTGATTAAAAGATTCTCTCCTGACCATTGAAGTCTTTCTCCATTCGGTATACCTCAAAGCGAGCGAAAATCTCATAAATTAGCCTCTTAAGAAGATGACATTGTAGAGATGGCTTCTTGAACTTCTTCCTACATGACAGGTAATGGAGCGAAGGTGAGCTAAAAACAGGCGTACACAACAGTGTCGGCATGTCAGTTTTGTGTATGTGGGGGTGGGTGTGTGTGAAAGCGATGTAAGAACCTGCTTCACCCCCCCCCCCCGCCTCCCCGAATGCCACTGCGTTTGGCAACTTAAAAATAACAAACTTTCTATTCAAAAAACGATTCTCTCTCTCCAGCAGACGTTTGACATCAGGGCGTCACTTCAGGTGTTGAACAGGGCGCTGGAAACCAACGGGTAGTAAAATTAGTAATAGTCCGGGCAGTGGGGGAAATTCGCCTCCTTTGTACCGAGAGAGCTACAGCTGATTATTATGACCTAAGGCTGTCCATTGTTTAATGCAATCTTTCATGTCTACTCGTTCTTAATGTGAGCAGGTCAGGGTGGCGCTACTGAGTGAGGCCCTATTCTGTTATCTGCTGCTCAACATTTTTTCAATTAAAAACAGTAGGCAGGTGGTAGCTCTACTGGGTGGGCCTAATCTGTGCACCTCGGTCTGCGACCAAGGGGCTAGAGTCGCCTAAACAACCAGACAGCACAATTAAACTAAACTAAACTAGCTAACTAAAAATAAAATAACAAACTGAAATTTTAACAGGAACTTGTATACACTTTATTTACAAGCAACTTACAAAGCAATAAAAATATAGGTGAATACGAAAATGAAAATAAACTTAGAAATAAACAAAAACTATATATACGCACTACTAAATAATTAATCAACCCTACTGAACTGAACTTAACAACTCCACTAACCAAAACCCTCTGCCGCCTCTGTATCTATGTTGCTAAATCTACAACTATTACTAACTAAACCGACCACCAAATAACCTAAATTACCCCAACACTAAACAGTAAACTACTAGCAGCAGTAAAGCAGAACTACCGCAGACAGTTAGGCCGTAAGGCAGTAGGCCGTAAGGCAGGAATTATAGCCTGCAATACAAATATAAACAAACATAAGACAATATTCAAAAAAATAAAATAATAATGGACTATAACACATATATTAGACTGGACTGGTCTAGACCTAGTTAGTGCATACACATAATACAAGCATGAGGTAATTTCAATTACCTACATATAGCTAATAAAAGCAATACCTGAGTTATTAAAGTCCCAGCCACAACCAACACAGGTCAGGCTAGACTACAATAAACATAAGCTAGATCTAGATAATAGTAGATAAGACTAAACAAGCCGCCATGACAGCGATGCTTAGGCCGCAACCATCTTTTACATTAAAAAGTAGGACAAAATGCCAACTTAAATAGAGGGGTTATCCTAACGATAAAATATTCATAAAAATACATAGGAAACATAAAATAATAAAATATTTACACATAGACATAGGTTAGGAAAGCAAAAAGCATTAAGGGGATGACGCTACCCAAGTCTACAGAACTTCCGGTTCCATCAGAGGTAATCATGGCTAATTAACTAGCCAGTGATGCCACTACACTAATCAGTCTGCATCTAGACTATAGCAATAGATGCAGAAACAATCAATACAAATACAAACGAAAGAAAGCAAAAATGAAAACATTTTCCAACTTACAGGCGGTCCCAGCTGAAATTACACTACACAAAAATAACTTTATACAGGCACCACTGTCAGCACTGACCACTGGTCAAGACAAAAGAGAGCTCAACGTGGTTCCGGAGCTAGCTATAACTGGTCAGCGCGAACATATCGGAGAGCATGACGTCACGCTAATTATCTAAAACTAAACTGGACTACCGATTTCCCTAATTTGTACCTAGCCTTACACAACAATAAAATCTAGCAAATTACTAAAGACACGGACTACACAACATTATATACCAAATTAAACAGCATTAAAAAGAGAATCTTAAAATTTAAATTCTATAAAAATACAAAAAGGAAGATAAAAAGTTATTTATATTCTAAACTATACCGTTTACAGACCTGCACATAAACTGATATAAAAAAATAACAATCAATCCAACGCTAATGCCAAAGCCAAAAATAACCAGAACTAACCAGGGACAAAAAAATAGGAAATGACATCCACAGCTCTAAGGCTAGATAATTATTTTAAAAACTACTTTTCCTCTACGAGTAAAACACAAATAACAGAAAAGACTAAAACTAGCAGAAAGTTATAAATAGCGGAAACTACAAAATACTCAGCACTGAACTATAAAAATTAAAAAGGACACTAAATTACAAACATCATAGCCCTAGAATACGTAAATAATATAAATTAGATAAAATTAGGTCAAAAATTAGATCTAGGAGCGCCAGCTCACATTAATTTTCCAGGCTTATTCCGGCCATCTGTTCTAACGTTACCTTGAAAGGTGAAAGAAGATGTTCGTGTTTTTGTCCTTGTGTAACAAATTAGAAAAGAGTTTTTATTTTTTTGTGTCATTGTAGCATTTTATTAAGTTATGATTTTGTGTTTTAGTGTTTATTGTATTAACATTAAGTTATGTTTCAATCTTCTTGTCTGTGGTGTCTTATCTTATCTTTTATAATACAGACGTTACTTCAAAAAGAAGATGATTACGTCCTACGCGTCATGCATATTTACCAATGACTTAAATTCTGCCAAGTCACTGGTTTTCCTGGCTAGCTCAGGCAACCCATTCCATGCTCTAATAGCACTAGGGAAGAAAAAGTATTTGTACAAATTTGTCCTAGCATATGGAATGAGCGGTGTGCCTTTATCTTTGTGTCTTTCAGAGTATTTTATTAAATTTTGTATTTGAAGATTATGGTTCAGTGTTTTATGCATAATTTCTACTTTACTTTTGAGCCTTCTGTCCTGAAGGCTTTCTAAATTTAGTGATTTTACTAAAGGTGTTACTCTAGTCAAATGTGAATATTCGTTTGTTATGAATCTCACTGCTCTATTTTGTGTCTGTTCCAGTTTTTTTAATGTTTTCTTGAGTTGAGGGGTCCAAACGGAGGATGCATATTCTATTGTTGGCCTAACCAAGGTTAAATAACATTTTAGTTTTATGTTTTTATTTGATTTATAGAAATTTCTTTTAATAAATCCTAAAACTTTGTTTGATTTTTTAAAATAGTTTCATCAATATGTGGATTCGATGACAGCTTTTCATTTATTATAACACCTAGGTATTTTGCGTTTTTAGTCTGTGTTACTGGTTTGCCATGAATAAGATAAGTGGAATTAATTTGTTTTAGTTTTTTTGTTACTCTTAACAACTGACATTTTTCTGGGTGGAAAGACATGCTCCAATTTGATTCCTATTTCTGTAATTCATCTAATTCTCTTTGTAAAATATCCGTGTCTTGTGTTGTTTTTATTATTCTATATATTATGAAATCGTCTGCAAATAATCTGACTTTTGTTCCTGAAGTAATGCAATTTGGTAAATCATTTATGTAAATTAAAAATAGTAGTGGACCCAAGACTGTTCCTTGAGGTACACCTGAGTTTACTGTTAATGGTGTTGATTTAGATCCATTTATTATTACAGTTTGTTCTCTCACTATCAGAAAATCTTTAATCCTTTGATGCAGTGGTGTCTCTAAATGTAGCGATGTTTAAAAACTTTTAAAAACTTCTCTAAGATAAATCTTATCTAATCAACGTACCGCCCTCACCCCGAAACGTTCTTACATTTGTGTATTTACCTAAAAGTGTGTGGGTGTTAGTTGGTGGAGAGGGGGTAACAATGGAGGGTACAAGTAAGTTAGCCATGAGTAGCGCGTTTGATATGTGGCAGAGTTGCCTAAACCACTTGGCTACATAAGTAAGGTCGAATCCCGGTGTCTGAGACTCAAAGACGGTCGACAAATCTTGCGTGGTGCCCCAACAACCTAACAGACTATCAGATGGGATCATGGGTAAAGGTGAAGAAGAGGCGCGTTTGGGAGGGGGGGCGTTACAAGGCGGGCAATACGAAAATGCGAATGTTTGTTTTAGTACTTCAATGAAAGGGCCTGAGAAAAAGTAAGTGGACCGAGTCTAAATTAGTGGGCCGGGAGCCCTAAGATTTAAATGAGACAAGATGAGGGAGATTTAAAATTTTAGGGCCAGAAAAGTGAGTAGTTATGAGAGGAGGGGGGAAAGGGGGGTGCGTTTCAATGCAGATCTACCATTGAAGGAGGAAAAAATATCCCGGACAAAACAAACAAATGCCGACTATTTTCAACCCTATTGTTCACGGGTATCCGCTTTCCTATTTATAATCGTAAAATACCATTCATTTACGTATCAAGGATCTCATCAACTGCCTGAAGGATTCGCATGAAATTGCTAAGAAACGGTTTTTTACTGATTCGCCGCCCGAGCACTGTGATTCGTTAAAAAAACGCAAGCTTTCTATTAAACTTTTGAATTTTATTTTCACCATTTTGCCAATGGCATCATTCTAATGATATCAAACATAAATACAAACGTTTTATGAAACAAAATAAACTTCGTAGGTTTTTTTTTTTTGTTTTTTTTTGCATATCTTTAAGCATAATTTGTTTACCCTAAAATTCTTTGGTCTGTAATTCGCTAGTGTGTGGACACTATTATAAGGAGACCAATAAAACCCAATTAATACTTTTTTTTCTTTTTTTTTTCCACTCATAAAGCAGACATTTTTTTAAAGGAAACTATCAAAGTGTAAGAGTGTGCTTTGCAGTGTTCGAAAAATAAATAAAAAAAAGAATTTGGAGAGTTGAGACAGAGACAGAAGGAGAGTGAGAATAAGAGAGAGAGAGAGAGAGAAAGAGAAGATAATAAAAGAGAGAGAGAGAGAGCGGGCTGTTCAAATTAACGCGACAGAGACTAGAAATAAAAAGCTAAAATGTATGTTAAAAGGATCATGCGCGCAATTTCATGAGCATTAATAAAAAAAAAAATTAATAAAGTGGTGTGTGTTCCTTCCAAAATAAACAATATATACACATTGAAGAAATCAACGGGCGTAGCTTGGTGTAATGCTAGTTTATTTATAGATGCATGTATAGTATGAAGTACATTATTAACGCTATGGCCAAAGTCTTTAAGGTTGTGCTCTTTTTCAGAAGTTTGAACTTTGAAAACAACAAATAGATTTAAAAAAAAAGGATACCAAGTTACAACAGCGTTCTTGAGATTTTAAATAGTTCAACTAATTATTTTACATTTTTGACAATTAAACTAACTACCTTGAAGCAAGTAGCTTTGTACCAGTGAGCCAAGGAATCTTGGCGTTTTGAAAATAAAAAAAGGTTTATCTTGTTTTCTCAACTGCTTCCTGTGAGTTAATGCCCTTGCGCTGTTGAAAGGGGGTCTTTAAAATATTTCGAATACTTTTAATTTCATGAAATCAGCGTAATTTTTCTCCTTCAAGTCGCTGGGTGCTAAATATTTTATATCGATACCTGGTTAGAGACGGGCTGGTAAGTATTTGCCTAGGAAAGGTGAAGAGGATTTTCGATTAGTTCCCTTCTTCTTGCATGCTAATTAGACAAGAGTGAAAAGTAAAAATAAAAATGAATATTTAAAGCCAGTGAACTGTTCAAAAATGAAAACTCAAAAAGAAATGTACGATGGTTAATTACTGTGGGCACGTGCCAGCCACGTGTTTATTATTAGTCAATGATCATACTTTGAACATTACTGGTTCTATGTAATATTATATGTTCATATCCCCTCAACTGTTTGATAAATGGCTGAGTGACCTAAACCGCTTGGCTACCTGGCTAGGTTCGAATCCAATCCCGGTGTGTGAGACTCAAGCTGAGTATCACTTTCTGCGCCACCTAGAGGGAGAACGAAAGTCACCTTTCCCCTCTCCCATGTTTTCAAAAAAGGGATTGGACAAAAGCTAACTAGAGGAGTATGGAAGAAAAGTGTTTCGGGATTTTTTAACGTCTGTCTGTCTGTCTCTCTGTCTGTCTGCCTGTCTATCTTTCTGTCTATAACTGTCTGTCTGTCTGTCTGCCTGCCTATCTATCTATCTATCTATCTATCTATCTATCTATCTATCTATCTATCTATCTATCTATTTATCTATCTATCTATCTATCTATCTCTGTTTGTCTGTCTGTCTGACCAGAACTAAGGATTAGATCAACCGGTATAAGGGCGTCATTTAAACGTAACAAAAGTAATGATTGTTGATTGTGGGTTGATTTCCAAGAATTTCCTTTCCCCCTTTTCTAAAGTTTTCAAGAAATCTTCCAATGAAAACGATAGAAGAGAAAACAACTAAAAAAAAAGAGATAAATTGATGTTAAAAACAATGCCAACTCTTTTTGTCTTCTGCTTATTTGAATAATTACGAGCTAATAATAGCCAGTCTACTCACGAATCTCTCCCTTTTCTTTTAGTTTACTGCCCGCTCCCACGACCTTAGATGACTTGTTCAATTAACAGGTAACTGAATGCACATGCGCACTGACGCGGTTTATCAGTCCCGCCCAGAGTTCAGTCGCGGAACGACTCGGTGCATTGTTTGGTGAGACCATCGGGAGCGCAAATTGCGCACTTCTTTTGTTTCAGAAATGCCAGGATGTATTGTCTGGTTACTCTGGTACCATTCTATAAGTCACTGGCTGTACAGACTAGGGAGTCGATGCACTGACTGTAACACTCAGACACAAGCATAAGTACAAGCATACATAAATATTGACGTGCTCTACACCTACATAAAACACACATGTAAATGGGGCTTATTCATTACCCTAGTACACACATATTAAGCAAATAAATACATAAATAAAGAAATATATATAAATATATAAGAATACAAGACTCATTGTAAAACATACATACACTTGCTACATATACTAGGGCACATATATAAAGCACCAAAGCGCATACATAACATACATTCCAAAACATCCATAATGCACACGCATAACAGTACAACAAATAGGTTCTAATTATAATCACCTTTCATTACCCATTCTCCCCCCCCCCCCCCAGACACAACTTATTGTTTAACATAAGTTCTCAGTTAGAGGAAAAGCTTAAGGAAAAGGGTGCTCCATTTAAGTAGCATGGATGACTACTTTTAGATAGTGGATCTACTTTAGTGCGCAGCGGCTCCATCGACAAACTTCCGCCTTAATAATTGGTTCAAGAAAAATCGAATTAGTATTTTAAATTTTTTTTTTTTTAATTATTTTATTATTACGTTCTAAGATATATCTCATTAGTGTCATACAGTGTCATATCTAAACACTGTACTAGAATATAGTAAGTGTGCCTACTGTCATACAGTGTCATATCTAAACACTGTACTAGAATATAGTAAGTGTGCCTAATGTCATACAGTGTCATATCTAAACACTCTACTCGAATATAGTAAGTGTGCCTACTGTCATACAGTGTCATATCTAAACACTCTACTAGAATATAGTAAGTGTGCCTAATGTCATACAGTGTCATATCTAAACACTCTACTCGAATATAGTAAGTGTGCGTAATGTCAAACAGTGTCATATCTAAACACTCTAATAGAATATAGTAAGTGTGCCTAATGTCATACAGTGTCATATATCTAAACACTCTACTAGAATATAGTAAGTGTGCCTAATGAAAGACTCTGTGGTCACTCCACGCTGAGGTAAGGGAAAGGTTCACTTGGATGTTTGTATGAATGAAACAATCAATCTGATCAATATCTCAGTATCTGATATGGTTCAGAGTTCTGATTTGCAGAGAATTGATACGAATTAAAACTTTGATGCTAATCTCTACGCTGGTCAGACAAGTTTTTTCTTCAACTGTTTTACTATTTAAGAGTATAAGTAACTAGATACAGCACACACACACACCAAATGCACGGGACATAAAAACACGCTGACTCTGTAGTTCTAAGCAAATAACACACTCACTCACACAATTTAACTATAAGCACACACTCACACACCGATACGCACCTTTCTGTCTCTCACACACACAAACACATTTACACAGATAACTCTTATCCATCTCATAGTATCATCAGCAGAAGTCTGTAGCGTGGAACTGTTTCCCATAAAGCTACATCGCTCTCTCTTATCATGTGAATTATGGTTGCACACCCTCCCACCCCCTTTTCCCAACCCCACCCCCCACCCCACCACAGGTAAGTGCTGGGAAGTGAGGAGGAGGAAGGGGTAGGGGCACGCAAGCTTATGATCGTTTTAAGACAAGCCCTTGTCATTGATATCTCTGCCCACGGAACCCATAGTCTATACCCCATCCCCTCCTTTTAACCTATCCATAATTATACAACTCTGTAACCAGGGGCGTCACTGGCTTTTTTTTTTAATGATTGGAATTATTTAAGTCATTGGTTAACATGCATGACTAGGCCGTATTCATTTTCTTTTTTTTTTTTTGAAGTAACGTCTGTATTTTATAAGATAAGAGTCTTTAGTTCGAATCCCGATCTGGATGAGGAATTCTAAATTCGGATTTGACTCCTCCGTTGTATTTGCTGGGCGCCCAAAAGCTGAAAAGAAATCTTCTCCCAGATCTCACCAAAAGTAATTAGCCCAGAGCGCACTGATCTAAAAAACAAAAACAAAACAAAAGTGAAATATAAAATAAAAAAACAAATACTTAAAACAACAAAACAATGCTTATGTTAAGCGTACTTATATTAATTACTTGTATCAGTCATTTAATTAGTAGATCTAGACTAGCAATAATAACGCATCTATAAAACGAACGAACGACTTTAATTCGAACTATATGGCTCACTCAAGCCTACACGACGACAACTACTATGTTAGTGGAGAGTTTATGAACATGGATGATTGTAGAGTTATGTATTGGTTCTATAACCTCGTCCTATTTTTCAGGTGTTCACTGTTCACAAAGACTCAGACGGCGACGTATAAAGGGAACTAATTCAGTTTATTCCACCACTTCATTCAATTACAATTTTTCTCTTTCCCTTGTTCGAGATACCAAACAAAATAATTAATTACCAATAGTTAATTAACTAATAGTTTTTTTAAATTAAGTCTTGTGCTGTCAGGTAGAAGAAATGATTGTGTAAAATTTCAGCTTGATCCGAGATTGGGTGTGCAGGAAATAACGTGTACAAACTTTTTACTAGACAGAGTCGATATAAGCTTTGTAAAAAATACTTTAAAAAAAAACAACTCACTTGAAATGCATCACATATTTTGAATCAGTCAAAACTCTTCTAAATAACTCTACATAATGTATTTCTTTTTTAAACAAAGCTTTAAACTTTTGCACTTTTGCTATCGTGCATGTATCGTGCATCTTATTTTATTGATCAATAATTCAAAAGTTTCAAATTGATCCAAGAATTAATTTCATCGAGATACATAGAATGACATTCAAGTCAAACTGGAGTTCAATTTGAGTACTTCATATCGTTTTGAACCCATTTCTATAATTGGACACCAGCGACGCCCCTGTTGATGACCCAACAGTAGAAATACATTTGAAGAGCGGAAGAAAACAAGAATGAAATAGATATTTTCTTTTTTTTTCTTTTTTTTTTAGAAGAAAAATAAAATACAGAAAGAAAAAGGGAAAGAAAAAATATTTTTAAAATATTGCCCTCCCCTCTTTCTAGATTGTGACGTGGCAGGAGTTTGGGGGGGGGGGGGGGGGGGGGGAGGGGATAGGTTGAAAAAAAAAAGGCTGAAAACAAAATGTATCTGGTAGAGTGACGTCATTTTATGCTAAAAAGTTTTCACGAGGTTTGCGGGATAATGAGCAGGTCTGTAGAAAGTAGACCAGGTGAAACAAGCTGAGAATTGAGAGGAGGCAATGGGTGGTTGCAGAGTAAAGTGGAAAGGGGGGGGGGGCAGTTTTTTAAAAATATTTTTTCTATAGACTTTTCTTCTCCCTATTTCACAAGTGTAGCACAGAAAAAATGAGAAATCACACAGAAAAAGGGAAATAATCACACAGAAAAAGGGGAAATAATCGCACAGAAAAAATTTGTTTTAAAGAACTCTGATGGGTCATAACAAAAATATAGTTCTGGATATAACAACAATTGGTGTCAGAAATGAGCCTAAACTATTTTACCGAGTCTTGATCCCATAAACAATGTCAACCGCCACCCCAATATATGAGTGTGTGTATCTGTGATTTGAAAAAGAAAAAAAAAGTAAATACTTATTTAAGACCTTTTACTCTCCATTTTCCAGATGATGCTATGTCTATCTGTTCTTATAGTCCTGACCCAAAATATTTTTTTTTTTTACAAATAAAGTGATCTTTTAAAAGTTTCTTAGCTTATACGGACATTCGACAAGTGTCAAAACTTTTGGAAATAGAAATCAATGGATGTAACTCCACAGTCTGCTTGGCAGACACTCGCGTGCAATTAATGGAGGAGAAGGAAGCATGTCATTACCTTGGTCCACTGGCGGATCCAGGGGGAGGGGCAGTAGGGGCTATCGCCCCCCCCCCCCACTCGGCCGAGCGGACGAATTTTAGATTATAAATCACACAATTTGTATACGAATTTATTACTTATGTTAATAATATATACTAATTATTTATATTTTTAACATATTTTTAGATTATTTCGCCCCCTCTCTAGTATGTTGGCCGATTAGGTGGGGTCGGGAGGGGGCGATGGCATCAATCCGCCCCCCCCCCCACCACAATAAACTTTTGAGTGGGGGGGGGGCGGTCCACTTTTTTTGTAGAAATCAAAGCTTGCTAACAGAATCAATTAAATATCTATGTGATTAAAACTTGTTATTGATATTTTAACCGATCTTTATATTATGTCGTTCCCCTGTTGACCGATGGGGGGGGGGGGGGGGCGAATACCTCTACTGCCCTTCCCATCTAAACCCTTTGGATGGGGGGGGGGGGGTTCTACTTTTAAGTACAAATCATAGTTTGTGAACAAAATTAGTTGAATTAATATATAAATTTTTTATTATGTCGCTCCCCTTCTGGTATTTTGGCCGATTCGGTGGGGTAGGGAGGTATGCGATTGCCTGTACTGCTCTCCCCACTCTAGCCCTCTTACTATTTTTATGGAGAAATCATAGTTTTTGAACACAACTAGTTGAATATATATATATATATATAATATACTAAGTATTGATATGTGAATCCATTGTATATTATGTCGCACCACACTTTAATTTCAAATTTTATGATTATTAAATAAAAAATGAAAAAGGGTTGTACCAGGTGGGAGGGGCGATACATGCAATCGCCTTCCCCCCCCCCCCCCCCCCCCCCCAAATAATTTTTCTTTTTGTATTATTGTTAAGAAATTACAAAATAAAAAAAATCTTTCACTGATATAATTTATACATGCTATAAATTAAATTCCTATATCGAGTCGTCCCATCCCTATTCTTTAATGCCAAATGCAATCATTAGCAGAAATTATAAAAAGGAGCGAGGATTAATCGTTTTCACTTTATCGCCCTTTGCTTTGGAAAAGTTAGAATTTAAACGAATTTTTTTCAGTACAATAGTCACGATTGAGATGAATTCTAAACCAAAATGATTGTTTCCTAGCCACTTTTTCCAACCTTTACTCAATCTATATTCTAGTTACATAAATTTGGGGCTATAACTCACAATTTACTCTTAAATTTTATCAGGTAGCACCTATCGAATAATTTTTTCTTCGGCGGCGATCCTCAAAGCTTAAATCTAAATATCTGGGGTATCTTATCTTTTCAAGGAACAAATCGGTTTTATTTGCAATGTATTAAGGGCCTATAAATTCATATTAGAATAGTTAACGACACTATTCAAAAGGTCCTTTTTTAATAGGGAGCTTAAGGTCAGTGAAGAATGCTAGAAAACACTTATGTCGTCGGGTGCTTCGCCCCGAACTCCACTGATGAGTAATGAGCTGTAGATGTCAGGAGAATGCGTTTCTGCAGTGAAAATGAAAGAAAACGCTATATGTTGTACGCACGTTTATGCATAGGGTTAGGGTTTACTGGGCGCTAGGGTTAGGGTTTGGAAAAAAATCGCCCCCCCCCCTCCAAAGTTCTGGATCCGTTTGTGGGTCTCAGGTTGGAATCTGACTAATTATATTTGCATGAAGTAATCAGAATTTCATCAAAAATACAATTTGGTGGATGGGGTAGAATTCATACTATACATACAATAATATAGATTATTGAAATCGTGTTTCTTCAATTCTAGTCAGAATATTTCGCGCCAAAACGCTCTCTGCAACAAAACTTTATACGTAAAGAAAATATTTTTACATATAAAAATTACACAATGAGACTTACTTGTAATGATGTGTTTGAAAACCTAAACCTCTAATTAGTTTTGATAGAACTGATAGTAATTAGATCTATAATTCTTCCATCGTGGCTCGATGATGACCACTTTTGTCATCCAGGGGGCTGAGGGCTTTGCACTGGGGTTTTATGCCTCCTCGTGTGGCTGGTGAGACCTATGTGAGCCCGGAATGTACGGCTGCACACTGGGCAGGTTATTCCAGCTGGAGCTAGTGTCATTGGCTGGATCAAATCTCAAACATAGCAGAACTCTGTGGCTCTATGCCTACTAACCTAGCAGTAATCCTCTACTATGATTCAAAGTTTATTCGCGCTTTTTTAATGTTTAATTTTTGTTGTTGCTAGTAACGTTTGACACATGGGCGTAGCCGGGGGGGGGGGGGGGTTGGGGTTCAACCCCCCCCTCCAGAAATGAAAGACGAACTTTTGTGACTGATTTTTTGCTTTGATTTTGTTTATTTTAGGTGAGATTTTAATACTAAACCATCACTTGCAACCCCTACCAGGGGTATTGAGTTTAACGTTTTGAGTTTAAAACCCCTACCGGGGGGGGGGGTTGAATTTAAAACCCCCTACCAGGGTTTTTTTGCAGTTAAATCCCCCTCTTCTATAAAACAAAACAAAAAGAAAATGCAAACGACTATCCCCAAATTCCAAGAGCACAGTTAAGGAAGATTTTGATTTTAAAACCCCCTCCAAAATTTACGATAAACCCCCTCTTCAATATGAAAAAAAAAAAAAGCAAATTATGCACTCAAAATGTTATGAGCGTAGCTAAATGGGTTTTGACTCAGTTTTAAGTTTAAACTCCCCTCCAGTGAAGCTAAAAAATACATCTTCAATAAAAAAAATCTAAATCTAAAATCTATGAGCGTAGCCAAATGGTTTTTGAGATTAAACCCCCCGCCAGCGGGATTTGATGCTAAAAAATACCTCTTCAATATAAAAAAAAAAGTAAATTACACACTAAAATTATTTCAGCGTAGCCAAGCCAATTGGGGATTTTGAGTTTAAACTCCTCCTTGAATTAAAAAAACAACAAAGTCCTGAGATTTTTTAGTTTAAAACCCCCAACAGATGATTTTGACTATAAAACTTCCCTTTTCGATATAAAATCTAAAGCAAACTACAGTCACCTAATTGCAAGAGCGTATTCACGAGAGGTTACATATTTCTACCAGTGGCGGGGCTCCATTAATAAAGTGAATAGTCATTTGCCGAAATTGAAAAACACTAAATGTGGCTTAACAAAGATGGCTAAGACAGATTTTAGGAGTCAGTTATATAGATCGGGTCTAAATCAAGGAAATCCTATGTCGAACTGGAAGTCGACCCCTTAGTAAGATTGTGACAGAGCGTCACATGATGTTTGCGGGACATGTTCTACGACAAAATGAATTACGCATAATAACAAATGGGATGATATCCTAGTACAATTAGGCGCCAAACATTCATTGAGGTCCTCAGAGCAGGTGGGAAGAGGATTCAGACATTACCAGTGACAGATTTTTGTGGAAACAGCTTGACCGCAAATGCGCCGAACGGCGCGGGAGGGTCTAAGTCAGTAGGACAAGCACACTAGGTTTTTGAAATAAGACTTTTTAATAGCAGGAAAATGCACTATAGATACCTCAGAATAAGCATTTTGTTGGCATTCAATACCAAAAATAGTGCTTTTGGCGGCGGGGCTCTGCCCCGCGCTGGGTGAAGCTCTTAGCGCTCCCCCTAACCCCATTGCTGGCATTGGCTGGGAGTCAACAATTTTTCCACTAACTAAATGAAGAACCTATTCTCGGGCACAATAAACGTGTTCCGAAAGAATGAAGGGTCAGAATGTAATAAAGATTATGTACACACACACACACATACATACATACATACAGATATTATTTTTCGAGGGGGGGGGGCGGGGGGGGGGGGGGGGGAGAAAAAAAATCACCCCCCTACCCCCCCCCCCCCCCTAAAAAAAACCCCTGGCTACGCCCATGGTTTGACTACATATGTGAGAAGTTTCTTCCTTTTTGATGAAATGTTGAAACTTTATTTCTTGTTTGGTGAACATGAATCGTCCATAAAGCACATTAAAGTTATCGGCGGTATATGAATTTAATTTATTTGTTGATTTAGATATAGATGCAGGACAGTTTATAATTCAATGCGTATTTTTTTTTTCTATTTCACCCTAATCACGCGCCTAGGTCTTCCCTATTCGCTCCGCCTAGGGCCTCCACTTACCTAAAGCCGGCCCTGCTGCATGTTTATATATATATATATATATATATATATATATATATATATATGTTTTTAGCGCTAAATTTCAAGAGTGTGTTGCCCTATTTATTGGTCTGCTCCGTCAACTCGCTCACTCTTTTCAACCCCCTCCCCCTTTTCCCACCCATTCCCTTCGCGTTAGTTTCCACCAATAAATCTACCTGGTTACGTCTTTCTCTAAAAAAAAATATCATGTTGTTATCTTTCCCTTTTCAGTGCGTACTGCCTTATCAGTAAAGAAGCAGCGATAGCCTGGCCAATCTATGTCGTTAATGAAGATACAGCAGTAACCACTGCCAGAAGCAGACGACCACATTCTTAACTCGAGCGTCGGCAGACGAGAAGAGTCTCCGTTCAGAATAAGTCCAGGCAGCAAGGGGAGAGAGTCTTCACTGAAGAAAATTGTGGATTATCTAACTTTGCTGCTGTCCTATTTCATATTTAAGTTTGTCTTATTTATTCAATGCGCTGGGTGCCTCACATATTAGAGAAATTTTAAAATAAAAAAAAGTGTGTTTCTTTACAAAAAATATATATAATTTAAATAAGTGTGAGATTAAATTCTTAGTCTGTAAGAACTCTTACAGATTGTGGATTATCTTTTATGTTTATCTTGGCTGATTACTTTATTTTACAGACCTCACTGCTAGTAATTGTTTTCATTTCATTGTGAGGTTTATCATATGATTGGGTCTCAATAAAACCTTCTTGGATGTATACAACAATGGTAAGTAATGTTTATTTTACGAATGCTATAAAGTTCCCCTTTCAGACCTTGCGATCTATTGGGCAGATGATGTTAAGGTCATCTGTTTCTTTAGCCAACGGTTAACGAGCAGGGTGTCATGTGGCCAGCACGACCAGCCTCCTTTACTTTCCCCAACTAAATTTAGAGTTGGGTGCACTCAGGGGCGCCCTAGAAATTCCTAAATTTAAAATCCCAGACATCTCCGAGATTCGAACCCAAGTCCAGATTCGGAAGCCACTCAGCCACCGCGCCCTACGTAAGCTATTCGTGGTGCATTGTAAGGGAACTCTGGGGTTGAGTTCTTTACTACATACATATGGCTCGATAATCTAGGGTATGATTCTCACAGGCAGACCTTAACATGTATAAATATTACAAAGTATCACTCAACGAAGGAGTATAAAATTAGTATTTATTTACAGCCAACAGCAAGTACACATATAATATTGAATGCGTAAATCATCAATACTGAAATACTAAAATGTGCCCAACTGACATACTACAGGGCGCTTAGACTAGATTCATTGAACAAAAGGCTATCAATGCCATACATAATATTACCAACAAATAGTCAGTTCTCATACATAACAATGAATAGAAATATAAGTTATATTATCTCCTTATAAAACTTGTAAACAAAACACAAGTACCCTACTCGGACCAGGTCAGCTCTCCATCTGCTAGACTGACCGCTAGAAAACCTTATTGTCCCCCCCCCCCCCTTGAAAATCCCGTGATAAATACAATTCACACACCAACCAACAAAATAAACAAAACACACACACAATCTCACATCTTACACACCCCCGCTCTTGACATGCATCTTGTCTTATAAATTACTGACGTTTCTTAAAAAAGAAGATAATTTCGCCCTACGCTCCAGGCTTATTCAGTCAACCCATTCCATGCTCTAATGGGCTTAGTGAAGAAGAAGCACTTGTACGAATTGGTCATTGTATTAAAAAAAAAAAAAGAAATGTGCTTTTCTCTTTGTGTCATTCTGAATATTTTATTAGATAGTGTTTTATGTTTAAATGTGTAAGTTCTAGTTGGATGCTTTATGTATTAATGAACACATACAATGCTAAATGCCAAGTATCTACTGTGAAACGAATCTTCTTTGTAAGGTGTTTATGTTTCGACAATGTGTTATACAAGGTCTCAATGTGTAGCCGATGTAAAAATGTGCACTACAGATTGAATGGAAAGTAACCGACATGTTTTATTGAAACATTTGGCTGCATTACTTCAATGAGAGTAAAGTTTGAAAAAAGGAACATAGTTTTTGGAGTGATTAGAGTTTTGTAATAATTAGAGGCCATATTGTATATAGGTTCTAATCCTTAGGTCTATTAGTGGAACCACAACACCCCCGCACTCCATAAGCAAACCGTTTTTTTTTTTAGTTCTAATCATGTTATGTGTTACCGCCGGACGTGGAGATATTTGTTTCCATCGCGACTAATTTACCCAGATACTTAAAGTTGGACACACTGCCAGTCTGCGCTTAGCTGACATACTTAGATTATCATCATTATTATTGAATAACATTTTTTTAAATTAAAAATGAAAGCCGTCTTAGAGATTAAGATGAAAACGTTCTTCTTTGTTTCTGATTTGTTGTAGATGTAGGTCAGTGTAACATCTAGAGCTCGAAGATTTCAAGTGTAAATTATTTGAATGTCTGGGCACTCTGATCTGTGAATTTAGACGTAGGACGTACTAATCTTCTCCTTTGAAGGAACGTCTTTAATTGATAAGATAAGATGATTGACACAACACTTAAGTTGTCATTAAGAACTGTTGCGCAATTAGCGTCGTTATAACAATAGATTCGAAAAATGTATACAAACCAACAGCAGGGACAGAATGACCTTCTAGGGCACACTCATTTTGGAAGGTGTAGGCTTGAGGTTAAATCGCGACTCAAGCAGAAATTTGTTTGCTGAGCGCCTAATGGCAGAACGGAAACCTCCCTGATACCCCTCCCTCCACGGGTCCACAAAAGAGATTGGACCAGAGCCCACTGATCATGCTATGAATGCGCATGCGCTATACAAAAAAAAAATTAAATAAAAAATCAAACTAAATTATAAACATTGAGACTAGTGGCAACGTCTTCGATTCCGAAGATTAAGGATAAGTGCAGTGTTTCACATGACTATGCAAACCCAGTAGCGACCTACATATTTTCCCGCATCTCATGCAGACAAAGCCGTTTATTTAAGCTTTCATTTCGTCTTCTGCGCCTGTCTTCATTAAGGGCTTTTCCTAGCGTTGCCAGAGCGTGACAGAGTGGTTGTCCTTTGTTGGATATTAAACTCTTTATCCGTATCTTTGATTGTTTTATCAATATCTTGGTTGTATCTTGTATCTTGGCTGTATGAGTGGAGACATAGACAAGATCAGACATTATCTGGCTAGTTCATAAAGATCGCGGGATACAACCATTCGTTAGATGGCGACAAATTCTTGCAACTTTTTGAGTATCAAAGGAGTTAAAAAGCAAGATACATTTCTTGTTTCTTTCTTTAATGAACGCTAAGTACGATACTATGCCCCACGATACTATGTCCCACGATACTATGTCTCACGATACTATGTCCCACGATACTATGTCCCACGATCAGGGCCGGTCCTAGCAATTGTGGGGCCCTATGCGAAACGGATTGCGCGGGGCCTATTCTATACTTTACGAGCCTTGTGTGTAGCGAAGTCATACAGTAGATCATCAAAATTCTGTTTCCTACATAGATCACGCCCAATAGCAAGAATTGCCACATTGTTCAATCTCTCTTCGTGAATTGTTGACCTTAAGTAATTCTTGATAAGTTTAAGACGCGAGAAACTTCTTTCACAAGATGCCACAGATACAGTTCCAATCTCAGCTGCAAGGAGTAAATTGCAGTGTTCACAATTCTGTTGAAACTTTTTATCATGTAGCCATCTTCAGCTTTTCGATGTGTGAAGTTTTCCCACAGATTTATCATACTGCCTTTTCCTTTGACGTTTGGCTGGAAAGATTGTAACAACATCCATGTTTCCAGCCAATTTCTTTTCGCTGTCACAAGAAGAAACAACAGGAAGAAACAACAAGAAGAAACAACAAGAAGAAACAACAAGAAGAAACAACAGGAAGAAACAATAGGAAGAAACAACAGGAAGAAACAACAAGAAGAAACAACAAGAAGAAACAACAGGAAGAAACAACAGGAAGAAACAACAAGAAGAAACAACAGGAAGAAACAACAGGAAGAAACAACAAGAAGAAACAACAGGAAGAAACAACAAGAAGAAACAACAGGAAGAAACAACAAGAAGAAACAACAGGAAGAAACAACAAGAAGAAACAACAGGAAGAAACAACAGGAAGAAACAACAAGAAGAAACAACAGGAAGAAACAACAGGAAGAAACAACAAGAAGAAACTTAAAACGTTCATTCACAACCACAAGCTCTTTCACATTAAACCTTTCTGAGAGATACCGATAACATCTGCTCGTGGTGACTTATGCCTGGAGTACAATCCAATATCACTGCATTCTGGATGTCTCGAAGGATAGAATTCACCACAGCATCAGCTACTACAGTAATAAGTTCGTTTTGAATCTTCTTTCCCAGGTAAACATGATGTAACAACTGATGGACAGGTCGTCAGAGAAGAACATGATGTAACACTAACAACTGATCAACATGTCGTCAGAGAAGAAGAACATGCTGTAACAACTGATGGACATGTCGTCAGAGAAGAAGAACATGATGTAACACTAACAACTGATCAACATGTCGTCAGAGAAGAAGAACATGATGTAACACTAATAACTGATCAACATGTCGTCAGAGAAGAAGAACATGATGTAATAACTGATGGACAGGTCGTCAGAGAAAAAGAACATGATGTAACACTAACAACTGATCAACATGTCGTCAGAGAAGAAGAACATGATGTAACAACTGATTAACATGTCGTCAGAGAAGAAGAACATGATGTAACAAC
Organism: Biomphalaria pfeifferi; assembly: GCA_030265305.1. Classification (NCBI taxonomy): domain Eukaryota; kingdom Metazoa; phylum Mollusca; class Gastropoda; family Planorbidae; genus Biomphalaria; species Biomphalaria pfeifferi. Next base: position 3,115,518 of record JASAOG010000048.1, read on the forward strand.
TGATTAACATGTCGTCAGAGAAGAAGAACATGATGTAGCACTAACAACTGATCAACATGTCGTCAGAGAAGAAGAACATGATGTAACACTAACAACTGATCAACCTGTCGTCAGAGAAGAAGAACATGATGTAACACTGATGGACATCTTCTCTGACGACATGTTGATCAGTTGTTAGTGTTACATCATGTTCTTCTTCTCTGACGACATTCACCTCTGCAGTTTTTGCATTCTTTATAGACTCTGTTTCTCACTAGAAGTGATTATATTCTCATTTTCGGGTTTTGATCGTTTTAAAAACGTATTCTAGTTCTAGTGGAACTTTCGTTTCGGTTAAAATTCGCACTATTATTATATTTTTATTTAAATACAAAAGCTGACAATGCTTTTTTTATTCGCGTAAGATTTGTGTTTCCCATATAACATTTTTGTCTCATTTTCAGATTTTAAAAATAATTCCCACGACTTTTTCGTATATTTTGCATCATTATGCAATTACAGATATACTTAGCGCGGGGCATATGAAAGCGCGGGGCCCACTGCGGTCACATAGGTCTCAGTGGCTTAAGACCGACCCTGCCCACGATACTATGTCTCACAATACTATGTTCCATATGTTAGAAGAATATAAAAATATATAATCTAATCTAATCTATTCTATTCTAATCTAATCTAATTTAATAGAATCTAATCTAATCTAATTAAATTAAATCTAATCTAATCTATTATAATTAGATTAAATCTAATCCAAACTAATCTAATCTAATTTAATCGTATCTTATCTTATACGTATAAGAAAGTGTTTGTGTATGTGTGTGTGTCAGAGAGTGTGAAAGAAAGCTTTCCGAGTAAACTCCCCTTGAATGAATGCTGCCAGTTAGGCTAGCATCTGTCAACACCTAGTTTAAAGAAATCAGAAAAGTCGCAGAAACTACAAGAAATAAGAAAAAAAAAGGATAAATTGTATCAGGCCAACATCTCTTCACTATACCTGGACCCCATCACCTGGCAAAGGAGGTGTGTGTGTGTGGGGGGGGGGAGTTCAGACGCATTGAACTTAATCAGGTTTTGTTGTTTTTTTAAATACTAAAATTAACATTAAAAAATGCCTCAAATTCTAAGTTGATTGCTGTGGTGTTAGTGTCTGTTTTTTTTTTTAGCCTACCTTTGTATCCCTTATTTATAAATGGCGAAAAACTTAAAAATAGCAATCTTTTTGGTGTATCCGGTGTACAAAACACAGGAAGTGTTGATTAGCTATGTCTTTAAAAGTCACGTGATAATTTTTTAATTTTGCACATTTAAGCACAGCAGAACCCAATTTTCTACTCTCTTCTCTTGGTGACTTGTATTTACTTCTGGTATATACATATGTAACATTCATGCAGATTTCTGTATTATAAGACATTTATTTTACTTTGCACTGTAAGTCTAATTACTTGGTTGAGTATGCTGTAGGCACTAATTTGTGTAGTAAAATTTAAAATGTAAAATTAAAAATAATAATAAAAATTTTAAATCACTTATTTTTTTTTTTTAACTGTTTATCTTACCATTTAAAATTCACTCCTTCTAACTAAAAACATACATTTTTTCATTTTTAAATATACACAGGAATGGTTGTATTTTTTCATTTTTAAATATACACAGGAATGGTTGCATGTTGGCCTCTGTCCATAATCTAGAATTCATAAATGAAATGTAACATAATTAAATGTACACCTTAGAGTTAGATCACAAAATGTATATTTTTAACATTTAATATAAAGGTTAGGGTTGACAACCTCTACTCCAACCAGGCATGTATGCAATAGCTCTATTAGTCCAGCCAGTCAGTCTGTCATGAATGGCTCCCCTTATTACGGAGTGTGTGTGTGTTTCTATGGTGACGGTGAGAACAGGTCAGTGATTGGTTGTGAATTAACGGCATTGTCGTAAGTGATCTTAAGATAGTCGACCCCAGAACGCCAGAAAGATTCTATAGATTGCTGTTTAGTGCAATTTTAATGTTTAAATAATCAAATCATTCTTAAAATTAATGAATACAGTTTTAAAATAGTACTATACATAAGTAAATATAGAATTGTTTTGTTTACTCCAACTAGATTAAAATGAGAAATTAAAAGATGCCAAACATTATGAGGAAAAGTGGCTAAGCGGTAAAGCGCTTGGCTTTCAAACTGGTGGTCTTGGGTTCGAATCCTGGTGAAGAGATCTTTTGGCGCCTCTGAGTCCACCCCAGCTCTAATGGGCACCTGACATTAGTTGGGGAAAAAGTAAAGGCGGTTGGTCGTTGTGCTGGTCACATGACACCCTCGTTAACCGTAAGCCAAAGAAAAAGATGATCTTCACATCATCTGCTTTATATACCAGAAGTTCTGAAAGTGGAACTTTTTTTTTGAAAAACATAATGAGGGTAAAACTGTCTACATGCCGCAGCGTCTAAAGAGAATCAAAGCAATTCATTAACACTCTGCTCTTCTTTCCAAATACTTTGATCGTTTCTACTGAACTACAAATAGAAACCCAGTTTTCTTAACGTCTTCAATGAAAGTAGAATTGAAAAAAACAAACTGCCAATATAGATATTCTCTTTGTTCGCGTCTTTTATTGCAGTTCCAACTTTTCCACTGTCTTTTCTTCTTATAAATTATCTTATGCTGTGGGGAAAAAAAAGGCCGTGAGACCCATTGAGGCTTACCAGATACGTTCAAACGTATAGGAGGACAATAAAAGAGATAAAGCCTCACCAAGGAGGACAATAAAAGAGATAAAGCCTCACCAAGGAGGACAATAAAAGAGATAAAGCCTCACCAAGGAGGACAGAAAAGAAAAACAGGACAAAGTGAACGTTAAACACTAGGCTTACAAAGTAGTTCATGAAAACTGTTAGTAGGTCCTAGTCTATTATATTTATTGTAAGCTTCACAGACGAAGTGACTTTTTAGAACAGTTTATTATTAGCACAAGAAATAAATAGTACGGAACTCCATGTACGACATTTTCTTCTAATAGTTAAAAAACAACTTTTCATTGGTTGATGTTATTTTATATTCTCTTTATTTATATCTGGACAGGACTTTAAGATCAAACTTATTGCAGGGGCGTAGCTATGAATTTGCCATCATTTGGGGCCCGGGGGGCTTGGGGGGATTTTCAAATTCTCACTTTCCCTCCCTCACCCAAGCTACGCCTCTGACTGTTACTATTAATAGTGAATAGTTGTAAAAGTGGTGTATTTTCATGAAAAAAACTGCTTGCGTAAGTGATTTAAAAAATTAGATTTTTCGCTGTTAGAAAAGAAAAAAGTAGCCGTTGAATCAGAACTTTGAATGGACTAAAATATTATGCTGTCGGATTTTCCCTATCTTTTCTAGTTTTAGAGATCTAAACGGGACGGACGGACAGACATTTAAAACAAAAACTAATAGCGTCTTTTCCCCTTTAGGGGGCCGCTAAAATGAATTGCACTGAAGCCTTGTTTAACATGATAATTTAACCTGCGTTTTCCAAGATCAACACGACAAAACGTTTTATCGGCTTTGAAAAAAAAAATTTAACCAAGTGATTTCTTGACAGTAGTCGTATTTGTCTTGATGACAAGCTAGACCTATTTTCTTTCACCTTTCATACAACACAGTATGAAAACATCTTTTGTATCAACCTTTTACCTAGTACAATGAAGTTGTAGAGAGCATGCACACTTAGACAGTCCTCATTAAACATACTCACACTTTAAAGAACAATATTAAAATTATTTAAATTACTGGCGAATAAAAATATTATTCCTAGAAATTTATATTTTTAATATAATATTTGAAATCACCATTTAACAGTTTGCCTGAAGCAGTTGAAGTCATTCTATAGAATGCCTTGCTACTCTACATTACCTAGTCAAAGTCTGTAATGGAACAATCATTTCTCACTTTGCCTGGATGTTTCAGCTATGGAATGCCGGATTTCGCACTTTGGCGGTAACATATGTACAGTATTGGGAAAAAAGTCTGATTACGTCATCGAAAGACGATTTTTTTTGGGTGTTACGTAATATCCGAACGTCCCCGTTTAATTGTCAAAAAAGTTGAGCCGAAGGCTCTTCGAGCTCTAGGCTCGCAAGCCTGATTGAACAAGCCGCTCTCTCTGGAAGAGGTCCAAGTCAATGTTTATATAAATCATTTGCTATTTCCAATGTGTCGGGCACTGCGGAGCATGGACTAGAATACATGGTCGAAGGCCGAAGGTCGAGCACACCGACAACGCCCAACATTTTCGTATGTTTTACCAAGCTAGCCCTGCAGGACTCGCCATCGGTGTTACGGTCCCTTGAGGAACGCGCCTGGATTATCGACAGAGTCGTGGAAGCTCTTTTAACTCCGCACTGTGCAATGGGTAAGCTCTCGCATTCTATTAGACACTTTCACAGGAGTCTTGTGTTACTCTTCATTAAGTCTAATCCCTTCCTCTAGCGATCGTTTCCACCCTAGTGCCAGGTTGAGGCTGAATAACGTACCCTGGTCCGAACGTCCCCTTACGTTACTGTAGTACTAAATCCATTAAAGGACGGTAACTCTTAAATTAATTATATTTACAGCCTTTCATTATACTCCAAGTCTAACGTGTAAGATGTTAAGACAATATTAATAAAAATCTGTAGATAATGTGAATTACTTTAGTAATAAGAACTATTTATGTATAATGTGTGTATTTTGTTTTGTTTCAATTGTTGCTGTTATTCTTTTATTACGTTTTATTTTTACCAGTTAAACTGCATTAATTAATGTTATAATTTAAAGTTACAATTAAATCATGTAATATTATAATTGCTGATATAACATTTTAAAGTTGTAGTCTCATTTACACAATCCCCACAGCACGACCTGGCGTAATGATGCGTTATGCATTAATGTGCATTAACTTAAACTGTTAACATTATTTCTGCTGTCACAATAAAAATGATTGAAATTAATTCTGATTCAGTTCTATCCTTGAACGACAATAAAATAGTAAAAAAAAACAACCTTCCCACAGTTTCAGAATGACTGAGTACTGACAACATACCATCCATAAAAACTTCTGTGTGTGTATGTGTCCCAGAACTGTTGGACTTTACTTGTAAATAAAGACATTGACCTTCAAAACTTTCGGAAATCATGCATTTCGTGTGAGATGCAAGCCCGTGTGGGTTGCATGCGGACCTTCATGCGTCTAGGGCAGGAAAAAGGACAAACAAATGAAAGCAAAAACAATGAACAATTTCTGAACAAAGTTTTTACATTTGTTGTTGTGATGCCATAAAATTTTTTTTTTTTTTTTTTATTGCAATGTATCTTGGAAAATAAAGTGGAAAAAAATATATTGTCTCGTATAAAGTGACTAAGTTCGTCAATATTTCTGTCGTGGTTGCTGCAGTGTTGGTCGTATCCTATCAGAAGGGGGATTAGGGGCTTTATTCTAAGTAAAATCATTTTTGTCAGCAGCTTGTAGTCTGTGTTTAACAGGGAGATCGGTCTGAAGTCACTGCGTGTGGTGTCTTCGAGGTTTTTTGGTAGTAAAATAATGTATGCGAGATTAAAATATGTGGGCGTCTGTCCTGTTTCTAGCATTTCTTTGTAAAGTGTTAGTAGTTGGGGCCCTATCTGGGGATGTCTGTCCTGTTTCTAGCATTTCTTTAAAAAGTGTTAGTAGTAGGGGCACTATCTAGGGGGAAAATGTTTTGTAGAACTCGTACTTCAAACCGTCAGGACCTGGAGCGTTATCATTTTGTGTAATGTCTAGGGCAGCCCTCAATTCTTCTAAGGTAAAAAGGGCGTGTCTGTAATTGTTGTTTTTTTATCGTCGTGATTGTCTTACAGTTTTCTATGAATTTTCCTATGTCTGTCTATGTCTGTCAGTTCTTTGTTATACAATTGTTTGAAGTGTTCCGTCATTATGAATTTTCCTATGTCTGTCTATGTCTGTCAGTTCTTTGTTATACAATTGTTTGAAGTGTTCCGTCATTATCTCCAAGATTTTAGAACCGTTTTGCGTTTTCATTCCGTCTTTGTCTTTTATGGTTTTAATTGTCTTGTCCTTTTTGTATGTTCTGTTCTATCGCTAAGAACACTTTACTGGGCTCTTCCGCTGTTCTAGGTTTTTTTTACACCGTATCTCGGCTTCTTTATACTTGTACATATTTATTGATTCCAATTGTTCCTTTATTTGAGCCTTTTCTATTTCATCTTGCGAAACTTGTAATAAATCTTTTAGTCTTTCCTCTTCTTGGCGTCTTTTTTCACTTTTAGTTGCAGCCAGGATTTTAATTTGTTGCTTGAGTGACTTTTTCATTATAGGCCATATTTGGATCAAGTTACGTTCTTCTTGGTTATCTCCTCCCATAGACTCTAGTATTCTTTTAATTGATTCCACTATTATTGGATCCTGAAGAAGGCTATTATTCATCTTCCATTGTGTGTCCGTTTGTTTTTTTGCCACCTTTTTTTCCTCCTAACCTTAAAAGCACTCCTCTGTGGTCCGTGTAGTCTAGCGTCTCTTGGGTTTACAGGTTACTGGAGTGTAGAATCTGCCTATTCTTGTCTCCACAGAGTATGAGCTATGTTTTAGGGTAGTTTCCTTTCCCTCTGGCCGTAACGCTCTATATGCGTCCACCAAAGGAAAGGTTCGTTTGGTTTCTTTTACGAAATTATAAGTTTCACCCCTTCACCGAGGGAGTGGACCATGTGTGTTTGTGTATTGCTTGTCTAAATGTGTTTCTATGTAGTTAAAGTCTCCCCCTCATATAATTTTTTTTTTCTCCCATGTGTCTGCTGTGTAATGCTTCGCTCAGAGTTTCGAAAAAGTGTGGTCTGTCTCTGCAGTAGAGTCGGAGCATATATGTTAATAAGTGTGTATGTTTTGTTTGTGTGCTTCTGCTTTGACTATGAGCCACCCTCCCAATAGTACCGCTATGTGTGTATGTTACTTTAAATCTGTCTGATGTATGTAGAATAGCTACTCTCTTTCCTTTCTCCCCTAAACTGAAATAACCTCCCATGAAACCCATGTCTGATGTACTTCGAGTGGATTTAGATTTTGAATTGATATTGGTCTCTTGAAGAAAAGTGAAATCTGGTCTGTGTGTGTTGGCTAGATGGACTATATATTTATGCTTGTTGTTTAAGCTACGAATGTTTAATGAAAGGACTATAATGTCTGCCGTGACTGTGTGTTGATGACTTGATTTTGTGTATGTGTGTGTGTGTGTATTCCTAGCTCTACCAGTGTGTGCGTGCATGTGTATGTCTACTGAATCCACCCCCCATCGTCGATTAGGTGAATCTGAGAATTCCTCTGACTCCCCCCTTTCCTTCTTCCTCTTCTCCTCTTTTTACTTCTCCCTCATGACCTTCACCCCTGTCGGAGGACGACGAGGACAAAGACAGAGCTCTCTTCCTGTTTTTTTTTTTTTTTAATTGGGGAGCTAGGCTGGAAAGACAAAGACTTGAAGGCAGCCCTCATGACCATAGACCAAGAAAAAGCCTTTAACAGGAGAAAAAAAAGGGAAAAAAACGAAAAAAAAACAACCCCGAAAAGTTTTTAAAAAAGACTCTAATAGACCCTTGTGACTAAAAGTCAGTCCCAGAGAAATTGTCGCAAGCAGAGATCTCCGAATTCTGACTACCAGACATGACTGCCACATTGGCTTGACGATGAGAAAATGGTTTTCCGGGTCTCAAGGGAGGCAATCAAAAATTGTCAAAGAAAGGGAAAAAAAATTATGGCGTTAACCCTGTTCTCTCTTCAGGAACCCTTGCTGCAGTCTACTCCGCAAACATACCGGAAGTGCTGGAATATATGTCGTTATAATAGTTTTTCTTTATAAGAAAGTTGTTTTAAGATATACTCAATCTATATTATTATTAGTATCCAACAATGTACATCGTTTTATAGAAAAAAAATTGATTTAAAAAAAAAAGAAAAAAAAACAACGTACAACCATGAAAAAAAATCATACTTTCAGTATAACATATGAAGATTTAAATTCAAAATACTGCACATCACATCTTCAGCGCATTTGATCATTTATTCTTCCAATTAATCAGTCTTTCACAAACTCGTACTTATAGACAGAGTTCAAAATACAATTGACCGCATTGGTGAATAGGACAATGAAAAGGTGCTTTAAGTACTTCTGCCTCCTGGAAGTTGATGAAAAAAAAGATAATGCCAGGAAAACTGCGATGTCCTTGTGACGATCACACTTGCCAGGGATTATATTATCAAACTTGACAATTCAATGAAATGAAGAAAGAAACATCTCTCTGTATTTTCTTAAAACTTCTTTAATAATACTTCTTCAACTTTCACATAAAATGACATCTCAATTCAATAACAACTTCACTTGATACTTCAAAATAAAACTTAAAGATACATGAAACTTCACTTAGTATAACATTCAACTTCAACTAATAAAACTTTAATTAATGGACCCGCTAATATCACAAAACTTATTACCATTACTAATCGAGGACAAAGCGAGGACCCCGTCTTACTGACTTTTCCTTAATTTATACCTTTCTTAATCGTACATTCCAGAATCATGGAAACTTATCCCCTAATTATTTTAGTAACTTTGACCTTCTAGAAGCTGACGTGTGCTATTTTTTCCCCTAACCTCTTTCTTTGATTGGATACCTAAAATTAACTTGTTTACGCTGGACTTTTGCACTGGTTTGACCTCGAGCTTCTAGAAACTGGTCGAAATAGGTCACAGGCTCAACTCGTGACAGTCCTAAACCTTCAGAACCTTGTCTTTGTCGTTCTGAGCGTGTTAGGACAATCTCTATAGGTTCCTATACACGTGACGAGCAATGCACATTCAGAATATATGTCGATTCGGCATGCCACTCGAAATCCTAGCATTATTGACCAATGACGTGAACTTTTCAAATGACCGGAAGTTTGAGAATCTTGTTCTTCTTTATGTCATGATGAGCTTGTGCACCTTGCGTAGAGTTGTTGACACCCGGTCGTTGGGCTGTAGCTCCAGACAGCTCGTCCAACTAAACCATTGTTGGTGTATTCAATTCTTAATACCGAATGAAACTTGAACTTCTTTAAAAACACAAATGAAGGTATGTTTTATTGACCAGTATACACGGAATTAACTTTTACCCGGGTCTAAGGGTACCATGCTATTCACTGAATTGTCATCAGTTCCGTTATAATGAATATAATAATATTTAGATATTAAACTGCATATGTTAATATTTCATCGTCTCCTCCTCATCATCATCATCATCATCATCATCATCATCATCATCATCATCATCATCATCATCAGCTGACTTTCTTCTTAAGGTGCCTTGACAGTTTACGTAACCAAATCCATTTTTCCTGGTCAGCAGCTGTTTATAGCAGAATATCAAGAGAGAGGCCTGTCCATTCTTTTATGTTGTCCGGAAACAGCTTTTCTTTGAACGACCCTTTCTTCGTGCTCCCTCCACTGTACCTTAAAGAATGACTTTTCACAGTAAGTCATATCTTACACTAGGACCAAACCAGCTCAGCTTTCGTCTCTCAACAGTATTGTGGAGTTCTTCCTTCTTGCCAGCCAGAGTGTTGACTTGTAAAAGTACAAACTCATTTGTCTTCTTTTACTGGAATATGAAACCCAACTTTTTTCTCTAGCATTCAGACTCAAAGGCTTGAACTCTTCTTTCAGCCTCAGCGTTCAGTGTTCAACTTTCACAACCATATAGAAGTATAATATTGGAGTGGCATTCTGCTAGCAAAGAATACAGTTTTAATTTTACTTGGAAACTGATGTTACTCTTCCAGATTTGTCCACCATCTCCATATGGCAGCAGATGCCAATTTTTAACAGATTTTTATCTCTTTTATGGATCCTCCATCTTGTTATGTTTGACTCTAGGTATTAAAATGAGTCAACTTCTTCTAGTGTTTGACAATTCAACTGTCGTACTATCGCCACCACAAACTAGTATTTTTATACATCTTAAAATAAACATTCAAAAAAATTAACATTTTGAATTTTGATCCAATTTACATTCCAAAGTGCAAAGTGTCGCCTACATCTTAAATATTACGCATACAAATTAATACCAATTACTTGAAAAACAAAAAACAAAAAAAAAAAACTACTTTATGAAGAAAAAAAACGATAATTGTAAATCCTAACTCCCACACCTGGCTTGAAGTCTAGACCAGGTAATCTGTCACCCTTGCCACTAGAAGCTGAATTGATTCTGTGATTCTCTTGCCACCGTCTCAACCCTGTCCGCCAGCAGGTGTGAGTACGTACAGTACTAGTGCAATTAAACTAAGAAACAATGGGATCGAGAACGAAAAAGGGTGGGTGGGGGGGGGGGGGAGAGGGGATGGAAACAAGTCCAGAAATAATTTTGTTTGTAAGGACCGGAAGTTATTGACTAGACGTTGTTGTCGGGCGAAATATAAAATCTTTTTTGAAATCTAGTCAGTGACTAGACTTTAATAGCATGAGAAATATAATTGGTGGCAGCAGCTAGGTCAATTGACTTTCCTTTTAATTAAATCTATTTATAACTGTCTGCAATTACTCATAACCTAGTTAGAAGATCTAATTGTTTCCCAATTCCCCCCCCCCCCCACTCCACCCACACACCCGCCGACACCTCACTAGCAGAGTGGTTAGAATGTCGGCTTGAGGAGGCTTGAGTCAAGAATTCCAATTCAGGTCGGTCTCCTCTTTTTTTTTTAAAAATGCTTTTCAAAAGTGATTTACAGTTTCACTTCACCTAGCCATCTCTCTTTCTTTACCCCTTTCCGTTTTCCCAGACAAGTGATAGGATCATGGCGCATTGAGACATTTAAAAACATGAAATAGCTCTAAACAAAAACATCGGGTAAAATATTTATAATCGCATAGATTTATTGTCATTGTTCTAGATATATTACAAAATTAATTACATGACTGGTTCAAATTAATTGATACAACTACGACACTTCGTATTTAGCTTTGCTTTTTTTTTTTTTTTAAATAAAGACTCACGTACAAGTAGGACACACTAAGACACAGGCAGACACCCAGAAAGACGGTCTCAATGCACAAGAGTTGCATGTCTTGAAGTAATCTAACTGAACAGAACATTTACCATCACTGTAGAGCTAAGTACCCAGAACACGAAGTCAACACTTAGACTCGACGTAGCCCTGAGACTATGATTGGCTGTGACAAGCCACGCGAATGTTGAACCACAAGACACAAACACACGGTTGTACCCTTTGACAAAACTAGAACCAACAGCAGCACCATTGTGTCGTTTCATTGTTATGTTTAATTAGACAACAGAGAGTGGACACGTAATGAATGAGAAGTCATCAATCAAGTCGCAGAATTTGAGTGGACACGTAATGAATGGGAGGTCATCAATCAAGTCGCAGAATTTGAGTGGACACGTAATGAATGAGAGGTCATCAATCAAGTCGCAGAATTTGATGTGAATTCGCGCCATTGAAACGTCTTAATGATTATGGGTTAGAGTTCTACTAGACAGAGTTCGAATCTCATTTTGTTTCTCTACCATACATTATGTTCGTTTTACACAAGTGATCTAATGCTGGGGAATCAGAATCGAAAGATTGCCATTACAGAAGTGATGCCAAACTACGACTCGAGGGCCACGTCCGGCAGGTGATGCATCGCTATCCTGTAACTCGACTATCTTGCCCACAGGTTCAGTTAATTTTGTATTCGACCAATGCTTTTGGAGTCGATGCGACCCATGACATAAAACTAGCATGTGTATTTGGCCCTTAGGTCTAAAAAGGGTGGTGACACTCTAGTACTCTCATGAAGATTTAGAACTTTGCGACAATAGATTTTGTAGAAGCTTTTTTTGCTGCTGCTTTAAATTTCGTAGCTTCGAAAATTTGTCAAGAAGTTGGACCGGAACTCTTTTTTCCCATTCTCCTTTATTTCTTAGACCACAAGAAAATCTACTGCCGAGGACAGATGTAGACTGCGAAAAGAGGATCTAATCGACCACTGGCTGACAATGGTCATGTCTGCGTTGGATGTGGCAAAATATATGTAGGTCGCAGCTGGGGCTGCTTTGGCACCCAAAATACTGCACTCATCATTAATCTTGGGTCTCGAAGACAAACCTTTTACTGTGTGTTTCTTTCTTGCCCGCACACGCACATGGTACACTTAAATTTAGTAAGTTTTTTTTTTTCTGAAAGTACTTTAGCTCAGTGTGCTTTCCTCCCAATCCGCCCCCATTCCCCCCCCCCCCCCCCCCGTTCCAAACCTGCCCACATGCTGTACTAGTCATTTGAGTTATTTCGTTACTGCCAAGTAAACATTTAGTTCACGATTTTGTAGTAACCCAGCGGAGAATCTCGCGAGATCATTAGCCACGTGCGATATTAGCCACGTGTTATCTATTATTCTAAGATAACACTTGTTAACGGTTTATCAGTGTCGTCTGCTAATTATTTGACACTTGATAATCTTAAAATAAATTATTCTTTGAGGGCTTTTGTAAATATTTTCTAGACACCATGAAGACATTTTAAAGAAGTTATGTAGACGACAATAACCCCAATAGTAATATAACTAATTGTTCCCGTAAAATCCAAATCATAATGATTCAAGAGTATGGAACATCTATTGTTCAATTATTAGGGTAGAAGTAATTTTATTTAGAAACCAATTCCTACTTTATGAATCTGATGTCTGATTTCTCATTCTAGTCATTGTAATACTTCTTTTGATATTTACAAAATTATTCTTGTTTGTCTATTTTATTACTTATGCAACTCTGTGGCTGAGCTGTAAGGCGCTTGGTTTCCGAACATGGGGGTCCCAGGTTCGAGTCCTGGTTAAAACTGGAAATTTTAATTTCGGGATCTTTGAGCGCCTCGAGTCCACCCAGCTCTAATGGGTACCCGACATTAGTTGGGGGAAAAGCTAAGGCGGTTGGTCGTTGTGCTGGCCACAGAAATAGATGACCTTTACATGATCTGCCCTAAAGATCAGAAGGTTTTGAAAAGGGAATACAATGAAACATTTGAGTCGAGTGCGGAAATTCCCGCTAAAGCCGTGAGATGTAATGTATAAAAAAAAATGTTTCTTTGACGTTATTTGGAACAGTTCTCTTATCTTCAAGATTACAGACGTGACTTCAAAAGAGAAGATAACCTCGCTCTACGCATTTCCTATGTTAATATTGTCATGCATGTTAATCAGCGTGTTAATTAGTGAATTAAACTCTGCTAAGTCATTGTTGTTTTTTTTCTCATGCCTGACTCACGCAACCATTTCTTTTCTCTAATGGCACTAGGGAGGAAGGAGAATTTGTACGATATGTTCCTAGCATATGGAATAAAAAAAGACACAGATCTAAGTCAAATTTAAGGTGATTAAATAATTTCGAAAATATACAACGGTCAAACAAGGGTTTCCATTGTAGTCATCTCATGATTTTTCCCACGAAGTCGCTCAAGTCAATTAGTCATTTCCTAATCTCTAAGATTTATATAATTGAGAGAGTACGTAAAAAGATCGAAACTAAAATCACTAGGAAATATAGGTCATGTGAAATATAGGTCATGTGAAATGTAGGTCATGTGATATAGGTCATGTGAAACCCAACTAGTTGTTACTCGAATAGAAAGAAACAAGGGGAATAACGAGCCAATAGACGCCATTTTATTCGAGACTTTTCTAAGGCATTTGACAAAGTTCCCGCCATAGCTTGCTTACAAATACTTTAGCAATGCTGGTTCATGTCATGAATGGATTCAGGATTTCCTGATAGGGAGAGAACAAACTATAATAATAAGCGGCTCCCAATCAACATACATAACAGTAAACTTAGGGCACATCTGTGACAGGTTGGGGAAAGTGACGTGTGTTTGGCGCGTTTAATGTCTAGGGGATGATTATTTTTGAAACTATCACATACCAACCCGTCAGCATATAAATCGGGAGCAGGCACGCAACGAGACAAACAAGGATAGAGAGATACAAAGTTAAAAATATGAAGAATATTTATTTATAAATATTTACATGAAAGAATAAAAAGGGGGAGGGTTTGCATCTATCTCTAATCAAAAATATATCTAATCATCAGTCTTGCACTTAATAAGAGAGTGTGTCACTTTGTCTTCTGAACTTAGCTGGTTGTCCTGCTTGGGTCGCAGCTGGCTGTGTCCTGGCTTGAGGTTCTGCAGCTGGAGGTGGAGCTCTAGCGGGTAGAGGGACGCCGTGGAGTCTCAATCCAGCACAGTAGGGCGGGTGGCCGGCTACCGTGGGCACAAGGTTACTGCGGGCAGAGCTGATCTGCCATGGGCAGCGTAGTTAACAGGATAAGTCCAGTGGGTTGCAGAGGGTTTGGCGTAGCTATGACGTCTCTTACAGATCTGGGTCTATAGGGACGTCGCACCTAATAAGTTGAGAGGTGGGCTGTCGAATAGGCGGGCAAATAGATCCGATAGCGCCAAGTAGTAGAGTTGAGTAGATCCACGTATGCAGGAGATGATACTCAATATCAAATATGCAGTAGTGCAGTGCTTAATAGCACTAAGTACGAGGGCAATAGTAAATTGATCCGATAAATAGCCAAGTGCAGTGCTGAATAGCACTAAGCATATAGGCAGGTAAATAGGCAGACATCTAAGGGAGGCTGCGGATAAACAAAGACAAGTTAGGACATGTCTCTCATGCATCTTATCGATGCCATCGACTGAAATGCATTCGTTAGATTGGTAAAATTGCTTTAGAGCACAAAGGGAAGATGATGACAAATGGGATTTGGAAAATAGATGGCTGATAGTAGCAATATAAAAATGTACATAAAAGGGGAAATAATAATCTCAAATAAACACCACAAGTGGGAAGAGAAAAATGGGGGAGGGGGGAATGGGCGGTGGTCAGCGACAATGACGGTTTGTTTACATACGACCGTCGGCCGAGAACAATGGAGCGCGCTTGAATGAAGAGGGTGTCCGTTCAAGGGGCGCAACTCTCGTTAGAGTAAAATGAGTAAAGGGGAGATAATTCATATCTCTTTTTTAAGTGCAGTATTAGTGCGCTAGTAAGATTATCAAGGCGGTCAGCCGAGATAAAGGAAATAAGATGTACAAATATATACATGGTTGCATCAACGATCCATTGAGCAACGTAGCATTAATAGATTAATGCAATACATATATGTATACATATGCCATGTTTATGTTTTCTACTTACGACAGTGAGAAATACACAAAGCACTAATTAAATATAAATGAAATAATGAAATACACATGATAAAATCCAGTGAAAATTATACACAATACTCGATTGACAGCGATAGAGAAATAAGAGGGTCTGGCTTGATTTAATTTACCTTATAAAGGCCTGGGAGAGACGGGCGGAAACAGGAAATGTCCTAGGCTAAGAATTATCTTACACGTGGGTGAATTTGACTCGAGGTGGGAGTCGCACCTTGGAAAGGTCAATAGGCGTGTTGGTCCGAGTGATCTCCTAGATCAAAGAGAAACGTGAGAGGGGGGGGGGAGAAAGAAAGATTGACTCGCGTTCCACCCAAGGTGGTGTCAACTGCGGCTGTCAGACATCCGGCAGGTAAGATAAAAGAGACTGTTTATCTTTACTCCGGTCAGGGGAAGATAAGTGAAAAGCCGCCAAGGTGGTGGACTCAGTCTAGTGAGACGAGGAAAAGGTGGGGCGGGTGAAGAATTGGGGATAGGACGGGGAAATAATTGAAATAAAATAAATAAATAATGATAAAATATGATTAATGCTGTTATAAGTTCGATTGACTCTGACAGCAAGCTTTTGACTTGTGACAACATCAAGGAGAAGTTAGGCCCACCACTTTTGTACTGATGCTCTGCTTTTTAGTGACCGGTGAATACTACTTGTTCTTCCCCCTCCCTCCTTTTTTTTCGGCCGTTAAAATTATTTGGGGCAATTCTATAATCCGACTTGCAGAACTAAAAGAGTAATCTTTCCTTGACTTCTTGGTGGTGTCAGGAATGGTTGAGCAATGAAGAGAATTTATATATTTATTTATTTATAATGGAGACAAAGTCAACTTGATAAGAAATCAAATAAATGTACTAGAAATATTATTTAACAATATCAAACTCAACAGGATCAAAACCTTATAGTCTTACGTTCTGTAGTCGTCTCCCCCTAACTAAAACCAAGTGACGACAATGCCACCTATATTGTATCGTTCACAACCAATCGGTAACCTCTTCCCACCGCCACCATAGAAACACACACACACACAGACACTCTCTCTCTCTCACACACACTCACACTCCAGTGAACCGAGTAAAGGAAGCGTTGAAAAGCTTTGTTGATGTTTTTTTTTTTTTTAAATTGAATCATAATTTGTGTACTCACATTTTGTAATCTCTTCTTTTCGTAGCTTTTTTTTTTAAAATTTAGTTGGCAACATGGAAGTTCAGTTTAGCGTCCTTGACATTGTTTAGTTTAGTGACCTTGACATTGTTAAGTTTAGCGACCTTGGCATTGTTTAGTTTAGCGACCTTGATATTGTTTAGTTATCGTGTAGATTCCCCCCCCCCCCCAATCATTGGATTAAATGCGTTTTAAAAACCTTCTTAAGACAATAAGTAAAGTACACTAAAGTGACCCTTTCAGACTCTAACGATCCATTGTGCTAATAATGTAAAGATCCTCTGTCTCTGTGGCCTTCGGTTAACGATGGTGTCATGTGGCCGACATACTGACCAAAATCGTTTGGGTCAATAGATGAAAGTAAATAAGAACGAATTATCTACCCTTGATCTAGTCACAGTTCAATAGTTTCGAATCTCACAAAACCTGATCCCATAACACTGTATGTTCTGAAGCTTTCTGTAAAACAGACTAGTTCTGACTAGAAGCGTTCTATCTTCAGGAAAAATCTGCCCGCTGTAATTAGATTTCTCGTGCATCTGCCTGGCCTGTTGTGAATTATGCTTTCTTTCGGCGAGAGGTGCTTCTGTTAGTTAATCTAAGATAATTTAGAAATAGAGGGGAAAAAACGCGAGAATATAAAAAAAATGCTAATTTACATAAAGCCCTCTATCTATCTATCTATCTATCTATCTATCTATCTATCTATCTATCTATCTATCTATCTATCTATCTATCTATCTATCTATCTATCTATCTATCTATCTATCTATATATCTATCTAGACTATCGATCTATCAACATTAATTACACGATAGATTCAAAATAATTGATGCAATTTCAATCCATTTGTTAAATACAAAAATATTTTGATCTTTGAATTGTAGCTAGATCTATTTTAAAATTACAGAGATTCTCGTATATATTTGAGCAGATGGAAATAGATTGTGAGTTAGTCAGGGTTAGGCCTATTTCTAAAGGATTTATCTCATTGTCTAGTTGCAAACACTCTCTTCATTCGACTTCTTACTTTCCTTCACTCATTCATTCTCCCTCCTCCTCTCTCTCTCTCTCTCTGTTTACCTTTTTTTTTATTCTTTCGCTCGTCATTTCTCTTATTTTCTCCCCCCCCCCCCCATCTCTCGTTTTTCCTCCTCTTTTTATTTCTCTTTCATTCTTCCTATTCTTTTTCCCCGTCTCTCTTCATTTCTCTTTTACTCCCTCATCTCTCTCCTTCTCTTTCTCTCTCTCTGTATATCTCATTATGTCATACATATCTTGGTCTACTGGAATGTGCAAACCTATCTGCTCTCTACATTTTCTTATCTTGTCTGCCAGAATCGCAACTATGGCAGACTAAAAATAGACTTTGGATATTCCCATTACCACTTTTTTTTTTATTTCCCCACCACACATTTCATTCACATGTTCTGTGTTTTTCTTTAAGAAATAGAATCTTCATAGTAAGGAGTGTACTCAAGTTTTTCTGTTTTTTTAAAACCAGTTTTCTTGTTAAGATTGAACATCACATTATCAATTCACTTCGCTGATAAGTTTTTACTGCTGCATGGCATGCACTGCACTAGCCTATATTGTTCTGTTTTCCTCTCCGTACCAAAGATAAAAAAAAGCGAAGAGACAAGTGCTGGAGTTTCATGGATAACACGTGACAAAGAATCAGTTTTAATTTCCGTATAAAAAATAAGGCTCGCTGTTTCTTTCTATCTCCTACTACAAACAGCGATGTCCTTTGCGAACGCCGGTATGGACAGTAGAGACTATAGAGGGAATTCTTATGGTTCGACAGTTACGCTTGGCAGGACACGTATCCCGTATGGGGGACGAACGTATGCCAAAAGCAGTCTTTTTGGTGATGGTGAGCTTAAAGGTGGTCGACCTAACAGAGGTGCCCCACTGAAATGCTTTAAAGACCAGCTTAGGCGCCAACTTGCCTTGGCTGACATAGAAGTGAGCACCTGATCGCATACGGCTTCAGAACGAGACAGCTGGAGGTCAGTCACAAATGAGAAACACATTTGAGACCAAAAGAAAATCCGCTGCCGAGGACAGACGTAGACGTCGAAAAGAAAATCTTAATCGACCACCGGCGGACAATGGTTAGGCTTGCACTGGATGTGGCAAAATATGTAGGTCACAGCTGGGGCTGCGTAGCCAGGAAAAATACTGCATTCCTCTTTAATCTTCGGACTCTGAGCCTTATTATTGTTATCTCCTTTTATGTTTAATAAATGTCCTGTTTCTTTAATAAAAAAGGTCCCTTCGTTTTGCTCACTGTTTTTTTCTTTTCGATGATTTACATTCAAATATGATTTAAAAATAGCAATGAGATCACATTGGGTATCACGTTGGTTAGTTTAAGTGTAGAGCTGAACTTTGTTAAAATGTAAAGGTTGGTGTCCAGTGACAGGGTAGACATTGAGAACTGGTATTACCTGTGTGGGTAGAAGCCAAACAAATTGTCCATTTATTTTATTGGCTGCGTGGGTGTAAGCTTTGAGCTTGTGTAATGTGAATGGGATAAAATATATTTAAAAATAAACAAAAGTTTAAATATACATTGATGAGGTAACGAAACAATGAATTCTCACGAGCGTCTAAACATGTGAGATGAATGATAATAGAATAGGAGAATGTAGACGCTTTAAATATCTGTTACGTCATATTCTTAGAGAATTTGTAACCCCACATTCTACACTGTTTCATCATAATATTTGCATGTCTGTTGCGTCATAATATGTATGTATGTATGTATGTATGTATGTATGTATGTATGTATGTATGTATGTATGTATGTATGTATGTATGTAAGTATGTATATATGTATGTATGTAGGTCACAGCTGGGACTGCGCAGCCACGGGAAATACTGCATTCCTCACTAATCTTCAAACTCGAAGACTAGCCTTTTTATTATGTATGTATGTATGTATGTTGTATGTTTGTATATCCCACATAGAAATCAAAACCGTTTGATCAATATTGATAAAACTTGGCTTAAATGTTCCTTTCATCATGGCAGAGACCGTAGTGTATATTTTAATCCCCCCCTCCACGACAGGAAAGTTCTAAAAAAAAAACATTTAAAAAAACGTAATTTATCTCTATTAAAGAAAAGAAACTTTTTAACAAATCACGGTATTTTAAATTCGATACCAATATTTCATTTTCGTGGCAAAATACATAAAAAAATGTGAAGGGAACATTCACCACGGTTGACATAGGTCTAAATACAATCCACTAGATCAGTAATAGCCAAACTAAGGCCCGTAGGCCGCGGGTCATATCAGGCTAGTTATTTATAAAATATCAACCTGTTACGTCTTGGACTACGTGTACTGTTTTTGTTTCCATAGTTATATCAAACTCAGAGCCTAAAGCCGGCAAGTGGATGTTTTCAACTCGCATGTGTGCCGACATAAAAAAAAAAAAAGAGGCGTCTTTCATTCCTGAAATAAATGTGTTCAGCAAGAAAAGTTGATTGAACTTCTCCCAGATTTAAACACGAATGTAAACAAACAACAAAAAATAAACAAACCCCCAACTGATATTATTAGCATAAATACACAGTGTAAGTTATCGTCGTTTAGTAAAATCCCGAAACACCTTTCATGCCGGAAGAAAACAAAGCATTTCTATCAGGGACGGTCTTATAGGCCCCGCGCAAAGGTGTAAATTATTAAAATTTAACATATTAACTTATTAAAAGGTTTCTGGAATTCTCCTGAAATTGTAAAATATACGAAGAAGTAATGAAAATCTCCTGAAATTATTAAAAATCTTCTGAAAACTGCAAATCTCGTTAAAATGAGACATCATTGTCATTTCGGAGTGTCATTCCATACCGAAAACGCATATCCTACTAGAAAAAAAACAAAACGGCATTGTCAGCTTTCATTTAATAAAAATGTAATAAAAAGGCGAATTGTAAACAAAACGAGAAGTTCAAAGTCTTAATTTAATACAAACACAACTATACAAATAGAGATCAAAATCTCTCAATCTCTTAAAACTAGTAATATTTTGCTAGAGGATAGTAAATCTAAATTGCAGATCTGAATTATTATCAGCTTTTTGTTGAAAAACTACTATCAACCGTAGATGGCTCTTAATGCTAATTTGACAGCGATTTTTTACTTAGAAAGGTAGGAATACAATGCAAAGACTAATTTATTTTCTAATACAAAATCTTAATTTTCACTTATTATCCTTATCACAACCCAGAATAGGCCCCGCCCTATCCGTTTCGCATAGGGCCCCGCAATCTGTAGGACCGGCCCTAATTTCTATATTATGAAAGTGAAAAGCTTATTTGAAGGCAATGAAATGTTTTTTGTTTTTTTTTATACTTAAACTCTGAAAAGGGTGAGAATATGGGAATTATTGCTGGACTTCTATTTTACGAGTTATCCTCCTTGTTATTTTTATTCTATAAATAGTTTCGTTCGTCATGAGTATGGCATTTGATAAAATACAGTTTTCACTCCATTTATTAAATAGTCTAAGTGCAAAACATCTTCAGAATGTTTTTGCTTAAAAAAAAAAAGCCAAATACAAACCAAAAGATAACTCTGGAATGTCTGAAAACAAATACGCCTTCAAATTGCGAGACAGAAGTCTATTATGTCCCTTTGTTTCTCAAACTCCAACGATCTTCAGCAATCTCCCTGTGTTAGACTGTTGGTCTGTGTTACCACCATCTAGACCAGGCAGCTGTAACTTGATTTGGACAACAATACCAGTATTTGTTTGAACCAGAGGTACACACATCAACCTCTGGATACATCCTCTACATTTAGTGACAGTTTACATCCTTTACATCTAGCTCATGTTTACATTTTTTACATTCAGTTGCAGTTTACATTATTTACATTCAGTTCCAGTTTACATCCTTTACATTTAGTGTCAGTTTACAACCTTTACATTTAGTTCCTGTTTATAACCTTTACATTTAGTAACAGTTTGACCCTTTACATGTAGTAACAGTTTAACCCTTTACATTTTGTTCCTGTTTACATCCTTTACATTTAGTGACAGTTTACAACCTTTACATTTAGTTTCTGTTTACACCCTTTACATTTAGTAACAGTTTAACTCTTTACATTTAGTAACAGTTTAACCCTTTACATTTTGTTCCTGTTTACATCATTTACATTAAGTGTCAGTTCCCTTCCTTAACATTAAGTGATGCTTTATGTCCTTTACATTAGTTGCAGTTTACATTCTTTACATTTAGTTCCACGTCACAGGTCCGACGTCACAAACTGTGACGGAACAACGCGCTATTGGTCTAAACTGCCCACAGGTTGCGACTTCGCAGGTCAGTGTTCAGGCCTTCTGTAACGATTGGTCTCCTATCAATCTGTTGAGTGTGACTGATCAATCTGTTGAGTGTGACTGATCAATCTGTTGAATGTGACTGATCAATCTGTTGAGTGTGACTGGTCAATCTGTCGAGTCTGACTGGTCAATCTGTTGAGCGTGACTGATCAATCTGTTGAGTGTGACTGGTCAATCTGTTGAGCGTGACTGGTCAATCTGTTGAGAGTGACTGGTCAAACTGTTGAGTGTGACTGGTCAATCTGTCGAGTCTGCCTGGTCAATCTGTTGAGCGTGACTGATCAATCTGTTGAGTGTGACTGGTCAATCTGTTGAGCGTGACTGGTCAATCTGTTGAGTGTGACTGGTCAATCTGTTGAGTGTGACTGGTCAATCTGTTGAGTGTGACTGATCAATCTGTTGAGTGTGACTGGTCAATCTGTTGAGTGTGACTGATCAATCTGTTGAGTGTGACTGATCTATCTGTTGAGTGTGACTGATCAATCTGTTGAGTGTGACTGGTCAATGTGTTGAGTGTGACTGGTCAATCTGTTTAGTGTGACTGGTCAATCTGTTGACTGTGACTGATCAATCTGTTGAATGTGACTGATCAATCTGTTGAGTGTGACTGGTCAATCTGTTGAGAGTGACTGATCAATCTGTTGAGTGTGACTGGTCAATCTGTTGAGTGTGACTGGTCAATCTGTTGAGTGTAACTGGACAATCTGTTGAGTGTGACTGGTCAATCTGTTGAGTGTGACTGGTCAACCTGTTGGGTGTGACTGGTCAACCTGTTGAGTGTAACTGGTCAATCTGTTGGGTGTGACTGATCAATCTGTTGACTGTGACTGGTCAATCTGTTGAGTGTGACTGGTCAATCTTTCCATCGTGTCTGTGTTAAGACATGGGTCTTCAGTCGTTCCTTTTACAAAGCTCACTCTCACTCTGTCTGTGTATCTGTCTGTCTGTCTGGCAAAAGGTTTGTACACGTTATTTGTCCGACACCGAATCTCGGATCAAGCTGAAATTTTGAACAATTATTTCTTTTACCCGACAGCACAAGAATCAATAAAAAAGATTAACAAAGTACTTAATTAACTATTGTGTATAAATTACTTTGATATCTCAATCAAGGGAATGAAATAGTACTTGACTGAAGTGTGGTATAAGCTGAATTAGTCCCCTTTATATTGGGCTCCCGTCTCAGGCTTAGTGAACAAACAAGAAATAGAAGCAATTGATAACCAAACAATCTTCCATGTTGTTGGACTATTCGCTAGCAGAGTGGTTACCTCGTTGGATTGAGAGGCATGAAAAGGTTTTAGCTCACAATGTGGAGTTCAGGTCGTTTCCGTTTTTAAAAATTCATTTTTATAAATGCTTTATTTTATTGTTATTACTGAGCTTATATCAAGTCTGTTTACCTGTCAGTCTGGTCAAAATCCTTTACATCCTATTTCTCCCATTTCCCATGCTCGGATCAAGTTGAAACTTTGCACAATTATTCATTGTCGATGACAACACATAAAAAATGAATAAATTAGTTGTAAATAGTTTTGTTTTATAATGAAAATGTAGTACGCCAAGGGAGATAAGCGATAATGAGAGATGTGACAGGCACAGCGGGTGACCCATGACAATAGTCAGACACTATTAGGAAGTTTTTTTGTTTACGTTTAAGTTGTATTCACTTCTTATTTACAAAGCTTCTATGAACTCACTCTACCTGTCTGTCTGTCCGGTAAAAAGTTTGTACACGTTATTTCTTCCACACCCAATCTCGGATCAAGCTGAAATTTAGCGCATTTTTTAGGCGGCCCCCGAAAGGGGAAAAGAGGCTATTAATTTTGTGTGGAATGTCTGTCCGTCCGTCCCGTTTAGATCTTGTAAACTAGAATAGATATTGAAAATCAGACATCATGATATTTTAGACCTTTCAAAGTTCTGATGCAACGGCTACTTTTTTCTTTTCTGAAAGTGAATTTTTTTTTTTTTAAATCAACAAGCAAGCAGTATTTTCATAAAAATACACCATTTTTTACAACTATTCACTATTAATAGTAACAAACATAGGAGACAATTTAGTAAGGGACATATCTATTTATCATATTTTAAACATATTTATGCAAACGGTTTTAGATTTCTTGTAAAACAAATAAATTTCAAATGTATTGCTAAGTTATGTAAGTTACCTGAAACTAGCCACTACATTTACAAAAAAAAAAAATAGTTACTATTTTTTTCAAAGATAAAAAATCTATTTAATATGCATATAAGTGGAAAATAATTTAAAACAACAATAAGTAGTTTTTCATATCATCATATGTTCTACAGAATGCTGGCACAGCGTCGCGAAGGATTTAAAAATTAATATTTATTACGAAATGCTATTTCTAAATGAGGCTATGAATAAAAGGATGACCCTATACAAAACAATTAGATCAATGATGATCATTATATGGAATTAATTAGGTCAGGCTGACATTTAACCTCACTTTCGCCTAACTCTTGGTCTGCTCGCATTTCATTCTGATATTCTTTCTGAAAAAATTTAAACCAGCCTTTTTACTTGCGTGGGTGTATAACGTCGTAGGGCCGATTTTGAGTTTGTTTTTACACACAAACTGTCTTTGTAATCTTGTTTTTTAAGCTGACAAAGCAAGAATCAATAATTAAAAAAAAACAACCAATTATTTAATTAACTATTGATAATAAATCATTTTGTTTGGTATCTCGAACAAAGGAAAGAAATTGAATTGTAATTGACTGAAGTGGTGGTATTAGCTGAATTAGTTCCCTTTATAATTCGCCGTCTGAGTCTTAGTGAACACAAACCTGAGAAATAGGACGAGACTATAGAAACAATAGATAACTATACAATCTTTTATAATCATAAGCTCTACACTAGCAGGGTGGTTAACGCGTTGGCTTGAGAAGTCTGAGAAGGCTTGAGCCATGAATACAGGTCGTCCACCCTCCCCATTTTTTTATTTTTATAAATGCTTTTTCATTGTTAATCTAGATCTATTACAAATTTAATTACATGATTCATCCAAACTAAGTGATACAAGTACGCTTAATATAACCTTTTTTTAAATTTCTTATTTAACTTTGTATTGACCTCGTATTTTACCAGTACATACCCTTTGTGTTTGACTAGTAAAGATCAAAGTCCTAATCTGAACCTTCCTTTTGACACTCACTAAAAACTTTTACAACATAAAAAAATATCTGCTGTATTTCCTTCCCCTGGTAGTGATACCATCAACTCCCCCTCCTTCTTTTCCCCCCCCCCACCCTCTCTACTATAATGCCTCTTTCTAAGTCTGTAGCTAGCTCCACCTGGCGTCACGGAGACATTCTCTGTTTAGCTGATGATCGCGATCTATTTGTTACGCCACCTATCTTTGACTACTTGTCAGTTATTCCCCCCTTTCTTTGTGTGTGTGTGGGGATGTGCGGGGAAGGGAGAGAGGTGGAGAGAATAGGGGGCGCTACTCTGCCAGCACTTCTGTCGTCTGATGCTTTTGCTTCGGTCTTGTACATTCATGTATTCATTCATATTCTTTCGGAATTCCCAACGCAATAAAATGCTTTCTGTTTGTAGTTATCAGTGCAAATCACGAAAAGAAGTATCCTACACTTTAAGAGCTTGAGGAATACAAAATGGAGGCTTTTGTCAAATCTGAGGAGCTCTAGCAAGGCGATGCCAAACAAAACAAGCAGAAGTGAACATGACATGCCAAACAAAACAAGCAGAAGTGAACATGACATGCCAAACAAAACAAGCAGAAGTGAACATGACATGCCAAACAAAACAAGCAGAAGTGAACATGACATGCCAAACAAAACAAGCAGAAGTGAACATGACATGCCAAACAAAACAAGCAGAAGTGAACATGACATGCCAAACAAAACAAGCAGAAGTGAACATGACATGCCAAACAAAACAAGCAGAAGTGAACATGACATGCCAAACAAAACAAGCAGAAGTGAACATGACATGCCAAACAAAACAAGCAGAAGTGAACATGACATGCCAAACAAAACAAGCAGAAGTGAACATGACATGCCAAACAAAACAAGCAGAAGTGAACATGACATGCCAAACAAAACAAGCAGAAGTGAACATGACATGCCAAACAAAACAAGCAGAAGTGAACATGACATGCAAAACAAAACAAGCAGAAGTGAACATGACATGCCAAACAAAACAAGCAGAAGTGAACATGACATGCCAAACAAAACAAGCAGAAGTGAACATGACATGCCAAACAAAACAAGCAGAAGTGAACATGACATGCCAAACAAAACAAGCAGAAGTGAACATGACATGCCAAACAAAACAAGCAGAAGTGAACATGACATGCCAAACAAAACAAGCAGAAGTGAACATGACATGCCAAACAAAACAAGCAGAAGTGAACATGACATGCCAAACAAAACAAGCAGAAGTGAACATGACATGCCAAACAAAACAAGCAGAAGTGAACATGACATGCCAAACAAAACAAGCAGAAGTGAACATGACATGCCAAACAAAACAAGCAGAAGTGAACATGACATGCCAAACAAAACAAGCAGAAGTGAACATGACATGCCAAACAAAACAAGCAGAAGTGAACATGACATGCAAAACAAAACAAGCAGAAGTGAACATGACATGCCAAACAAAACAAGCAGAAGTGAACATGACATGCCAAACAAAACAAGCAGAAGTGAACATGACATGCCAAACAAAACAAGCAGAAGTGAACATGACATGCCAAACAAAACAAGCAGAAGTGAACATGACATGCCAAACAAAACAAGCAGAAGTGAACATGACATGCCAAACAAAACAAGCAGAAGTGAACATGACATGCCAAACAAAACAAGCAGAAGTGAACATGACATGCCAAACAAAACAAGCAGAAGTGAACATGACATGCCAAACAAAACAAGCAGAAGTGAACATGACATGCCAAACAAAACAAGCAGAAGTGAACATGACATGCAAAACAAAACAAGCAGAAGTGAACATGACATGCCAAACAAAACAAGCAGAAGTGAACATGACATGCCAAACAAAACAAGCAGAAGTGAACATGACATGCCAAACAAAACAAGCAGAAGTGAACATGACATGCCAAACAAAACAAGCAGAAGTGAACATGACATGCCAAACAAAACAAGCAGAAGTGAACATGACATGCCAAACAAAACAAGCAGAAGTGAACATGACATGCCAAACAAAACAAGCAGAAGTGAACATGACATGCCAAACAAAACAAGCAGAAGTGAACATGACATGCCAAACAAAACAAGCAGAAGTGAACATGACATGCCAAACAAAACAAGCAGAAGTGAACATGACATGCCAAACAAAACAAGCAGAAGTGAACATGACATGCCAAACAAAACAAGCAGAAGTGAACATGACATGCAAAACAAAACAAGCAGAAGTGAACATGACATGCCAAACAAAACAAGCAGAAGTGAACATGACATGCCAAACATTTGACTACGATGATGTAATTGAAAAAAAAAAGTAAAGTTCCTCTTTCAGACCTTGTGATCTAAAGGTCAAATGATGTAAAGGTCATCTGCTGTTTCTGTGGCCTACGGTTAACGAGGGTGTTATGTGGCTAGCACAACGTCCAAGCGCCTTTACTTTACTACGATAATGTAATTGAAAAAAAAGTCTTTTGAGAACCAAAAAAAACACCATTTTAGGTTTGCTGGTTTAGACGATACCACTGGCCACCACTTGGTCATCGCGATTTTATTACTACTTGGCCGTACCCTATAAACATGCCCATTACCAGTTTTAATTAGGGTTATCCCCCTTTGCAGCCCTAAATAGCCCAAATGGCGCCCTAATGGGCGCGGGTACCGTTTGCACATTGGCGTCATTAGGTTCCCATTAGGGACCAATACGGGCAACCCTAATCGTGCCAATATCGGCCCAGAATGGGTAAACCCACTTCCGGATTCATTGGGGATTTTCAGAATCGCGCCTTAATCAAGCCCATACTAGCCCCAATGGTTTAGTAACTGAGATTTTCATTAGGGTTCAATTAGGGATAACCCTTATTGTGCCATTATCGGTCCGATGCTGGCCCTAATGGTTTAGTAACTGAAATATTTATTAGGGCTCAATTAGGTATTATCATGCAAATACTGTCTCCGATGGTTCAATCATTAAATTTTATTATGGCTTAATTAGGGATAATCTTTAATGTTTTTCAATACTGTAGTTTAAAACAAATTCATTAGTGATTTTTTGTTTTTAATGCCCTTTTTGTTCAGATGCAGCTCAATGGCAGGGTATGAGATTTTTAACCTTTTACATAGGTCTACTTTCACACTGATGATTTAGATCTAGCAATAGTATTATTTGACATAATTGTTTGGAAATTATAATGAATAATTGAATCAGTGCATGATCTCTATATACATCTAGCTATAATGTCAACATATTTATAAAGTAATGGACATGTTATATTACAGTTTTTGGTTTGAACACTAGCAAACAATACAATTTTTGTAATGTACTATATTAGACTTGCATGCTCTGATCATTCATTCTTAAATCAAACTTACACAATTAACTTTTTAAAATTTTTTTATTCATGGAATAATTAACCAACACAAAAGACAAATATAACAGCACAAACAAGATACCAAGACAGCATTTTCATTCAATTCATAGCATTCTTTACAAGCTGACTTCAAGACTGGTGTCAATAATTCATATTTTGACTTCCATACAGCAGCTGGAACAAACAAACAAAAAAATATTATAGTCATGTAGCAAAACTACCTTCAAGGTGTATTAATAATAAAAAAATCTAACAATCAAACATCAGAAGACCTTACATTTATCTATGTGGACATACTACTTAACGGTTATATTTCCAGCCCTTGATGATAAATGGTGCTAAAAAATTAGGTTGCTTCTAAAGCCTATTAAGCAACACAAAAATTAATGGTATTTCAAAATTTGGAGTTCAATCTTCTCCTTAAATTAAATGTTATGAATTGGTGTCAGCAAATGTGGCACTGGTATTTGACTATGCTAAAAGTGCAATGGCAGACTAGATCTAGCTAGGCTTCAATTCATTCAATATTATATTTTGTCCAATTTATTTATATTAACTTTATCAATGGCAATGGCCGACTAGATCTAGCTAGGCTTCAATTCATTCAGTATTATATTTTTTCCAATTTATTTATATTAACTTTATCACAGGCTCTTACTAATACAACTATATTCTGTTGTAATTAGAGTTTGATGGTAGTTTTAAAAATAAGTTGGCTGAAAAGTTATTCTAGAATTAAAATAAACAATGATCACAGTGAAACTTAAAGAAACACAACCAGCATATTTCAAAATTAGGATAGCATTTCTTTATTTACATTTAATCAATTCCATCCCATTAACAATTTTCTTTCAGATTGCTGATCAGTAATCTAAAAGCAAAATTTAATTCTTCTTACCTTCTTGAGCAGGCTTGCATATAAAAAGATGATGAACAGCATCTGTACTGCATGCATAGGTTATTATTAACCTAAAAGATTAATGTCAATTTTCCCTATAGAAAAATGTGGCGATCTGTTAAAAAAAATATTTAAAAAATAAATAAAAACCTAAAAAATGTTTAAAGAATGCAAACGAAAATAATATTACAATAGAGGCAAAACACAAAATGTTTAAGGTATGGTATACTAGAAGGATTGTTGCTATATAATGACATTAGGTCAAAAACAATTCTATGTAGGCCCTATTTTCATTGTATAAATGTTCATTATAATTTTTTATGCAAATTAATAATGAACTTAAATCTCAGTGAAATGACAAAAAGCTGAAGATATTGGTCTCGACCATTGTTTCATAAGATTAACATTTATTTTAAATTTTTTAAATTTAATTCATTTGATCTCATTAAAATTTACATTTGGTTGGGGGGGGGGGGGGTCACTGATCAGTAATTTATTCTTCGTACCTTTTTGAGCAGGCTTCCTCATAAAAAGATATTGAACAGCATCTGTAGTGCATACATAGACAATTCTTATTGTCAGCTGCCCTTAAAGAAAACTGACATTCTTAAAAAAAAATTACAAACAAAATAAAATTGCAATAAAGAAAAATCCTGAAATGTTTATGATATGGTGTATAAGAAAAACTGTTGCTATAGCCTAATGATGAGACTCTGTATTTTATCTTTAACAGTATCCACACAATGAAATTTTTAAAAGCCTAAGCCTTAGCTAAGCCTATAGAACGAATCCTAGATCAAATTGTAGAAAAATGTATAATATAATAATTAGTATTAAGACCTCTAGATATTCTAGCTAGATCTAAATATGATAATCTAGATCAATGTCTAGTTTAAAGATCTAGAATTTCTAGATCTGTATAGATCTATTTAATTATATTACCTAGAGTCTTTAAAATTTACAAAAAATAAAATCTAACATGGATTGAGTATTGGTGAATAAAGATCTAACGCTACCTGGACCTGGTTATGTGGTATGCACGATGGACTGTTTGGTCGCCTCGATGGTCTCTGCATGGTCGTCTGGTTCATACCCCGCAACTGCCATCACTTCCCTAAGCTCTTTGAGGTTTAGACTACACACTACCAAGTAGATATCTTCAACTCTGAAGGAACATTTAAAAAACAACAAAAAAAAAAAAAAAAACAATGTTAATATAGGGCTATAGTCTATAGAGGCTATAGGGTTAGCCGTTAGTCTATTACATAGATATACTATATACATATTTAGCTAGACATATCTCAATATCTGATTTTAAAACCAAAATAAACGTTTGATTTTATTTATTTGTGTACATTTTAATAATCTAAACTCTAGACTAGATTGTCAAGATCTGGAGTGTAGGCCAATTATTGTACATTAGTCTCTACAAAGTAAATATCTATATTATAAGTCTATAGATCTATGACTATAACTAGATCTAGAATTATTTAATCTAAATGACCTATCGCCTATAGTATGAAAAAATGAAAGATGTCTATATTAACAATATATTAAATATTATTCTATATCTACTAAATTTTCTAATAACAACTAATATCTATTCTAGATTTAATATCTTTTAGTAGATCTAAGTTTACTAAGTCTTAGTGTATCTTATATTATAGGTCTAGTCACTCTAGGTCAATTTTTTTTAACCTCAAAATATTTGAATTAGAATAGAACTAAAATCTATATGAATATAATAATTATTATATTAATATACTAAAGTCCTAAGTCTAAGCATTAGTTTACGGTTACGTGACTAG
Source organism: Biomphalaria pfeifferi (assembly GCA_030265305.1). NCBI lineage: Eukaryota > Metazoa > Mollusca > Gastropoda > Planorbidae > Biomphalaria > Biomphalaria pfeifferi. The sequence goes on from JASAOG010000048.1 coordinate 3,146,558, forward strand.
ATAGGCATATACTATATAGATCTAATATTCTGCCCTAAAGTAAAAGGTAGTAGATTTAGATTTAAGATCTAGTACGTCCTTAACTAAATCTAATTCTATGCTGCAGATGCATTTCATGGTACATTCTAGATCTAGAATCTATTCTAAATAGTAAATCTAGTCATAACGCATGCATGTTAATCATTTAAGTCGTCTAGATCTAGATTTAATAGGTCTCAAGTCTAGATATAATATATATCTAAATCTAGTAGCCTATATTATAATAAAACTAGTCTAGAGAGATCTAGATCTATCTCTAGATTCTTAGCATTCTACAATTCTAGATTATCTAGATATCTATTCTAAGTCTAGACATAATCTACTATCTTAGAGATTCGTCCTCTGTACCTGTGATAGGCTTAAGACTTTAGTATATGGCTGCTGCCAGTGCTGGCATGAGTTGAAGAACATATGATAGCAAGAAGTACAGCTCATATAATAGATCTATTAAATTATAGATAGATAGATTTACTAGACCTAGGTCTATAGCTCTATAACTTGTAGTATAACTAATAACTAAACAGATTTAGTTCTAGATCTAGGTAGCTCTAAATTGATCCACGTGTGTACTTTCTAGAGGGAAGACTGAATAATCCAGTTTGTGCCGAATATCGCGAGCTTAAAAGAAATAAAAGCTTCTTTTTCATTGGTCGAAAAAATGTTAACATGTATCAAACTTTTTTTTTTTTTTAGATCTAAATCTAAAAAACAAACAAACAAACAAACAAAACGAATATGTTATCCTTTAGATCCTAGGTGTGATTAAATATTACTAGATATAGATATATTTTTTAGTGTGCACATTAAAAAATCAGACACACACACACACATATACACTATTTGATTACGAAATGTCTGCTTTGGGCCCATACAGGTAAAACTTCACTATTCCAGTTAGGGATTTCCCCAATAGAACCCTAATTAATTTTTTTTTTAAATCTTAATATTACTTACAAAAAGGATTCAAAGCAAAATTTAGCTTTAAGACAATTAATACTAAATTTTAATACATCATAATATTGTTTTTTATTTTATAATAAAGATTTCATCATGTTGGTTCTGGCGTGATTGGGGAAATCTCACACCGGCACGAAAGCGGAAAGACGTTAACGACCCAATAACTAAAAACCCACACCGATCCGTTAACGTTTTTATAGGGGCGAGTGTAAGATGGGCCATCTACCCAATGAAACCGTATTACCCCACACCGTACCGTAATGGTTACGATAGGGCTTTGTTTATAGGGTTGCTTGATCATCAATTGGTCACAACTTGTTCTTTCAGAGTTGAAGATAATTTACTTCCTAGTCCAAACCTCCCGCAGGACGACTACACAGGGGGATGGTAGCGGGCACGGAATGAACCCGGGACCATGGAGAAGTCCAAACGACAGTCCAGCGCGCATATTGCACGACCAGGTGGCCAAACCTGTGACCGCTTATGTGCATCAGGGATTGGCCACTTTAATTGAGAAACTCTATAAGAAGTTACATCATATGTGAAATGCCACAGACCAAAATCTTTTTACCTTTTTATAGGGCTTGTTCGAAGATTAATGAAGAGTGGGTTATTTCTCGTGGCATCGCAGCCCCAGCTGCGACCTACATAGTTTGGCACACTAAACGCAGACATAACCATTGTCCGCCGATGGTCGACTTAAATTCTCCTTTTTACCATATAAAGTTACACGGATAAACAAGCTATAAAGCTATTTATATCTAAGATTAGTCCCGCAGTTAACGGTAGCTAATAAACGTACTGTACAGTTTACTATATTTCTATGTTCAATGGTACTATAAATATAGCCACTAGATCAACTGTATTCTGCTAAATAAAAATCTCGAGCAAAGGGCACAGCCAAACATCAATTAGTCCAGTCCACTCCTGCCCTGTCCTTCTCTGGAAAGCTGGGGAATCACTGCTGACTGTCAGAACCCCTCCCCCACACATACATTTAGTGTTAAATGAGCTATATTCTTTTAATAGTTTCTTTTGTAATTCTATGCCTAGTAGTAGAGCTTTTTTTTTTTTTTGCAATGCAATGCATTTGTTTTTGTTACATTTGTGCAATTCTCTGACTAAACTTGTAGATGTAATTTAAAAATGCATATGTCCAAAAATGTTAAAGATTCTTTGAATCGTGATCTGTCTACATTTTTATCTGAAAGCAGTAGACGTCTGCCAGTTTCGTGTCAAAATTTGGGCTTGTGTCTCTGAGAATTCACAAGAACTCAAGTAACAGAGATACTCTGATAAAGTCAAGTTCCTGATAGAACTATGTTTTCAATTTTGTACACAGGTATTGGATATTATTTATTACCGAGGATTCTAATGCAGTGGTTTTTGACTGAACCCATTAAGCATTTAAAGCGGACATTTTTTACAGGAAATTGTATTTCTATCTTTAAAGATGTTCAATCAATTGTCCTCTCAAGTATCAGTTAGTCAGTCAGTCAGTCTGTCACGCTTGTTTTCAGAACGAAGTCGATCTAAAGAATTTTACAAAGCCAATGTTAAGCCTAAAACGTTTTTTCCAAAACTACACACTATCGATGCTGATCTTAGCTGGTCACTTGTATTACTAACTTAGAATAAACCTACTCAGTCTTTTAACACACTCTGAGTACACATCGCGAGACACGCTACACACACGTGTTACGTTAAATGAGGGCGTTTTCAGACCAAATAACAGTATATTTTGGGTTTATAAAATTTCATTTGTTTCACACTTAGAAATAGGTAACGGATTTTTCACAGTGTTGCCAGTTAGCTAGGGATTTTTTCCCCAAAGATAAAACTGTCGAATTTCTAAAAAAAAATCGTTAGAGCCGTTTTCGAAATACTTTTCCAACTGTTTGAACCCTTGAAGTAAGTTTAAACTATTAGTACGAACTTTGTTAAGGGGCTCATCTCGTCTCATCTTTGCATGTGGTCCCTTCTGGGACATAGGCCACCATCCAGCTTCCTCCAGGCGTCTCGGTTCTGGGCGAGTCTCTCCAACTGTCCCTACGTCTAGCCTATCTACTTGACATCTGCTTCCATATCGCGGCGCCATGTATTCCTTGGCCGTTTCCTTTGGGATTCTAGGTTAGAGCTTGCCTTATTATGTTGAATACAGGCTTGCAAAGGGTGTGACCTGTCCATCTCCAGTTTCTCTGACGGATATCTACTAAAGGGGGCTTCATTAATTATAAATAATTATAAAATTCATATAACAAAATACATAATATAACTAAGATATATTAAGCTAGGCGATGCGGTTTTTCTTTTTGGGGTCGCTAAATTCTGTCGCTTATAGACCTCAAAAATATATTTTTCTTCTTCTTCTGTTTGAGATTTTTAATATAAAATTAATAAATAATAAAATAATAATGCGAAAACTAAATCAACAATCCCTGCTTTTTTTTTCTCTGCACAGATGAAAGTGTTAGAAAATATTACCTTTTCTTTTTTCTTGACACCGCTGAATTCCGGACCTCCCTCCCCCCACCTCTCTCTCTGTCCAGTGGTTTCTGGCGTTGAGCCAAAATTGAATGAACTTATGATGAATATAAATAACTTAATGGAGATAAATGTTGGTGTGGGGGGAGAGAATCCAGTTCTTTCTTTCATGTTTTAGTGTTTACTTACACTCGCTTCTTGAGACAGGGGCATTTGTTGGGTTTATTTCAGGTTAATCATTAGGTCTGTCTGAGTTGATTTTTTGATCAGGGCGTTATCACGTATAGCTTCCAGGGAAGTGACAGCCCTACGATTGATGTGCGCCAGTCAAGCTGCACTTTAATGCCCTATAAAGAAATATTTATAGACAATTAGAATATAGATTAAATATGTGCGTTTGAAAAGTAGCCTATGCGCGCTTTTTTTTCTTTTGTGTTTACATGTGTGTGTGTGTGTGTGTACTGTGGCGTCTCTGTTATTTCTATGTTAAAATATAGTTAAAGTAAAGTTCCCCTTTCAGACCTTGTGATCTAGGGGCAGACGATCTAATTGTCATCTGTTTCTCTGACCTACGGTTAACGGGATGTCATATGGTCAGCACAACGACCAACCGGTCTCATGCGTTCCTTGATCATCGATCAGTTTAGTAAAGATTGACTTGAATTACTTGACTTAATCCTTTATACTCGCAGTACTGGTTAGGGCTCACTTCTCTATAGAGAATTGTGTGATGCGGGGTAGTGGGCTTGCTCCGACACTCTTTGCGATATTCTCTGGAGCAGCGCTAAATAAAATGAGGCAATTCCTATTTGAAGTTCCTCGATGGCAGAAAATTTAACATACGCCGCCTGCTCTCCCCTACAGAAATTAAAGAGATGATCGCTGCTGAGCCGCTCAAAGCGGACCATTGCGCCCTTTTTGCACACATCGAACAGAAGCTTCAACTTGCCGTTGTTAAAACATTTTCTGAGGCTGTTTGGTCTGTCCATCAACCGAATAAAAAACAACGAAGGTCATGCTGCAGAAGTCCCAAATCGGAATTATCAACAGATGCACAAATCTATGTGAATGGCTATCTCCTTAATGCTGTTGACGATTTCGCTTACTACGGCTTTTGTAATTAGTGTTATTTTAAAGCTATTTCTTGTAATTAGTGTTATTTTTAAGCTATTTCTTGTAATTAGTGTTATTTTAAAGCTATTTCTTGTAATTAGTGTTATTTGTAAGCTATTTCTTGTAATTAGTGTTATTTGTAAGCTATTTCTTGTAATTAGTGTTATTTTAAAGCTTTTTCTTGTAATTAGTGTTATTTTTAAGCTTTTTCTTGTAATTAGTGTTATTTTAAAGCTATTTCTTGTAATTTGTGTTCGTTTAAGCTATTTCTTGTAATTAGTGTTATTTGTAAGCTATTTCTTGTAATTAGTGTTATTTGTAAGCTATTTCTTGTAATTAGTGTTATTTTAAAGCTTTTTCTTGTAATTAGTGTTATTTTTAAGCTTTTTCTTGTAATTTGTCACATACTTTCTTTTAACCAGCATTAACAATTATTATTTTTCTTATTTCATAGGCTATTGATCTGACTTCTGAGCAAGTGGCAGGTAAGAGAAGCTAGCCTGCTTCTTAATTAGAAGTTTATGCACGTCTATAAATGTTGACTTTAAAACGAGACTGCTTTTGAGCTTTTTAAAATATCTCAATTCTAGAACCACTTTATAGCTGACAAAGTCATTTTTTCATAAAATAAGTTTTACCTAGTGTTATAAGAACAAATATGGAGTAGTTTCCATTCGTGGGGATGAAAGAATCGACTTAAAACTAATGTAATTTACATGCAGTTAATTGATTGCAATATATTTTTTTTAAATACGCTGGATAAATGATATATTTAAACGCGAGGCTTTTTAAATAGAATTTTCATTATACAGTCTTGAATACAAACTATATACAAACTTGAATTGTAGACTATACAGGCCCTAAAGAATACTTCAGATATAACGACACGATATAGATAAATAGAATGATTCAATTCAAAGTGAGTATTTTGAAATAAATCACAATATACTAATGATCTCCAAATTCTATTGTCTCCCCTGTTAAAAATATTATTTCACTTCAGGTTTAAATCTAGACAATTTGTGACACCTACAGAAACGGAAGTAAAACTTTTGTTTTTTTTAACTACATTCCATGTGCTAGTAAGTTTTAATTCAAGAATCTTCTGCTCTCTTGTTTAGTAATTTTACGAAACCACTTTCGTTGTTATTATCAAAAAGAGTGGTCTAGATTCAGAGCCGGACAATAGGCCACTGCGACCGGTGCAGTGGGCCCCGCACTTTCATAGGCCCCGAGCTAATTATTAAATTATTAAATTAAAACATTGTAACATATATATATAATAACAGGTTTTGCGCGGCTTCCTGATTATCCTTGGGCTAGTGGAAATCTCTTTAGGTGTAATTTCATAATATACCAAAAAGTTCTGGAAATGTCCTGAAATTAGAAATCTCCTAAAAAATTTATATAAATCTCCTGAAAAATAGACAAAATTGTCCTTTTGGGGTGCCAATCCTATGCGCGATTAAAAAAGGCATTGTCAGCTTTCATTTACTAAAAATTTATTGTAAAGACGAATGCATCTTAATCTTAATATTGACGTATGCTTATCCCTACCCAGACTAGGCCTTGCGTAGTCTGTTTCGCATAGGGCCCCGCAATTGCTAGGACCGGCCCTGTCGAGATTCCTGACAAACAGTTACAAAATGAATTCATTATTTTACGATCTAAATATGATGCACGTCGATGTGTATCTCTTATTGTGGTATGCGCTTCGGACTGTCACCACAAAAGTCCCATGTTCGAAATATTCTTAAAGGGAAACTCCGATGGTTTTGACAATTTTTGATATAATAAGTGTTTTGATTTACACATAATGAATATATAATTCTTTTTTTTTCTTTGCAATAATAACTTAGTAATTGATGTTTTTTCCGAAGTAGAGTAACACCCTTAGTAAAACCACTAAATTTAGAAAGCCTTCAGGACAGAAGACTTAAGTTGCAATTATACATAAAACACTGAACCATAATCTTCAAATACAAAAACAAAATTTAATAAAATACTCAGAAAGACACAAAGATTCCTCGTCCCATTTGCTAGGACTAATTTGTACAAATACTCCTTCTTCGTAGTGCTATTAGAGCATGGAATGGGTTGCCTGAGCTAGCCAGGAAAACCAGTGACTTGGCAGAATTTAAGTCATTGGTTAATATGCATGACTAAATGCATGACGCATAGGACGTAATCATCTTCTTTTTTGAAGAAACGTCTGTATTATAAAAGATAAGAAAAGATATATCTTGGTCTATGCAGTTAGATCTAGGATCTTGTAAGCAAAGAAAAATGCGTATTAAAAGTAGATTTACATGCTTGACTAACCACGGCAGTGTGTATTTTCTCGCCAGACCACTCAACACAAAACAAATACTATCGCTTGGTTGTCTTGTCATGACCGACTACACGTAGTCTCGACTAGCCTTACACTGACCAGTTTGTACGAATCAGTCAGACACACGATCTATTTACTTCCTGGGACAGGGAGAGGCTTAGATGAAAATGTTATTTTTTTTCTCGAGTTTATTATCCTAATGCTTTTTAAATCTATCTATACATGTATATATATAACTGTATCATAGCTCTGGACTAGGCCGTCATTAAGCCTAACAGCCTTACAGCTACTGTAAGAATGAAGCGATACTATTGGTCAAATCTAGTTTCTCTTTCAGTATTGTTGAGGGTAGTGACGTTTGACATGGTTTAAAACAAAATCTCATAGAACCCCGTTTTTTTTTTTCAAGAATTTACTAATTTATTAAATATAAATGTTTCTAAGCATTTAAATAAAAAATGGTAAAATGTTTACTATTACAACTTTTTACGCAGAATTTAAATATGTCAATAACTCAAATTTGAAAAACCATCGGAGTTTCCCTTTAACGAGCCGACCCGCGGTGTAGCATAAGCAGCTATTTAGTGACGGGGGAACATTTCCTGAAAGAGACAGTTGTCCCAATGGGGTGGATGGTTGGGCGATGTAGAGAAGTATATATATACAGAGAAAATTACTTGTTCTCCCCCCATCCTCTTTTTTTTTTCTGATCTGCCCGCAGCGAATGTTACGTAGGATAACTCTTGTCCGACTTGCAGAAATAAAAGAGTTATCTTTCCATTACTTTTTCATCGTGAGTTAGAGAGTCGGCGTACGTCTTGTCCCGCATGGTTGGGCGAATGATATAAATAGATATAGATTTCTGAAGAAATATTTAGTACTCTTAAATCACAAACAAGTGCTGGATAAACACTCTAGTTACAACAAATGTTATTGTTTTGCTTTCTCTGGAAAATGCATAACTTTGTTTTACAGTAAAAAAAGATCAGTTTTCCCATTCAGACTTAAGTTTCCTTGAGGCGAGACCATTATAGAAGGCCTGAACACTGACCTACAACGTCACAACCTGTGGGCAGCTTAGACCGATTGCTCGTTGCCACGTCGTACAGAACTGTGACGCTTGAGGGCAGATAATGTTAAGGGCGTCATAGATAACATATACTTTTCACCACATATAATTTTTGGGCCTTGCGTAAAACGAGGGAGTCATGTGGCCACCAAAATGTATCTAACAAATTTAAATTCCTTTGACAGACTTGCTTGCTTGTTGGGAGCCTTGTGTAACGGTCTCTCCAGAGAAATGTTATAAGTCACTGTCTGTATTCGGTTCACACCTTGCGTGTGTGAAGCAGGACCTTCCACGTGCTTTCTTTATTGTTATAATTAACTGCAAGCTCAAACACTCTCATTAAGCAATTCAAAACCCATCAATCACATTTGAATGGCGTTTTGCTCAGCCCAGCTCAACGCTGTTCTGCTTGAAAGATGTATTTCTGAGGCCCAGAATGGGGCAAATAGCTAACAGAGATTCCTCAAATCGCTACCTAAAAAGAAAAGGAAAGTACCCTGACAGGGCCTCCCAATTCGTAGTAATAAAGTTTCCATTGCTAAGTTGCCCAGAACCAAGCATTTCAAAGGCAGAGGCTCTGTTCAGCTTTCATTTCATAGCTCAAGCTCTTAGAATTTTTTTAATGTGGACAGCATTTCTCATTCAGTGAACTGTACAAGCCAATAGTCCCGAGTTCAAATACCACAATGAATTATAGTTTGTACATAATAAGAGGGTATTTTAGTGTCTAGCCAGCACTAATAGAAGGACATAGCATTCGGTCGTTGTGCACAAGTTGATGGTAAGACGTAAGTGATAGACATGTGTGATTAAACTCTGAGGACCTGAAGTACTCGATAAAGAGATTGGCTAACTACCATTGTCTGTCTATTTGTCTTTCTGTCTGTCTGTCGATATAGAGTAATATAAACTATAGACACTATTAGACATTGCTTTTTTTTTTTTACAAAAATAAGTGCCGGTACTCAGTGATGGATTGTCTAACTTTTAACTACTAATACCTGGTCGAGAGGCTAAGTGCGCTTGAACTTGGCTTGTCTTGGCTACCTAGAAGGGGGTTCGACACCCGACTCGGGCAGAGTTGCGTTTACTGAGCGCCTAAATGCAGCACGGAAAACCAACTCCTAGATACCCCCTCCCCCCCCCCCCCCCCACTGGTCCACAGATGAGATTGGACCAAAGCGCTCTGAGCATGCTATAAGCATGAAAGTAGCGTTATATAAAAGCTATAATGTAATAATAATAATAATAATAATAATAATAATAATAAACGTTAAAATACAAGAAAAGTAATATTTTTCCCCGCATTGAAAAAGGTGCTGGTACGCACTGGATATAGATATATAGAGATATATTATAATAATAAGACTTGTCTTTGAGTCCATGAGGATTAATGAGGAATGCATTATTTCCGGTGGTTACCTACATATTTATTTATTGTATTTATATATGTATTTATCCCCCCCCCCCCCAGAGTTTAAAGAAGCCTTCAGCTTGTTTGACAAAGACGGCGACGGCACCATCACGACCAAAGAACTGGGCATTGTAATGAGGTCACTAGGTCAGAACCCAACAGAGGCGGAGCTACAAGATATGATCAACGAAATAGACGCCGACGGTGAGCGTGTGTGTGTTGCTTAATGTGGATGGGGGATTAACTTTCCACCTAGGTATTCCCCATCACGTTACTTAATCGAACATGTCCAGGTTTACAGATTGAGGTGAAGCTTTCAAAGTGCGCAACATTATACAGAAGCTCGGTCTCTGCACCTACATATATATATATATCAATCTATTATATAAAGCAGAATGTATGGCGTATGTATGTATGTATGTTTGTATGTATGTATGTCCTCGTATAGAAATGAAAACCGATTGACCAATCTTGATAAAACTTGGCAGAAATGTTCCTTGGGTACCAACTTAGACCGTAGTGTATGTATTGTAGCCCTAAAACAAACTTAAGACCCTAAAAAAAAAAAAAAAGACCAACTCTATTACAGCTATAGTATTTAATGGATCTAGGCCATGTTTACAATGTTGACATGAGAAAAGATCGAAAGGATTTAGATCTAGATCTAATTTTAAGAACTAAATTTTGCACTTATAGTTGTTTTTTTTTGACACATGAAAATACAAAATATAGTTAATTGATTTCATTATTTAATAAAATTAACCTTCAAATTTGTGTTTCAAAAGCATTTTTACATTAATTCGTTATTTATATCTGCGAATTTAGATATCCCGATGTACATTCTTTCATTAAACATTACCAAATGGTTACACATTAACACTTCTCTCCACTGAGTCTATTCCTAGGCCTAGGTCTAAAACTCTTATTGAACTCTAAGATGATAAAACTTTTTTTCGCAAACATAGTTTTATGCTTTAACACATGAACATACTAATTATAGTCCATTCATTTCATATTTTAATAAAATTAACATTAAAATTTGTTTTTCTAAAGCATTTTTAATACATTCGTTCGCTGTTCGCTAAAGCTGCGTAGCCGTGTTGAGATAGGCCTATAAGGTCACGCATGCGCAGAGCAAGCCTTCACGCAGCACAGAATGAACTCTATAAAAGCCAATTTTTAACTCTCGATTAGTCTAGATCTAGATCTATGTCTACCTCAAGATCTACTTTATACTTTAACACATGAACATACAAGATCAAGTCTATTCATTTCAAATTTTAATCAAATATATGTAGGCCTACAAGCAAATGTTTTAATTTGAAAAAATGGATGTAAGTAGATTAGCTATTTTGCTTTGATGGCTTCATTCATACTTTTTTTTACATTTACACATTCGATTTATTTATTACATTATTATTTCGTTTAGATGTTTTAAAAACACTCTCAGTGACTATATCGACAGTAATACGCAAAAAAAGACCCACGGGTCGTGGGTAAAATATGTCTAGTATAAATATGTATATATTTATAAAGACACACTTCTGCATGCACAAACACGATACCCTAATATAAATAAAGCACTGACCTAAATCTAAGCACAAACGCAACTTTGTGTGTATCCTATCTCTAACCTTAGAAATGTATCTTCCACGAAGACTAGAAAAAAAAAAAAAGAAACCCAGCTCTAGAGGTACACTCTCTATTTATGAAAGCCCTAAATAAGTGTTCTGGCAATGCTGGAAACTAAAGACTGGTTCATATGTTTCTCAGAATCTATAAACTATTTTTTGTGTACATTTACTTCAAGCCTTAGATCTAAACGCATGTGGGCTACAAATTTTGAAATCGGTGTCTGGAGATGATGGCACCAAAAAATGGGCACCGGAAAATAAGCACTCTTTAATAAAAAAAATAAATAATTCGAAATGTTTAAGGTATGCTAAATTTGTATGCAATGAAATATTGGTGACGTTTACAAAATCCCAGATATGATTATTTTTAACTGAATTCTCGTGACACTAGAGAAAGGCTGGCAAAAAAAAAAAGGGGGGGGGGAAGGCACTCATAGTTTAATGTAGTTAAAAAAACAACAACCTTTAAACAATTTAGTATTTTATACGTCTGTCTGATCTATAAAACTTGATGTGATCTATAAGATAAAACTTGATGTGATCTATAAGATAAAACTTGATGTGATCTATAAGATAAAACTTGATGTGATTGTGATCTATAAGATAAACTTGATGTGATCTATAAGATAAAACTTGATGTGATCTATAAGATAAAAGTTGATGTGATCAATAAGATAAAACTTGATGTGATCTATAAGATAAAACTTGATGTGATTTATAAGATAAAACTTGATGTGATCTATAAGATAAAACTTGATGTGATCTATAAGATAAAACTTGATGTGATCTATAAGATAAAACTTGATGTGATTGTGATCTATAAGATAAAACTTGTGATTATAAGATAAAACTTGATGTGATCTGTGGTCAATAGGGCAGATGATGTAAAGATCATCTGTTTCTGTGGCCTACAATTAACAAGGGTGTCATGTGGCCAGCACATCGACCAACCACCTTTATTTTTTCTTTACTAATGTCAGGTACCCATTTTAGCTGGGTGGACTCAGAGGCGCCCGAAGATCCCGAAATTAAACATCCCAGTCTTCACCAGGATTCGAACCCGGCTCCCCGGTTCGGAAGCCAAGCGCTTTACCGCTCTGCTACCGATTGTAGTACAAAATTAATATTTATATTTTGATAATATTAACTTTTATGCCTATTCGTTATGAATTCACACTCACAATTTTTATTTTTTTTCCATTAGGAAACGGAACAATAGATTTCCCAGAATTCCTCACCATGATGGCGAGAAAGATCAAGGACACTGACTCAGAAGAGGAGCTCCGCGAAGCATTCCGTGTGTTTGACAAAGACGGCAACGGGTTCATCTCAGCGGCGGAGCTGCGGCACGTGATGACGAACCTTGGAGAGAAACTGACGGACGATGAGGTGGACGAGATGATCAGGGAGGCGGACATGGATGGAGACGGACAGGTCAACTACGAAGGTAAGCAAAAAAATAACACCACTGTCTGTAGGACCCATTTACCACTCAACTATTTAATATAATTTAATAATAACAAGTGAAAATTAAGATTTTGTATTATACAATAGATTCATCTTTGTATTACACTTTTATTCATTGAAAGTTGACAATTCCCTTTTTTATCACGCGAATGATCGGCGTTTTCCATATTGAATGACACCCCTAAATGACAATTTGGTCTATTTTTCGGGAGAGTTTTATGAGTTTTCAGGATATTTTAATAATTTCAGGAAATTTTGGGAAATTTCCAAGACATTTTTTTTATAGTTTGCAATTACAGGAGATTTCAGGAGCTCCTGAAAAATCGGGAAAACCAATGTTATAGGTTATATTGGTTTCTTTAATAATTTACACCTAGAAATGGAGCAGGGTCTATGAAAGTGTAGGGGCCATTGCGGCCGCATAAGTTGCAGTTTCTTAAAACTGGTTCTGATTATAAGGCTTGCAAATACCTCATCAAAAGACAAAATGGTTTTACCTCCTATTTGAGCTCCTTGATCTACGCCTATGAATCTTGTCGTTAGAATATCGTAGTCCCTTTCGTAGCGGTGCTGTGACAGTTCCCATAACCAAATCCCCGACACTTTTCCCGATCAGCCGCTGTTCTTAGCAGGATATCAAGAGAGAGGCTGGTCTGTTCTTTAACCTTATCATACTAGCTTTTCTTTGGACGACCCTTCGTCGTGTACCCTCCACATGGATAAGTCCCACCAATATCAAGATACTTTAATCCATGCGTAAAGTCTCCCTTTATCTCTCTCTCTCTCTCTCTCGCTCCTTCTTTCGCTCTCTCTCTCTGTGTATGTGTCCTTAAACTGTTGTTTCTCACACAACGAACGACGCTAATATAAACCATAAAAAAAATATTTTCGCCTCAGTGGCATACAGGGGCGTAGCTAGGAACTTTCCTTCGTTTGGGGGCCCGGGGGACTTGACCTCTTTGGGGGCCCCTACATTTTGCGTAATATTTAATTTTAAATGTGAAAAATACTCATTTAGGGGCCCGTATCAAGTGAGGGCCCGGGGGGATTTTCGAATTCTCCCCCCCTCCTCCCCCCACCGTAGCTACGCCACTGGTGGCATAGCAAACTATCATCTGTAATAATCATTCTTTATCTTTTGCCTTGATCCCTCGTTGAATCGCCTTCCGTAGATTTGTTACAGTATCATTTTAATCAATTATACTTATTCGTGTCTTAAGAAAGGAATACAACGCAATTGAATTGCTCCTATGGATGAGTTTGCTTACCCCCTAAGTCAGTTAAGAGTTCTGGAGAAACCCCATCGGTAATCGTTTTCATGCATTTTGAGTTTCAGAAATGGATTCTCCTGTCGTCAACATCACTTTTTGTTTCTTCTAGTAATAAAAGCGGAAATCAAATTTAGAAGGGGTGGGTCGAGTCATTACGTCTGTGTCATCCCTTCATCATGATTTCGTTTTATTCTACGCTAGCACTGAGGAAAATACGCAGATCTCAACCAATCGGACCAATATCTCATCTCTCTATACAAGAAGACACTAAGCACCATTAGAGGAGTTCATTGTAGCAATAGAAACGGGCCGACAATAATAATGTAGTAGCGTCAAAATTTAACCCGGGGATTAAGAGCAAGAAACAAACTTAGATAACATAACTTGTGACATAATTTCCGCTTCAGTTCACAGGCACCGCTGGGGTTGATGCGCACATATAGACCAATGTCTAGAGTCAAGCTCGTTAAATTCACTGAGATTTCTTTAGTTACTTAAATGTCAATGACCTTTATAAATACATTCAGACATTTTATAAAATTGTATTTCTTTTTGTCGTTTCAGAATTTGTTCGTATGATGACAACCAAATAAGAGAGAGAGAGAGAGAGAGAGAGAGAGAGAAACAGAGAGAGAGGCTGTCAGGATAGACCATCACTGCTTCCCCCATCTGTTTATTGATTTGCATGTTGGGACATGTGTGAACACATCTTTCAAAACTAGTCGAGAGTGGCACGTCTGAGAGAACAAGTGAAAGTGTGACTGAGATGTCAGTCGGAAGTTTTGAACTCTGGAAATGTAAATCTTACCGAGACCAGTCGTGATAGAGGGTCTCGACACTAGCCTGCAACATCGCTATCCGTGGGAAGTGTGGACCAATAGTTTGTTGCCACGTTGCAAGTCGTGACGTCAGAACTGTGGCGTGTCAAAGAGCTATTGGTCTAAATTGCCCACAGATTGCGACGTCGCTGGTCAGTTTTGAGGCCCTCTATATCAACTGGTCTCGATCTTACACAATTTTATTTTGTAAACATTTGGTACTCCTTGGCACTTGCAATATCACCTTTACCCCCTTGGCCTCTCTCTAATCGTTATATGTTTGAATATTTGATGCTCATAGACTTAATGTTGAGGCTACACTGGTCTATATGTGCCACCTTCTGTTGTGTGCTTGTGTGTACTTCATATTAATTTATTATCGTATTTTTTACTGGTTTGGCACCAAAGAAGAGTTTTACTACGGACGATAATTCAATTCAAAATTAGCTTGAGTTATAAATGGAAATGAAAAAATCTCACTGCCACCAATCACAAGCCATCTCGTGAGTTTTGCATACTTAGAAAATTATGTTCGTAAAATAATGTCTTGACTTTATGGACGCACAGTTTGTACAGATTTGTATTTCTGAACTCTCGGTGCCTATAGCAAGTAATTTACTGTTGCATTGGGGCAAGTCGTAAAGTTACCTTAACATCAATCCTAAATCTAATTTTACATTTTGGTTATAAGTACAATTTACATTTAGGGTATTATCCTAAAGAGGCTAAGCGACTAAGTGTATAAACGCTCCGAGTATAAGATAAGAAGATAAGATAATATTGTCCTATGTGACTTTGTATTGTTTGCTGTAATACTTTTTTATTTATTACTGGATTGAAAGTTGTCCCCCTTTTTTTTATTTCCTACAAATTGTACAAATCCCGTAGTGTTACCTAGTAAATATATCTATTGGCGTAGTGAGGGATGCACTATGCCCGGGGCGACATCCTCAGGGGGCGCCACACGCAGCCTATATTTCTATGTGATATTTATGGAAAACGGGGAGGGGGGCGCCAATAAGGTACTTTGCCCCGGGCGCACGTTTTGCTCACTACGCCTCTGTAACATGTATATCATTGCCAAGACGATGGTAATTTTGGACTATGGACTTTCTGGTCCATTCTATTGGTCAGTTTCGATACAGTTCAGGTGTTGATCATCTGCAATATCGACATGATTATATATTAAACGTATATACAGATGTGATGTATATTTCTTTGTCTCGTTAGAATAAACAAAAAAAAAAGCCTTACATATGTTTTCACAACTTGAACATTGTTTCACTTTGAAAGTGTTCCTTATTGTCCGTGAGATGCCTGAATCTTCATAAATATCAATGTTCTTAAATGTTCATGTTTTTAAAATGTCATACTATTAAACAGGCAAGCAATCTCAATAATAATGATTATTTTGGATATTTTTTTTTGTTGTAATTTCTTTATTTTTTACAAATTTGAAATTGCCTGAATATTGGATGAATGTGGGATGTATGGCCGAGAGGCTAAGTACGCTTGGGCTTGGCTTGGCTTCTTATCAAGGGGGCTCGAAGTACGACATCTAACTCGAGCAGAGTTGTGTTTACTGATCGCCTAATGGCCGCACAGAGAGCCTTCTCCCAGATACCACCTCTCCCCAGTGGTGCACAAATGAGATAGGACCATATCGCTCTGAGCAAGCTATAAGCCTGAACGTTGCGCTATATAAGAGAAATAAAATATATATATAAAAATCGCATACTATTATTAATATCTAAGTTATGCTTGGCTTAACTAAGAGTCGGAGTTGATGTTATCTCTACGTGGCAAACAATCCTTGAACATTGAAAGCTTGAATCTATAAATGTTATTTCGGAATAGGACTTCATATATCATTAGCCACTACTTTTGAAGATAGCTACAAGTGGCTATTGTTGGAAAGTAGGCCATTGAGGCTCTTTATGGGGGCTCGTTAAAATGAGGTTCTCTGAGGGAATTGTTAATATAAAAATTCTCTTTGAAAATAATGATTTCAGGATCTTTCTTTACATTTTACCTGTTTGTATATCATAAAATATTTCTTTTTCTACACCATGTTTAAAAACATGATTATAAACTTGAATATACAAGTGAATCTAAATTGTATTGTTGTATACATCGCAGACAAGGCTGATGCTAACTTCGTAAGATCTGAAAAACAGGTAAATCTAACAGTAAAGTATTTTGTGTGTGCTGCATGCACTCTGTGCTACACGGGCGTGGTGGTTAAGGGTTAAAGCACTTCACTTCCAATACGAGTAATCACGGATTCAAATCTCGGTGAAGACTGGAATTTTTTTAATTCCGGGATTTTCAGGACGCACTCGAATCAAACCAGCTCTAATGGGTACCTGAATTTAGTTGGGTAAAGTAAAAACGGTTGGTCATTGTGCTGACCACATGACACCCTCGTAAAGCATAGGTCAAATAAACCAGTGACCTTTTCCAATCATCTGCTTGATTGATCGCAAAGGTCTGAAAGGGACACTTTTGACACTGTACAGGTGACTTACTTTAATTGTACCCAGAAGCCTCGAAGAAGCTTTAACATTATGTGAACTCTTGCAAATAGCTTTTTCTAATTAATGGCTTGGTCAATAGTATGAAACAGCGGGTCAAAGCATCAGAAAGGAGGAAATTTATAATCTGCTCCGACTCCAAATCTGCATTGCAAGCTTTGGGGCGGATGAAGACTGACATTCCATTGGTACATAAGAGCCTGAAGCTGTTGGACCAAATAACAGCCGACCATAGGGATGTCACCTTCATCTGGGTCCCCTCCCATGTGGGCATTGAGGGAAACGAAGCCGCAGACAGAGAAGCAAAGAGAGCCCTAAATCATGCGGTGTCAGGAACCCAAATTCCCTGCTCGGACCTGAGACAAAGTATTGCCTCTGCCACCTACCAAGAGTGGCAGGACCGATGGGAGGCTGAGACTCACAATAAACTCAGGCAGATTGTGGCGGATGTCAGGTGGCGGTCCACATCTAAGGGTCTGGCAAGGCGTGGTAGCACGACCATGTCCAGACTTAGGTTTGGCCACACCTACATCACGCACTCTTTTGTGCTGAAGAAGGAAGAGCCCCCACTTTGTGAGTATTGTGACTCTCGCCTCACCGTGGAACATATCCTCATCGACTGCCCCAGATACCAGGATGTCAGGGAAAAATATTTTAGAGCCACTAATTTAAAAACACTATTCAATAATGTCGACCCTGGGAAGGTACTGGGCTTTATCCGCGAAGTGGGGTTGTCTACGAAGATCTAATTTATGAATTTGTAAACATGTACTATTTACATTAAATTTTTACCAAATTATTAAATTTTTACTACCTCTACTATTTTAACTGTGAATAGACCTTGATTTTAATGATTTGACTGTATGGAATTTGGCCCTTGTTGTGTGGAGGGAGAGTGGCCCTTGAGGGACTGCAGGCACGACATGGCCTAATTTGTGCTAATGTGCCCAAAATCACAAATCACAAAATCCACTGGTAAAAGAGGAGCAGACATAGGACACTTCTAGTTATTCCTATGTCTAGAATCATCTTGTTTTAAAATGAAGCTTAATTTAAAAAAAAATTAAAATAATGAAATCAGAATACGTTGTCTGAAAGATAACATGCTAAGAATATTTTCTATGCACGAAATTTCATCCTGTTTTCTAAACCAATGCTAAATGACACACATTTTTTTTCTGTTATTATCAAAGACAATTTCCATTCACAGAACCTTTATAACATTTTTAGATTCCATGTAAACATTTTCAGTGATTCTTTATTCATTTGTGTTGAGACGTGGTGGCTGAGTGCTAAAGCGGTTGGCTTCCGAACTGAGTAGTACAGAGTTCAGATCCTGGTGAAAACTGGGATTTTAAATTTAGGTTTCTTTAGGGCGCCTCCGAGTCCACCTAGCTAAATAATAGTTGGGGAAAAGTAAGGGGATTTGTCGTTGTGCTGGGCACACGACACCCTCGTTAACCGTGGGCCACAGAAACATCATCTGGCCCATACACCGCAAGGTCTGAGAGAGAAATTTCATTTTTAAACATTTTAGACTCATGTAAAGTAAACTAAAAAGTAACCCTTGCGATCTAAAGGGCTAATAATGTATCTTTTTTTTTTATTGCCGACAGGTATCATATGGCCAGCACAACCACAAACCGCTTTCGTTCCTCACCTGTTAGGTACAGAGTTGGGTGGACTTATGGTGTACCCTATCTTAAAATTCCAGTTTTCTTCTAGATTCGACCGGGACCCCAGGGTTCGGAAGCCAAGCGCTTATCACTCGGCCACCACGACTCTCTGTCACCTTCACTCGTTAGTGTGTTGTACTCACGAGCTCTCATTGACATCCATGTCACATTGTTTACGCTGATGTCAGTGGCGTTGCTAGGAATGTGCCAACATTTGGGGGCCCGGGGGCTTGACCTCTTTGGAGGCCCCTGCATTTTGCGTAATATTTAATATTTAATGTAAAAACACTCGAGACCCCCTGCCCCTCAAGTGGGGGCCAGGGTATTTTCAAATGGTCCACTTCCTTCCCCCCACCCTAGCTATGCCTCTGGCTGATGTCTTAAAATGCAAAACGTGTTTTTGTGATATTCTATGACATGTGGTGGCTTGAATATTTTCTCTTTTTTGGAATAAATCTTTTGTATGGCTACATTAAAAGTCACGTGTTTGGTTTCATTTATTTTTAAAAAGCTTATATCAACTCACTCTGTCTGTCTGTCTGTCTGGTAAAAAGTTTGAACATGTTTTTTCTCCCACTTTCCATTCTCAGATCAAGTTCAAATTTTACATAAATATTCAATGTCGATGATAATTTTGAATAAATTCAAAAATTAAACAGTTAGTTAATAATTAATTAATTTTGTTTTATATAGCAGAAAGAGAGCTAAACCCTGTAATTTTCAGAAAAATGGCAGTAATTAATGGTTCTTTTCCTTAAAAAAAACTTTATTTTTTTCTATTACTTGTTTCAAATAATAGCACCGCTTTGTGTATATGTGTACACATTTATATTGTGTGTGTGTGTGTGTTTACATCTTTGTGTACTGATTAATGTTTGTGTGTGTGTTTTGGTTTAAAACGATTTACCAGGGGGTCGCTTAAGAGCATCAAAATGGAGGAAAGTTATTGTCTACTCTTCTATTGCTGTATGTGTGAGGGTGGGTGGGGGTCGCGGCAGAGTGGGGGATTGTAAAAAGGGGTCGCCGAGCTTAAAAGGTTGAGAACCGCTGATCTAGTCGTTCAAGTCAGAGACTTTGGCTACATTCTACTCCATCGTGGTTTTTTTTTTTTTTTTTTGTTGTTTTTTTTAACCTTGCTCGTGCACCATAATCTAGTTACACTAAAAAGAACACTTTTACTATTATACATGTGCATATTACAATGCAACACATACAATATACATTTATGCCCTTATTGAGCATTTTTTTAGGTTGGTTTTTTTTGTCTTTGTAAATTGTGGTTCAATGTTTATGTGTTATTGTTACTTTACTTTTTATCTTTCTATCATGTGGTGTCTTTAAGTCTAGTAATTTCCCTAAAGGTATTACTGTAGTCAGATGTGGCTATTTATTCATTATTGTATTACATTAAACATCTGTTCTAGTAGTTATACTTTACAAATATATGTTCTTTAGTGATTTATATTCTGTTAAGGGCACCCAGACCGGGAACGCAATTGAAGGTTGAATACCACCAGGGTATCAGATTAAAAACTAGAAACAAATATTATCGTCTGCTTAAATTTAAAAAGCACCAGTTCATTGACAAGTCTTTGGGTTTTATTATTTAGTTTAATGACTATTTTGCATGTTGACAAAAATACATAGATGTATAATTTACTATTTACAAAGACAAATAAACATAAGTGAAATTAATAGTTCAGGAGAAATACAATTTTACATGATTTGCGTATTTTAGGAATTAGAGTGATGGCTGCTTCCACCATTTCAAAGTAAGATTTTTTACTTAATTATACCAAAAATCATTGTTGCTTTTATGGTTGTAAAAGTTTGAGTAAATTATTTTTCTTGTGACAGTTGATAGGTTAGGAAATATACATTAAAAATGAAACAATTTGTTCTCTACACATTTATGACAATTGTTTACTTGGTGGTCATCATTTTTACAAATTCTGAAACAAAGAAACGAGACAAATCATTAAATATAGAAACATTGTGACAGGTTGCTAGGGAAATGTCATGAAATGTCTATTAGATGGACATGGGTTATTAAAAACTGTTGGTTGATACTAGATGTTTGGTTGATACTAGATCTTTGGTGGATGTCAAATGGTAATTGATACATCGAAAGGTAATGGTTGATATCAGATGGTAATTGTTGTATCGACAGGTATTGATTGATATCAGATGGTAATTGTTGTGTCGACAGGTATTGATTGATATCAGATGGTAATTGCCATTGGTGTATCAATAGATGTTACTTGATATAATTGGCAAAAGGAGTATCAACATGTGATATGTGGCAGAGTGGCTATAACCGTTTGATTACTTATCAAGCGGGATCAAGTTTGAATCCTGACTCGAGATGATTTTTTCTGAGCGCCGAAAGGCATCAAAGAAACCTTCTCCCAGAAACCCCCACCCCCCTTCTCAACTGATCTGTTGTATGTTCGATAATTACATGATTAGTTCAATTGGTGCGTAGTCGTTATTTTTGTGTCTGGCCCGTAAAGTTATTGTAACCTAGTAACCCAACCAGTAACCCAACCAGTAACCCAAATAGTAACCCAACCAGTAACCCAACTAGTAACGCAACCAGTAATACAACTAGTAACCCACATTGCTGACATGTCGAAAGGATGCGCTAATTAATGCCTTCTCTCGCTCTCTCTCTCTCTATCTATCTATCTATCTATCTATCTATCTATCTATCTATCTATCTATCTATCTATCTATCTATCTATCTATCTATCTATCTAATTATTTATCAATCAATCAATCTATCTATTTATCAATCAATCAATCTATCTATCTATCTTTCTATCGATATATATGGGAAGCGTGGTCGAGAGGCTAAGTGCGCTTGAACTTGGCTTGGATACCTATGAAGGGGGCTCGAGGTTCGACACCCGACTCGGGCAGAGTTGTGTTTACTAAGCGCCTAGAATTCTATTGATACACCCTTCCCCCCACTGGTCCACCAAATCGCTCTGAGCATGCTATAAGCATGAAAGTAGCGCTATATAAAGCCATAATTTATTTTATTTTTATCTATCTATCTATCTATCTATCTATCTATCTATCTATCTATTTATCTATCTATCTATCATTAAATGTTGTCTTTACTTTCTGTGAAATAATTCTACACCCTTATCACATCTTAGAAATAACAAATTGCTTTAAAGCGTGAATGAAAAAGGAATGACAGGTCTAATAATGAATGCTCCTAGCTGGACCATTGAGGAGGATGAAAGCCTCGTGGCACTCACCATCATAATTAACTTGACCATCTCCATCAGTATCCGCCTCCCTGATCATCTCGTCCACCTCTTCGTCGGTCAACTTCTCTCCAAGGTTCGTCATCACGTGCCGCAGCTCCGCCGCTGAGATGAACCCGTTGCCGTCTTTGTCAAACACGCGGAATGCTTCGCGGAGCTCCTCCTCGGTGTCTGTGTCTTTCATTTTTCTGGCCATCATGGTGAGGAATTCTGGGAAATCTATGGTTCCGTTTCCTAAAAGTCAAAACATAAACGTGCAATTTCATGATTTAATTAATGCATTAACTTTTTAAAAAAGTATTTAGATATATTATTTTTTTAAAATTTTTTTTTTATTTCGATTACAATTTAAATGCCATATATAACGCATAGGACATTAACAAATATCTTATTGACCCTCGCTTGGTGTGATTATCCTGCTGACGAAATGTTTTCACAATATCAACTTTACCGGAGGCTAAATTTTTTGTTGAGACAGTTCATTGTTCAGCATACACTACAGAAGGAAAGAGAGCAGGGCCGGCGGCTATAGATCATTGAAGGCCCTAGGTGAAGTGAACTTGGTGGCCACAAATAAAATAGAAAAATAAAAATAAACAGCGAAAAAACAAGGTTACATAGACAGTTTGTGTGGAAACACAAACTCAAAATTGGCCCCCGAAGTGGTCCACCCAGGCAGGCTTCAATATTTTCAGAAAGAACATCCGAATGAAATTATTATAACGCACTAAGCGAACGTAACCTCTAGACCATCGGAATGTATAAAAAAAAACAACCCATTCTTCTGGTCCAGAGTCCTAGCATTATCGCTAGGCGGTGTTGTCGTTCCCAGGGTCACTGGTTCGAGACTTGATAGGCGCAGTCCCTTATTTTCGTCGCATTTAATTCACTACTTTCTCTCATTTAAAAACTTGGTCCCTGGTGCTGCTGTCTATTTATGTTTAATAAGTAAGTATCATCATTTGTTTCAGCACCTAGCTTAACTTCTATATTTAAGTGAGACCTAGACACTGACAGACAACTGAAAATAGACTATACAATACTTGGGAACGAAACATTCTTAGGAAAATCTATGGCGCCATACAGGATGAAACAGGGTGGAGGACACGCACTAACCATGAGATATATCAATTGTTTGAAGACCCACCGATAGTGACAGAAATAAAAAAGAATTAGACTACGTTGGGCAGGTACCTTGAAAGAATGTCAGACAACAGAGGAGCCAAAATTGTATACCGGCAAAAACCAAAAGGCAGGCGAATCAAAGGCAGACCCCAAATGAGTTGAATTGATGATGTGGAGGCAGATCTGCAACAGCTAGGGGTTAGGGCGTGGAGACGAAGGACCCAGAGGAGATCTGAATGGAGGGATGTGTTGAAGCAGGCAAGAGCCCTCCATGGGCTGTAGCGCCACTGGGATGGATGTATGGATATGACAATAATGATACTTCATTAATGGGCAAGGTTAGCTCGTCTAGATTTATGGAGTAATATGTTGTTAGCAACTTTCAATGTCATAACATATTATTTCTCCTATACGCCTTCGAACTGCATTGTTGCTTACAGGAATTTTAGATAAAACAGTTCTGAAAACTTCTTAAATGGCTGGCAAAATATATTTTTCGCTTATAATGTCATTTTACTATAAGTAGAGCTATTGTAAGACGATCGAACCTCTACTCTTTTATCCACTGTGGGTCTATTCTGAGCTTTTTCTTTAAGGGTTTGAAAATATTTCAAATCTTTATCGACTTTATCAGGGTGTCATTGTCTCAAATAAACGTCCAGCTTAGATGGTTTCATGGCATCATTGATTGAAGCATTTTTGCATAAAGGGTACATTGGTAATGATGGAACGAACGAAACCAGATTTCAAATAATCAGCACTGTACTGTCAAAATTTCTTTTTGGATTCGGTCGTGTTAAATATTAGTTTCACCCAGACACAATTCAGATATTTAAATATAATGTCAATATTTAAATATACAAAAAAAATCATTCGAATGGCTGGGTTGAGTATTCAAGGGATTAGCTTAGGTATGTGTGTGTGTGTATGCGTTGATTCCATTAATGGCGAATACATTTTGTCTTTAAAACTGCTTTATCATAGCCTCCCTATTCATTATTTCACTCTCGTAAACCCCTGTCCATGGGGTCCACTTTAGGTATCACTAAATTTATTAATTACTCATGTCTTTGTCAAGTATAAACTAATTTTTCTATTACCATACAAATATCAAAAAAAATGTAACTATTGCTTTATTTAAATAATTTTTTTCTGTTCTATTTCTGGTTTTGCATTACAGTTTTGATACCTTTGGTAAACATATTAATCAAATCACAATAAGATAAGCTTTTTATGGTTATACCATTATGGTTATACCATCAGATGTGGAAAAAAGAAAATACTATATACTATACTATATACATTTTATTTAGATCTAGTTGTGAGAATGTTTTTTTATCGACATATTATGCCTTTATTGTGAATATTCTACTCGATGCTTAGCAACTTTAAAAAGTTTTTTGAAGTCTCATATATGGACGACAACCTGGATAGTCGTACAATAAATCCGCCCCTCAATTGGGTGTGTCAAACGGTACCGAATTATAGTGTTACAAATGAACAGTGATAGGTAGAGGTCAACGTATGACCCCGGCGAGATAACACAGCAGCGGGTGTTCTCTGGAATGTACATGTATAAACAAAGACAGGATGTGACGTGTCCTTACGTGTTATTCCAGAAGGTACTAGCAATGTCCAGTGACAGATAAAGGTCACAACTTGTGACCCCGGCAAGATGACACTGCAGCCGATGTTTTCTGGAATCTACATGTATAAACAAAGACAGGGTGTGACGTTTCCTCACGTGTTATTCCAGAGGATACTAGCAGTGTTTGTGCAACTTTGGAGGAGCGATTAGGGACTCTATATAAGCCAGAGAGTTAATGTGAAAGTCAGTCGTGAGTGAGCCGTTACGGTCGATACAGACGATGTAAGACGTGTGCGGCTGTAGTGGAAGAGAAATGTGTACGACTCGATGCAAATTAACTAGGGTAGAGTTAACTGGAGTGGACTACTGTCGTTAAAGTCTATACAGCGAACTACAGTGGATTTGAGCCGTTACAGTCGATACAGTCGATGTAAGACGTGTGCGGCTCTGATTCGGTAGACTTGAGTACGACTTGGTCCAGCTTTAGGAGACCTGGAGCGACACTGGGAAGTGTGTGTTGGTCTGTTCTGTGGAATACGGCTCGATGCAAGTTGAGAAGAGATGAATTGCAACGAAGCGAAGAGATGAATTGCAACGAAGTATAGCTAACTGTAAACTGACAGATATTGTACAGTCTTCTAAGCTACATGTTACAGTAAGGAATTGTTAGAGTTAATAGTCATTAAAGTTATATGAAACTGAAAGTTTAGTCGTCAAGTTCTTTGCAGTGTTTTTATTTGTGTGCCTACTAGTACATTTAGCCAGAAGATTCAGAAATACGTAACAATATTATCACAATCACACCAGGAAATATAGTAACGTATTTTCTGTAAATTATCGCTTGGTTTCAGAACTCACCATCGGCGTCTACCTCATTGATCATGTCCTGTAGCTCCGCCTCTGTCGGGTTCTGACCTAGTGACCTCATGACTGTACCCAACTCCTTGGTCGTAATGGTACCGTCGCCATCTTTGTCGAACAGACTAAAGGCTTCTTTGAACTCTGCAACGTATGACGTGAAAATAATTAGTTTCTTTTTAACTGCAACTACTAACAGTTTTTGGTGTTGGAAACCTTTTTTTAAATGGGGGTCTGGTGGCGGAGTGGTAAACCGCTTCGCGTCAGAACCGAGGGTCTCGGTTCGAATCTCTGTGAATACTGGGATTTAGAATTTCTGATTTTTAAGATCGTTCCTGAGTTAAACCAACTAAAAAAGATATCTGACCTTTACGTTATCTGCCCTTTAAATTGCTTAGTCTAAAAGGGCACTTTACTTTTTTTTGGTTTAATCCAATTGAGTAAACCGATCCTCATTAATTAATATATCTCCCAGTGTGTACATCCTGTGTTAAATGGTTCCAAGCAAAAATGCCTGGAGTAGTTTCCTTTTATTTTCATTATAAAGACAATGTTAGCAGTAGTGATTCTTAATAGTGATGTTTATAAATACACATAAGTGGGCGCACGTGTTACTTCGGTCAAACTCAGTACTAATATTATGAAAGCCACTTAACATAGAGACCTTAACTATTTATAGATACATAGTCAAGATCTGATATGATAGCCAATTATAAGCCAATTAATTAAAATTAAGCGCTTACCTGCAATTGTCTCTTCTGTCAGTTGTTCGGCCTGAGGTAAATAGAAGGAAACAAACGAGTAATGAATGTTGAAATAGATACCATCATACAAGTATCAACAGGTTTACAATAGATGGTGTTGGCAAAAAGGTATCAAACAAATATCAACAAGTTTACACCAGATCGTGTTGACATAGATTTATCTTAGAAGCATAAAAAAGGTTAGACCAGATCATTTTGATAGAGTTATCTAGCATGTTTCAACATACAAGAGAGATAGTGTTGACAGAGACACATCATTCGGGTATCAACAAGCTTACGAGAGAGATAGTGTTGACAGAGGCACATCATTCAAGTATCAACAAGCTTACAAGAGAGATCGTGTTGACAGAGACACATCATTCGGGTATCAACAAGCTTACGAGAGAGATCGTGTTGACAGAGGCACATCATTCAAGTATCAACAAGCTTACAAGAGAGATCGTGTTGACAGAGACACATCATTCAAGTATCAACAGGCTTACTACACATCCTGACACAATGGCACTGACTTGTCACGCAGAGACTAATACACAGTAAAGACAGATTTCATTGAATATCTTAATACAACTACGAATAACGAAGATTAAAACGTCAACCAGTTTATCATTAGACATAATACCAAAACTAGTCGCTCAAGCAAATACAAAACCATCCCTCCCGTACTGCCTTATTTGCTTTTCCCCCATAAGCGTCTTAGATACCAGGTATTACGTCATACAATGACATTGATAGTCAACAGTTCTTAAATGATGCAATGTGAAGATTATTGAAATGACTGAGAAAGGTTACCTCTCACCTCTTCAATGTAATATCGTCGTAGCAAATTCACATTTAACTGAAGGACCACGTAATAGCCATTTTCAGGTCGCTAGTAAGATAGTTTATTTAATATCTTGATCTATGTGTTATCACTATCTAAATATGTGTGCTAGTACTATCAAGATTCTAGAACTATGTGTTAACACTATCTTGATCGATGTGATAGTGCTAACTAAAATTGCGTGCTGCACTATCTGGATTAATGTGTAGGCAGTATCTGGTTACCTGTACCGTCAAAAAAAAATTTTTTACATTGACAGATCAATCTCAGATTGACATCGTATTGTAGGACAAGTAGTATTGTAGGACATGTAGTATTGTAGGACATGTACAAAGCCATCGTTCTGATATACAGGTGTTTTCTAATAACAGTAATTGACACGGCTAATTAGCAGTCTGTGACACCTTGAGTTGAGATATTGTTCAGTGTATCACTGGCTCGTGATAAGGCGAATACAGAGAGGGAAAAGTGAGGGGGGATATAGAGAGAGAGAGGCGAGAGAAGACAGGAAAGAGAGAAGTGAGAAAAGGCTTGCAGATAAGAAAATGAAAACAAAAGAAAGGAAAAAAATGAGAGCAAATTGTCAGTGGACATTGAGAGGATAGAAAGAAAAAAAGATTAAAAGAGAGAAAAAAAAGACAACAGAGAGAGACAGAGAGAAGCATTGATGATGAGAGAATGAGAAAGAAATGAAAAGAAAGAAAACCTAGAAAACAGGTGAAGAGATATTGAAAAGTCAAAGATAGGAAGACAAAGAGAGAGAGAGAGAGAGAGAGAAAAAGAGAGAGAGAAAGATGGGGGACTTTTTTTTTCTTACTATCCCACAGAGGCATATTGACAAAAACAGCCCGACAAGTCTTCGCTTGAGTGAGGCCCACACTGACAGGTTCCTCACCACCCAAGGGGGGCCCATTTTGTCAATCTTTTTAACTTCAATTCATTCACCTGCACAGAAAGAGGGAAAACAGATGAGCGCTGAGGCTGGAGGATTTTTCGTTTGCATTTTTCTCTCCAGAACGCAAGACATGATCCACATTTTAACCATGACACCGGAATTCAATGTCAGAAGTTAACCAACAGAACGTCACACGTCTTAGCTAGCTGAGAAACGGGACTGGGGGGGGGGGGGGGGGGGGAAATAGTGTATGACGTCACTGAAATGACGTAACATCGGCTGCAACGAGCAGGAAATTTTTTTCCGTGAACATTTTTAAAAATATTTCTAACTATATTTTTTTAAACAGCCTATCATAAGAATAGATTTATAACCCTAATTTCTTTTTCAGAATTGCATGAATTGGCTAGTTTTCATTTACTCCTTGTACTAGACAGGCAAACGTACTAATGTGTTGGTCGAGTGATGAAACGCACTAAATTCCAAATTGAGGATCTCGAGTTCGAACTTGAAGACTTGCATTTAATTCGGAATTTTTAGAACGATATATATATATCGTGGTCTTCGTCGAAATCGATTTGACGAACTTAAAATGTCTTAGAAAAATAATTCGGACATTCACACACATAATTACGCAATGACAAATTTACATTTTCGGACAACCCAATTATGTCCCATATAAGGGGCACACAATCCTACTCATATAGGGGATTTTCATCAGAGTAGTCTGTTCTTTGTTTATCTTATGGATTTTTAAGGATCGAGTTTTACATTCTTTGAGTCATAAAATACTCTTGATACATCAGCATGTAACGGGAGGCATCATTTTGCCTGGAACGAAGAAAGAGGTAGATAGATAGATAGATAGAGAGAGAGAGAGAGAGAGAGAGAGAGAGAGAAGGAGAGAGAGAGGTGGGGATTAGAGCGAAATGGAGAAATGTTGGAGTGGTATAATGAAACCTTAAGAAACATTTAAGAAATTGACAAGATGAAGATTTGAAGAGAATTCAAATAGATAGACGACATAATCATAGTCAAAGACGCCTATTGGAAGACACTGGTGACAAATTCAAAACAAAAAAATAATAATTTCTATTACAAGCGAAAGAGTTTGGGAAAATGCACTATATTTATTATGTACTTTTTGAAATGATAAATTTTCAATATGTTCGAAGTTTCTTTACCATATAAATTAAAGGATTCATTGATGAGACTATCTCATCTTGGGGATTTTCGCGATAAACAAAACAATGTCAAGGCAACAATGTCAAGGTAACAATGTCAAGGCAACAATGTCAAGGCAACAATGTCAAGGCAACAATGTCAAGGAAACTAAATCAAACTTTAATCGTTGAACTAAATATAAGCTACAAATGGAAGATCTTTGACAATTTGATTTTGCAGTTCTAAGGACTGTAAACAAATTCTCACATAGCTTTAAAAAAAACATAGTTTATCAACACTTGTTTTATTCAATGCACAAATGCTTGATATGTGAAGATTTGTCTCCATTTATGAAAATTTTCTAATAGGCCTACAATGTCCTTTAAAACAAAGTAAAAAAAGATACGATAATTGTAATGGCCCAAACAAAATGGTAACTCAGTTCGACACCTAAACGTAGACACACCTTTGAGTATTTTAATTTTCTTTGGATATTCACAACTGGATTCACTTCTAATTGTATTCTTTAATCGTGTTAGTAAACTCACTTTCTCTCTCTTTTTTCTCTCTCTCTTTCAAAAGAGGAAGTCAAGAAAACATTTAGTAGTACCCCTCCCACATCACCTCACATCCGAACACATACCCACACCTGGCGCACCATGGCCGTCACCCCCCCCCCCCACTCCAGTTACCCCTCATACACAACCCAGTCCTAAGTAATAAAACTGTAGTGGCGGTGTATCCCTGCCGCAATGCGGCTACCTCGGTCACGTGGGTCACGTGGTTATATTATCTGCTGCTGATTTCAAAAAAGGTACGCATGTTTACCCAACTCCTCGAGTCTCGGTTTTATTTGCTTACACACACACACGCGTACACACATTGGCTCATATATACACAGCCATACGCACACAATAACACACACACACAGCACAAATATGTTACTATTCTGACCCCTTTCCCCTCTCACCAGTTCAATGCAAAACTCCCCATTCATGCTTTCCTCCCCCAAAAATTAAAATTTAAAACATTGGAACATTTAAGTCTGTGATATTTAAAACTTGAAAAGTTATGATCAAAATTATGTAAATAATGGATTGTATAAAACTTTCTATAGGAATCATGCTTCATAAGATAGATTGGAAATCTACTAAAAAACAGGAGATTATATGCTATATTATCAAGAGCCTGATCAAGATTACTGATCTGAACTGCCTGGTCTGGAAACCACTGAGGGGTTCATCTCAGATATAGGATTACTGATCTGAACTGCCTGGTCTGGAAACCACTAAGGGGTTCATCTCAGATATAGGATTACTGATCTGAACCCTCCGACATGCAAAATGTGAACGAAGAAGAAGAAGACATATGTCAATCATAAACCCTACTAAATAAACCTTATGTTGACATTGCATGACGTCCTGGTCAGCGACGTAACAAGTTAGATGCCCCCGTGGGCCCAGACTCAAGACCATGATGGAGCGACAGTAAAACTAAAAAGTCATCCTGAAAATCTTATAAAGTACAGACTTTCAAAAGAAGAAGGTAATCATTACCTCCACGTATCCATATGTCTAGAAATACATGTTAATAAAAGACTTATGTTAAGTTAATGAACCTAAGTCTTTAGTCTTTGGTGCTTCCTAGTTCTATACTTGAGCGTACTAGGGAAGAAGACTTTTTTCTTCATTTACGAATTTGTCCTAGTATATGGAATAATAAGAATAAGAAGTCTCTCTGTGTCCTTCTGAGTATTTTAATAGATTTGTATTTTCTATTCGGTTACTTGGTCATATGACATGCGCTCTGGGCTACTGTTCGATGGTTATGATGTTCCCGGGCCCAAACCCTGAACGCTGCCATCCCCCCGTCGTCCTGCTGAAGGTTTGTTATTATCTTAAAATTGGTAGGAACATCCAAAAGTTGTAAAATGAACATACACTTTTTTGCTTCAAATTATAGATCAACAATTTTGTGTATTCTTGATAGTTTACTTTTTTTAGTCTCTTGTCCTGTTTTTAAGTTTAGTTTTGAGTATATCAGTACATGTGGAAAATAAGGGAATTCCAATGTAATTATGTAAGTAGGCCAACATCTTTTATTAGTAACAATCGCATTACAATTAATTCAACTACCACTTCTTAAAATATACTACGCGCCCTGTTCGGGGAGCTTATACATCAAAAGGAATTAGGCATAATAAACAGCTATCTTTGAATGGGCCTGTTAGTTGAACCTGTGCCCAATGAGCCCCATAACGCCACGGTAGCTACCTCCCTGATTCAGGTCAAAGGTGACATTTTATTCGTTACACTCATACAGGTTTGGGAGTGGGCGAGATGTTGAGCAGGGGAACAAGTTAGGGAGGAAATGTTAGGACTTGTTATCCCCCAAACTATCAACAGTAAAATAAGAAAATAAAACTGTCACAGAACTATATCAACGAAGGAGAAGAGTTAGAAAACAAAAGGGACTTAACCCTTTCATGAAATAAAAATGGAATGCACATAGAAAACACACACATGTATACACCTACGCTCTAACATACTATGAAGGAAAGTGAAACGTATGTCACACATAATTTGACAGATACAGATCCTGGAATGTCTCAAAATCATACTTGTTATTTCCTTGTGTTTGTCGAAAGTTTTCTTTTTTGAAAAACTAAAACTACTGACAAAGGTAGACAATCGAACAAAATCAAAATTGTTTCTTAACCTAGTTATTGTTCCTGTCTCTAATGTAGATAATACATCAATGACGGTGCAAACCATGTAAACTGCTTGGATTTTTAAATAGTTAAAATGTCTAAAAAGTAAACAGAAAGAAAAAAAAAACTTGATTTTCGCGTTTTTGTTTTTTTCATAATTCTTAAATGATGAGCCTATTCCAATTTCTATTACAGAGCTATGTGGTCTTTTAATTTTTTAGTTTAAATGATAGAAATAAATAAACAAATATCAGCATTCCTAATTATACTGTCTTGAAACGTTCTCTGTGTAGTACTAGCACGTAACCATACAACGTACAGATAGTGTAATGTTTTGAAAACAAAACGATCTTCAACGAATGAGGTCAAAGTTATAGTTATTTCATGAGGAAATGTGAGGCTTAAGCGGAAGCTGATCTTACAGTTACAAGTTTGATATTAATGTTAAAAATGCAACTCCAATTACGTGCTTTGTAGAGTCAAGCAATTTATACACGCATCGTAATGAATCCTTGAGTATAGTTTTTAGTGAAGTATTGTAGTGAAGTGATTAAATGTAGTGCTTTATTGTCGTTGTATACTAATTTATTTGATTTCATTACGTAAAAAAAATAATTAAAACATAAGTAAAGCGTATTCTTACCATTTTGTTTTAAATTTGTCCAATAAACGTTCTGTCACACAAGGGGAAGATAACCAGTAAGAATATGTTCTAGTCTAAACAAGATACAGAGACCAACGCACTTGGTTTTATTTCTGACTTTTAGGCAAATCAAAGATAAGAAAAAAAAAATCTCTAATCCCCCCAAAATTGTCAATAGATTGACACAAACTACTCTCTAGACTTAACAGGCGGAATTCCAGGCAATATAGGTCCTAAGGAACGAAGCTTGAAGAAACGGGGTCAGCTGTGTTTAAGGGGGAAAAAAGGGGTGGGGGTGGGGCTTTTTAAGGTGGTCTACTAAAGTTTTGCATGACATTCTTATGACCAACCAGGCTTTGACATGCTCCGGTGGCTTGGTGTTATTACCTATGCAACAGTAATAGGTTTGACGAAATGGCTTCGTGGCCTAAGTATGGTAGTGAGAATATAGAACAGTTTTATTTTTAAATTTGAGGCATAATTAAAAAGAATGAACATGAGCAAGCCTCGTTATCACAATGAGGTCAACTTGTCTATAAATTAAGTTGTTTTTATGACACAAGAAAACTTTTACTTCTTGTGACACCGACAGACTGACGAAACATTTCCAGTTCTATGTTACTAGAAAGCGTTTATCATATCAGAAATTTTTTATTCAATTTGTAAATTAAATTATATCAAATAATATACCTTTCTCTTTCCCTATCCCTTAGTCTGTTGGACCGTTGGGGCACCAAGCAAGACTCATCGAACGTCTTTCTCCATTCCTCCATGTCCTTTGCCTTGTATAGAACCTCTTTCCATGACAGGTCCGTCCATTCTTTTATGTTGTCCTCTCATCGCTTTCTCTGTCTGCCTCTTCTTCTTTTTCCTGGTACTGTTCCCTGAAGGAAGGTCTTTGCGAGCCCCGAAGATCTTGTAATAATATATATATATATATATTCGTATATCATAGCTGAATTAATTATTTGTGTACGTTTGTAAATTTGTATTTGTTGAAGTTCATTTCTTCGATATTACACAAAAATAGATGTCTTCTTGCTTTATTTTATATATTGTTGTTTTTTTTCCACTCAAACGTAGTTCTAGTGTTGAATAGCGTTTATAAGACTGAAGTACAGACGCTGACCACTATATTGATACTGACCACTGCATCACTGTGCGCTTCTCTCAACTCTAGACTTCACTTCGTTTTAGTAAAGACACTGACCACTGCATTGATCACAGGACATGCAACAAAAGTTTATTTTTCTTTACTTATTCGGCCCTGGTGTCGCGGTCCTGTCACTAAATATCTCAGTAATGATCCGCTCCTTGTTCTTTCATTAGTGCATAGAGGTCACTTTTCTATTTTTAAACAATTGGATAACATTTCTCTCTCCGACTCTCTTTCATCCATTCATTCTAGATCATATACATTTTACTCACACACACATAGACTGCACACACACGCACACACACACGGGACACATCTTGAAAACACCCATCCTGGTCAATCTAAGTTCTCAATTTAACAACAAAAAACACCCCCGCCCCCGATTCCAACTTAGCAAGTGGAAAAGCTAGAGAAAGCCTAGAGTTCGACGTGACCCAGCAAGGCCCTAGTTAAGATTCATTTAATTCAAATGTAAAACTTGTACCTTCGTTACATTTGTTGTTTACCTTCAAACTACCTTCCCCTCCCCCCTTCTCTCTCACCCTCCCTGCTTACACACAGCAACTCCTTAACATTGTCTGAAAAACCAATGTGCTTATCTTCCCTTGTCCTTTCCAACCCTTCTTGCTAGGTAACAGTATTGATTTCATTGCAATAACCCCGCCCCCCCCCCCCCCCCCGGAGTTCCCAAACTTTGTAGCTCGAGGGCCACTCTTTATTTTTCTTTTTCTTCTTACATATTTTCTGGTTTATTTAAGACTAAAAAATATATCACAAGTTTGGAGATAATCCTATTGATTATTTCCCTTGAAACCCTCCATCTACCTAATACCCGTGGCAGATGTGTGTTCATAGTTTCTTTTTTTTTTTTAAATTGCTTACTTCCAAACACTGATGTCACAGTCTCCTCTTGTTTAAAACTAATGCCTTGATACATGCACTTCTTAAAACTTCCAAGTCACGGGCCATTTGTGTTTTAATCATGTTTTTGTTTGTTTAGAAATTGAAAAGGCAAAAAATAGTTTTCAAATAGCAATAGCAATTCTGATTTTTTAAATTCGAAGTGATCAAGATTCTTGGATAGAACTTTGGTGTTGGTTTAATTATATGTCAATTGGCTTACAAATGGTCACGTCTGCAGTGTTAGAGACTTAATTTTGTAATAATTTTTTTTTCTTGCAACTGCTTCACCATGACCTATCTCTCAGTCTGTTGTGCCGCTGGTCTGTAGACCGTCTTTCTCCATTCTTCTCTGTCTTTGAGCCTTGTTCAGGCCCCACCCATTTAATCAAGCTGTCCTTCCATGGCTTTCTACGTCTGCCTTTTCTTCTTTTACCAGGCGCTGTTTACACCCCAACGAGCTCCCATCTGTTAATCAAGAGAGGGCATCCACAAGAGAGAGACCCCACAATAGATGGGCCTTGACAAGAGAGAGACCCCACAATAGATGGGCCTTGACAAGAGAGAGACCCCACAATAGATGGGCCTTGACAAGAGAGAGCCCCACAATAGATGGGCCTTAACAAGAGAGAGGCCCCACAATAGATTGGCCTTGACAAGAGAGAGGCCCCACAATAGATGGGCCTTGACAAGAGAGACCCCACAATAGATGGGCCTTGACAAGAGATAGACCCCACAATAGACGGGCCTTGACAAAAGAGAGACCCCACAGTAGATGGGCCTTGACAAGAGAGAGCCCCACAATAGATGGCCCTAGACAAGAGAGAGACCCCACAATAGATGGGCCTTGACAAGAGAGAGCCCCCACAATAGATGGGCCTTGACAAAAGAAGGACCTCCACAAGAGCGCTTTCAGCAAATTCTTATTCCTCTTTTCGTTGAAAATCCCGCAAAGTTAATTAATCAACGCGGTAATTTCGCGTCTAATGAATTATATTTGAATTTAACCAACTATTACATCCTTTAATGAAATAATTTTATTTGTTGGCAAAACATTTTAGAAAGATTTTGCGGAAAAAATATTGTTTTTTAATTAGGAAAATAATTAGGGGCCTCATTCATTGTCTCAGGGCCTCCAGACTGTCAAGTCTGGTCATGTATTTGATTTAATTTTTTTTTAAAAAGTTAACTGTACTATTTGAACATTGGTTTGTTTATTTGTTGTTGTTTTTTTGTAAAAAAATAATAAAGAAAACCATTGGTTTTAAAAAATACTGCTGGTAACATTCGTATCACAGTTATCTCTAGGATCAGATGTTTTGGAGCTGGGCACCGGGTTGGTGGTTTGGGAATCCCTGACCAATTACGTCACAATAGAGCTAAGTTAAACGACACTATACGATATGCTTCCGGTATTTTTAGCGTAAACTTTACGCTTAACTTAACGGTCTGGGTCACCTAGGTGATGTACAAGCTAAGCGGTCAAAGGTCAAAGGCTAAACTCTTTCATTGCAAGACAATGAAAAGAACACAAAAAAAAAGGGGGGATGTTTTCAACCAATTTGTGAAATTGTAATTTATTAATTATACGTTTTTTACACGTCGACTCAGAGTTGAAGAGAATCTACTTCCTAGGCCAAACCTCACGTAGGACGACGAGGGAGGCCAGCGGGCAGGGTATGAACCCGGGACTATCATGACAACCAAACTTACAGTCCAACGCCGTTATTGCATGAACAGGCAGCTTTTTTTAAAATTTTATTTTATAGCCTTTATATTGTATTTCTATAGCAATGTATTCTACTGCAAGAAATTTCAGCGTAGATTTTGTTTAGCATAAAACTATATTAGCTTATATGAATTTCTTGCAACTATAATAAGTCACATTTTGTATTAATTCCTTTTAAAACTCTTACCCTCCAAGGGCCCCTAGCCTAAAAAAAAATAGCGATTTAAAAAAAACAACAAATTAATTTTAACAATTTCAATTTTTTTTTCTTAATGTTCATTGAACTGCAATGTCAAATCATGTCAAAGTTAGTCTTGAAAGTCTGTAGTGAGCCTCTGGGTTCACAAAGACAAGAGGGTAAAGCATTGGAAATGTTATTAGAATTCAACATGTTTTTCGTATCCTTTTCATCATTTCATCATCGCCAATATCATCATCATCACCTCATTATCGTTAATCTCATCATCACTTCATTATCGTCAATGCCATAATCATTAGTTCATTATCAACATTATTATTATTATTATTATTATTGTTATAAACCTGGTGGTGGCACAGAGAGGGGTAGTGGTGTGTGTGTAGTCAGTCGACGCAAATCGCCCCAGGCCAGCGATTGACGAGCGGTCAACCGTGACGAATTACAACGGTCAGCCGAGACGAGTGTCAACATGAAGGTTCGAGTGGGATCGACGTCGTGAACAGAGCTCAGGGAGGGATGTAGTCATATGACCACCAAGAATGGTCGATGAGAAAGAGAGAGACCAGTGCAAGAGTTGATACGGCGGAGAGATATTAGTACAGTCTTGTGTTACGTGCTGCCAATTGTACAGTGTTGGCTGTTATTTATTGACATTAAACTATTACGTTATTTTGAAGCCCAGAGTTGTCAAGTTCTTTAAGTTGGTGGTATCGTTTGGTGCAATTTTGCAGCGAGCCTGGATAGTGAGATTCGCAACATTTTTATAGCTTTTATATAGCGCTACTTTCATGCTTATAGCATGCTCAGAGCGCTTTTGGTCCAATCTCATTTGTGGACCGGTGGGAGGGGGGAGGGGGTATCTAGGAGTTGGTTTTCCGTGCTGCCTATAGGCGCTCAGTAAACACAACTCTGCCCTTCTAGGTAGCCAAGCAAAGTTCAAGCGCACTTGGCCTCTCGACCACGCTTCCCACTTCCCTTCATCATCACTTCATTATCGTCAATATCATCATCATCTCGTCATTATCGTCCTCCTCCTCGTCATCACAACTGACACACAAAAGAGGATCAACAAAAAGGAGACACATTCCTAGAACCCTCCCACACATTTTTGTTTCCTTGTATTTCTTCAAAGTAGCTTTTTACAAAATTTAAAAAAAAAAATTAATTTCATTAATGTTCGAAATGTAATGACTAAAGCAATGTTAGCGTAGTATATAAAGAAGTATGGAATCGAGTTTTTTTAACGAGTTGTGCTTCACTCTATTGGCTTTCTACTTCACACCTTCACAGCGAGATAAATAAACAGTTTAGTATCAAGTAGTTTGTTCTATTCAGCGTATATGTTTGTCATTAGGAACTTGTCTGTGAATCCGAAAATTAAGTATGAGTGCAGTATTTCGCAGGTGACCACATTGCCACCTACATATTTTGCCGCATCTCATGCAGACAAAGCCGCTGTCCGCCGGGAGGGGGGGTCTATTTATGTCCTATTTTCGTCTTCTGCGCCTTTCTTCAACAAGGACTTCTCTTTTGGGGCTCAAAATGTGTGTATAAACACTTTCATAAAAACATGTTATAACAAATTTAAAAAATGATTTTGTGTAGAAAGTAGCAAATGCGAAATGTAGATTTGAGTAAAGTGATAAAATGCACAGGACGGACATTGGCATGATCCAAGAATGGACCATGACCACTCACTACTATGTGAAGTATCCAATTTACTGCAAGCAAGTCCAGTACATTTCTCTTTACTCTCTTGCTAGGGTTCTTATCCAGTTCTTTCAATGGGCAATCAAAACTGTGCACAAGTGGGTTTCTGTCGTGAATATTTTTTTTATTTCTTATTTGAAATCCTATCTGAATAATTAAATCCATTAAGTTAGGGGTACAACAGAGCCTCTGCAAGTATTTGGAGAAACTAAGGGCAGATAAACAGTCCTAATGTCCTTAATAATGTGCAATAACTTGACTGATATTAACCAAGGTTGGGCAGAAACTAATTCCTAACCTGAATAATTTGTTGACGTTTAAAACAAGGGAGAGAAGCAATAAAATTAATACGATTTTACAAATGTGTGTTTCCCCTGCTGGTTATGTACTTTACTGGGCAAATAAGGTCAACGTAAGAACTGGTCTTTCAGATAGGAGTGCTTAATAGTTTAATGCTTTTTTTTCTGCTTTATTTCTTTCTCACAGTAAACTGGCGTCTATTCTATTGCTTCAAATTCAAAACAATAATCACTGACTAGGTGTCGCTAGATCTCAGAGAAAAAGCTCCCTCCATGAAAATCTCAGATCTTGCTCTTATTATTACTGTAGCTCGCGACTGAAGGAGGCCATAGAGAGGTAGAGCTCTACACCCCAGCGCCCCACCCAACACGATACCATACATGCCTGATTACGCCGTTCCGCCACCCTACAACAAACACGAATACCCAAGCCCCTTTCCAACCTGAACACGGCTAACATATACACTCCTTCCCACAGAGTCACACAATACTGCAGGGGTTTTATCTATTTCTATCCACACGACTGATTTAGATATTGCGGACACTATTGAAAATGTCGCTTATGAGAAATGGTAGGCCCTTTCTTCACGAGTTGGTTGAGATACCAACCTTGACATTGTCGCAATGCGGTTCTCTATTTAAGGCCAGGGGAAGTTTGAATCAAATGACGTCGCAGACTATATATATATGTATGTTTTTTTTCCTGCCATAACTTGCCAGACAGGAGTTGCGGGTCCCGCGAGATAACGTGGCTTTCATATAAGATATTTTGATGGATAAATAAGATATAATTCTCATGCGAATACCGCATTGCAGATGGTACGTAGACCGGGTCACCGGTCACAGAAGTACATAGTACCTAAATACGTATGTAAACCAGGGGTTGCAAAGTGCCCTACGTACACCGCATAGCGTACGGTAGGCGCACTGTCCATCTCAGTGCAAACCAAAAAAAAAAGTCAATTGTTTTAGTGAACGCTCTGTCAAGTCTAGGGGATGTTTAGATCTGAGGCAAAAAAAAAACAACAACAACAATTAGCTACGTATCAAGGCGGGTCGGGTTCAAACCCCGACTAGAGCAAAGTTGTGTTTGCTGAGCGCCTAAAGGCAGCTCGGAATCCCACTTCCAAATACCCCCCTCCCGACCGATCCGCAAAAGTTGCGCCATAGATAAGTATTAAAAACAAATTGAAAAAAAATGTACTAAGTGTCAATATGGATGCCTGGTTGTGTGATAGGCGCTGCGGGCTGTCATCACGATGGTCGAGTTTGAACCCTGTCTGCTTCCATCCCCTGCGGTCCTGAGTGATGTTTGGAACGTCCGAAACCTGTACGCCAAATCAAGAAGTTCATTTGAAACTGTGAAACTGTGAATGATACATATGTGTGTGTGTGACGTGTGTGACATATGTGTGTGACCTATGTGTATGTGACACATGAGTATGTGACCTATGTGTATCTGACATGCCTTTACATGACATGTGTAAGTGACCTGTGTGTATGGGACATTATGTATATGACATGCGTGTATGTGACACAGCTGATATAAGAGGACACTTGCTTTTGTTCAATAGTTCAAGATTAGTGGCTGAGCGGTAAAGCACTTGGCTTCCGAACCAGGGTTCGGATCCTGGGATTTTTTAACTTTGGGATCTTTGGGCGCCTCTGAGTCCACCCAGCTCTAATGGGTACGGTACCTGACATTAGTTGGGGAAATTAAAGGCGGTTGGTCGTTGTACTGGCCACATGACAGCCTCGTTAACCGTGGGCCACATTTACATCATCTGCCCTATAGATCGCAAGGTCTGAAAGGGCAACAACTACTACTACTACTACGTACTAATTTGCTGGGCTGACCTGAAAAATACACAGCAGACTAGATACAATTAAGAGTTAGATGTCTGTGTAGGGAGAAGCATTGAGGAAATGAAGGATAAGAAACAAAAATAGTTGAATGAAAAACAAAAAACCGAAACAAATCCACTCACCAATCTCGTATAGGTATAAACAAACTCGCTGTTTTAATTGTTTAGTAAATGTCAAAATAAAAGTAAATAAAACGCAATACAAATACTCCCTACAAGACTTTTAAGTCAGTAATGGGCTTAAATGCCTTCGAAACTAATCAGGCTACAGTGCCGCTACAGTATAACATTGAACAGTAAAATAGAAAACTAAAAATGGACATTCGCATACGATACAAAAGTATTTATAAAATAACACAATATAAGGCATAACGTTAAAGAAACGGTCAATCTAAATGACACAATAATAGCTCAAGTCATTCGTCTATAATATATCTACTTCTTAGTTCCCAATCTACATGTAAGATCTTACAGATAAAAACTATATGATTCATATACATTAGTTTCTTCTCCTTTGGTGCATTTCAAAATATGAAACCTCGTTTTGAGTGCATTGTTACAAATGTAATTTGAAGTCTTAGTGATACTGAAAGACTGGATGTTATGGAGTCTTCTGTCTTGGTAGAAACAGGTTCTAGTGGACCCGGAGGTCTTTTAGGCCCCTACGAGTGTCTGTTCAAAACTAAACAAGGTCCATTTCTATAGTAGTTAATGTCCAGTTAGGATTCCGTTATAGTGTTGAAGTCAAGGTATGTCATGTTATTGTGTGGAAGTCATGTTATTGTGTGGAAGTCAAGTTATATCATGTTATAGTGTTGTAGTCAAGTTATGTCATGTTATAGTGTTGTAGTCAAGTTATAGTGTTGTAGTCACGTTACGTCATGTTATAGTGTCAAGTTATGGCATGTTATAGTGTTGTAGTCAAGTTATGGCATGTTTTTGTGTGGAAATCATGTTATGTCATGTTATAGTGTTCTAGTCAAGTTATGTCATGTTATAGTGTTGTAGTCAAGTTATGTCATGTTATAGTGTTGGAGTCAAGTTATGTCATGTTATAGTGTTGTAGTCAAGTTATGTCATGTTATAGTGTGGAAGTCATGTTATGTCATGTTATTGTGTCCAAGTCCTGTTTATAATCTTTTTAATTTTTATACTGTCTAATTCTTGTTAAACAATCATACACGGTCTTTCTGTAATCTATCTGTCACGTTGTATCCAATTAGCTTCTACATGTGTCCATATTCTAGTCAACATTTAGGCATGTGTCAATTTTTTGTCCACGGTAAATGGCAACATTTAAAACGTATCTTTCATTAGAATTCCAACTGACTAAGTGTGAATTGCCAATTTTTTATTCTCACGTAAAAGTCATAATTTCATATAATAATGTCATAATATAATGTCATCTTATATGACATACATAAAAAAATAATTGTAATAAATTCTCATGTGAAGAGGCCTTAAATATGAGTTTATAAAAAAAAACACAATTTCATGGAATCTTTTAAATCATTATTTCATTTCACATTATGGGCCATCATCTTCACGAACTCTGTGGATCAAAGCAGTTGAGATTAGGTGAACACATTGAAATAATTTTCTTTTAAGTGTACATAATAATAAAATAAAACTGCAAGAGCTCTTCAAACATTGAATAAAAAAAATGGATTTTTAAGACTAAGACTGTTTTATTGATCCTTATGGAAATTTGTTGTGATTACAAGGTCAAGGACTCTTTTCTCATATAAAGACAACACAACAGAGACATTCACATAAATAGAACAGACACAACATAAAATGCTTAGCATTATTTCATTACGATTGCCCCTGTTAAAGTTAGATACCAACCCACCCAAAGAACAAAGAGCAATCAAAATCTTACAAAGAAGAACAAAGAGAATTAGCATTATCCTATAAGGCAAAGGCTTGCAATGTATTTGATGTCACACAAATCAAAGGCTGTCTCACTATTCGCCTATAATAAGCCACATATTTCTCAGATGATAAAAATTTTTTTTTAGTTCTAGTTCCTCACTCCCACAAACCTACGCGTAGAAAGATATTTTCGTCACATTGAAGTTCGTATGAAGAATGCCACTCACGGGATAGTCTTTTCAAAATACCTCTATTCAAGTCACTCATTCATGGAGGGCGGACGCTTATCTCGAATGCTGCTCTAACGATTTTCCTATGAATTGAACAGTTGATAGATATCGCTGAAAAAAGAATTACTAGCTCGTTGGACACACGGAGAAAACTCTCGTTTGACAGTTATAATTTTTCAAAGTAAAAAATAAATAAATGTAAATTTGGCTTGACTAGAATTAGAAGAAAAAAAAAAGCATGGTGTAGTCAGCCATAGTGTTCCGACGTTATACTATAGCTGAATGAGATTAAAGTGGGCTTCAATTTTATTGAAAGAATATCTAAGCTTTACATTTTTTTACGTAAGTCTAATATGGATTACATTTAGTTTGTAGTTCTAGATGGAGCTCTAGATCTAGACTACATCTTAAGAGTTCTGAATCAGAGTTCTAGGTCTAGTAGGCCTATTAGATCTAGATGTCCATATAATGATAATATCCAAAAATAATCACCTAGGTATGAATTACCCCTCCTGCCCTCCCTTAAACCCGGCCCTGGTTGAGAGTACAACTGTTGAATGAAAATGAGTCAAACTGTGGTATGAACGTATATTTCCTTTGTTATAGTTATTGTGTTTCGTTGGGTGTAAAGCGCAGACTGGGACAACTTTCACTATGGATTATTGGTCTACTTGCACCAATAATCCATAGACCAATACAGGTTTTTATTTTAATAGTGCGTCCACCTACCTTCATAGTTGACCTGTCCATCGCCATCAATGTCCGCCTCTTTGATCATTTCGTTGACCTCCTCATCGGTCAGCCTCTCTCCCAGGTTGGTCATGACGTGACGCAGCTCTTGCGCCGAGATGTAGCCGTTGCCATCCTGTAGAGGATACTTAGGTCATGTGACATCTATTTTTAGAGATTAAATTACGGCACACTTCTGCTCTTTAGAGGTTGTTTGCATATATGTGTGTGTGTGTGTGTGTGAGGGGGGTAGTGTATTTGAATATGTCCAATTTAAAACGACAGAATGTCCTGGAAATATTATCTGTTATCTTTCTTATCTTATATAATACAGACGTTACTTCAAAAAGAAGATGATTACGTCCTACGTCCTACGCGGCATGCATCTAGTTAACCAATGACTTAAATTCTGCCAAGTCATTGTGTTTTCTTGGCTGGCCCATTCCATGCTCTATTAGCACTAAGGAGGCGGCATGGAGGCAAAATGTGGTGGGCACACTTTTGAGAGTGTCTCCAAAGGCGGCTGGTGATAGAGGCACTTTCAACGTGACTGTTATCTTCGAGTCTCAAGACTTAAAGAATCAGCAGATTATAGAAGTTATTGTTGTTGTGAAACACAGAGAAACAACTGAAGCAACAACAAAAAGTACAGACCTTCATCAACAGATGTCTGAGAAATATCTTTAAAATACACTGGTACGACAAAGTAGAAAACACCAAACTGTGGGAGATGAGTGGACAGAGAAATATAGAGGTGCAGATCTTAGAGAGAAAGTGGAGATGGATTGGTCCAGGGCCGGTCCTACAGATAGCAGGGCCCTATGCGAAACTAAATGCTCGGGGCTTAGTCTGGGTAGGGATAAGGTAAATAAGTAAAAATTAAGTTTTTTTGTTAGACAATAAAATCCTCTTTCTACTGTATTCATACTTTACTAAGTGCAGAATCAAGTCAAATGAACATTACGAGCCATCTACAATAGGAGGTAGATTTCCAACAAAAAGCCGTTAAACATGCAGATCTGCCTTTAGATTTACTATCGACTAGTCACTAGCAAAATATCACTTTTGATTTTTTTAAAGAGATCGAGATAGATTTAGATCTATATTTATATGCCAGTAACTATTAAAGTAAATAAAGTACTGGAACTTCCTGTTTTGGTTAAAATTCGCCCTATTATTACATTTTTATTAAATGAAAGATGACAATGCCTTTTTTAAAATCGCGAATAGGATTGGCGTTTTCTATATTAAATGACACCCCGAAAATGAAAGTTTTGTATATTTTATTTTTTAAGACATTTTTATGAGTTTTCAGGAGGATATTTTAATAAGTTCAGGAGATTTTCATGACTTTTTTAGCGGCCCCCGTAAGGGGAAAAAACTGCTATTAGGTTTGTTCAAAATGTCTTCAAATACAAAAACAAAACTTCATAAAATACTCTGAAAGACACAAAAATAAAGGCACATTCCTCGTCCCCTATGCTAGGACAAATTTGTACAAATACTCCTTCTTCCCTAGTGCTATT
Source organism: Biomphalaria pfeifferi (assembly GCA_030265305.1). Classification (NCBI taxonomy): domain Eukaryota; kingdom Metazoa; phylum Mollusca; class Gastropoda; family Planorbidae; genus Biomphalaria; species Biomphalaria pfeifferi. The sequence goes on from JASAOG010000048.1 coordinate 3,191,429, forward strand.
AGAGCATGGAAAGGGTTGCCTGAGCTAGCCAGAAAAACCAGTGACTTGGCAGAATTTAAGTCATTGGTTAACATGCATGACTAAATGCATGACGCGTAGGACGTAATCCTCTTCTTTTTTGAAGTAACGTCTGTATTATATAAGATAAGAAAGAAGATGTCCGTCTGTCCGTCTGTCACACTCAGATCTCGAAAACTAGAAGAGATATGAAAAATATTATTTCATCATTAAATGCGGCTTAAAAAGTTTAGGTGCAACGGCTACTTTTAGTTTTCTAAAAGCAAACCGTTTAATTTATAAAATTAATTATGCAAGCGAATTTTTCATAAAAATACACCTATTCTAAAACAATAACGTAAATGTAAGGGAGGCAATGTTACAATATGCTCACAAAGATGGATAACTGTAGCGTATTCTCAGTATCACCAAGTCAAATATGTTTATAAAATGTACTAGAAATGTTTACAACAAATATAAATATTAATTAAAGGTGTTTTTTCTGGTCAACTATCTGCTAAAATTAAAAGAAAACATTTATGTTTATTTACAAAGGCTAAAAATGCACTTTGTATTTAAATATAACGCACATTTTTTTTAAATGGACTTTTTATGCAGCGACTTTCGTGTAGTAGCGTAAAGCCCGGCCTTGACATGGTGCTAAACTAATTTCTTAAACTTTTAAAAAAAATTAGATTTTATTTATATTTTGTTTAGTGCCCTCATCAGAATAATAAGGTATATTTTTGTGCGTTTTGTCTGTCGGTAGGTCTGTCCGTCACGATCAGATAAAAAACAATAACTCTAAAAGCTATTGAAAATCTGATTTACCCTTTAATGTTCCTCCAGTAACATCTCAATAGTTTTAAGTATCTAAAATTGATTGTTCCGGATTTTTTTTAGTAATACTAATCAACGCCAACAAATGTGTGTTTGCTCATCTAACTTATATAACATTTAATTTCCATGTTTAAACGTTGCAAAAACACATTATCAATAATATGTTGTTCCGTTTTTTATGTAAATAGCATAGTAATGCTAAATCAAAAACTCTATACTGACTCATATTTCATTAAGTGTAAAAATCTTCCGGATATTGTTTTATAAAATATGAATTATGCCTAATGATTGTTTGAAATCGCATAATTGACTAATATTACACGTATATTATTTGACAATGCGTCACTATAATTTGATTATCGATATCAAATTGTTCCGTATTTTCATCTTTAAACAAATTTTTCAAATATCGACAATAGGTTGTTCAGGGCTTTAAAAAAAAGTAATCTACTAAAATTTATTTCTGAAAATCACTTTTTAGACATTTAATTTTCTTGCTGAAACATAACATACAAGTTTAGTAATCGATAAAGAATGTTCCGGATTTTGTTTTGAAAAGAAATCGACTTACATTACTTACATTTTCTCACAAATCGTCGCCAGAAATGTCCGAATTTATTTAAAAATCTACTAACGCCAAATAACTGTTTGAACTCCCTCTTCTAATTAATAAACAAATAATCTTCTCATTTACGAAATAATGTTATTCCGGATTTTTTTGAAAAATATTTTAACTCACTTCTCTTACAGTACAATTAATTTTATACCTAAACCATAAAAAAATCTAATTATCGTTAATATTATGTTCCGATTTTTAAGGAAAACAACATCCAAACACCAAAGTCAGGTATGAATATCTCTCCACAAGGCTGTAGTTCTTCTAATTTTTATACGAGACCATCCAACAAATTTAATTAACGGTATTACATTTATCTGGAATTCTCTTTTTCTTTTACTATTTATACAAACATCAGGAACAATCTATTATATAAACTTAAATCAATTGTGTTCATACCTAAAATTATTGCAATGTTTTGAAACGTAAAATGAAGGTTAATCAATTTTTAATAGCTTTTAGTTGTTTTTGTTTTTTAATATTAAGATGACGGACAGACCGACTGACAGACAAAACGCAAAAACAATGCGGCTTTGATCCTCTTTAAATAAATTCTATTAGAACTCAGTGCACCAATGTCTATGAACCCTCGTTAAATATCTCGTGTAAATAAAGACATTTTTTTTATGATACCGATACTAGCCTATTGGGAGGTCATGGAATTTTTTTTCTTTGACGTCATATGAATGGACTCTTTAAATGAAATGCTAAAAGAACGCACTCGGTGCACCAATGTCTATGAACACTCAATAAATGGCTCGTATTGATGAAGGCGTTTTTTTAGTCTAGGCCGTGTGACGTAGTGGGTTTTTTTTCCCGTTGACGTTATATGGAATTAATTCTTCAAATGAAATGCTAATAGAACTCGGTATAGTAATGTTTATTAAGCCTCGTTATGTGACTCGCATTTAAAAAAAGGAATGATATCTGATTTAGATCTAATCTAGATTTTTAGCGGCCCCCGTAAGTTTAAACTAGATCTAGTTTTTTATTACAGTATATCTAGATCTGGATTTATTAAAATTATTTTAGAGTCTAGATCTAGAATTTCTAGATCTAGTTTAAACTAAAATAGACTAGATTAAGATGTAGAATTTCAATTTCTAGACTTACAGTGTAGATTTTGATTTCCAAACGTTTTGATAATATTGCAATGTTATAATAGGGCCTATACTAAAAGTAATATACTTTTTTTTTTAAATTTAATGTTGCATTCAGTCTATTGATAGATTATCTAGGATATTTTTTTGTACACAAATCTTATATTAATTACAGCTACATTATTCCAAGTTCATATCTTAGATCTATATCTAAGAGTGCTAAATCAGAAGTTTAATTTAGGTAGATCTACATCCTCATTCTAGTTCCATTTAAATAAAAATGCCCGATATCTCTGTTGATAGCAGGCCTAACTGTGCTGAGACATCGAAGTAAAAGCACAATATATCTGTTCTTTTTTTTAAATTACAAACCTCCAGTAGGACGACGGGGGATGGGAGCATGCAGGGTTTGAACCAGGGTCCATCGATAAATCCGAACGACAGTCCAGCACGCAGACTGAACGACCAGGCAGGGTTCATACCCTGCTTGGTGCCGTGCTCCATCGTCCAGCGAGAAGTTAATTATTTTAAACTTAGAAGTGAACACCCGAAACATGTAAAACAAAAAAACAACATTTCTTACAACGACAAATAAATCTTTGAAACATTATAACTTTTGACCATCAACATTAAATAACCTCTTGAATATTCTTTGCGAATAGGCAGATCCGACAGGGATCCGACTTCGACGGGGGCCGACTCTGAGTTTGTGTAACACAAACTCTCTTTGTAATCTTGTTTCGTATACTTTGCAATTTCAGGAGATTTCCAGGAGCTCCTGGAAAATCAGGACGCCGTTGGGAACCATGTTTATAATAAGTTAAAATGAATTGATGTAATAATTTACAACTAGAGTTGGTGCGGGGCCTACGAAAGTGCGGGGCCCACTGCTCCGCAAAGGCTGCAGTGCCCTAAGGCCGGCCCTGGATTGGTCATACCCTTAGAAAAAGATACCAACAAGAGAGCTAGATATACCTTAGAGTAGAACCCTCAGGGCACAAGACGTAGAGAAAGACCAAAAAAGAGCCTGGCGAAGCAGTGTAGGCTACTAGATGAAGCCGATAGGACAGGAAAGAGCTGGGAAGCCATTAAAAAACTAGCAAAAGGCCGTGGAGAGTGACGTTTTTTTTTTAACTGAGGCCCTATGTACGCCATATCTGGGGCTGCGTAGCCACGGGAAATACTGCATTCCTCATTTATCTTCGGACTCGAAGACAAGCCTTAGTATTATGTTCCATGAGGAACGCAAAGGAAAGATGATGATAAGATGTTAGAAGTCATTGTTATTGTAACAGTGTTTCTAGAAGTCCCCGTATTTTTTCCTTATCATTTTCACTTTTTCATTTTGGTCATTGAAATATGGTCTCGAGGTGAAAGGGTGTTATGGAGTGCGTGTGTGTGTGTTTCTATGGTGATGGTGGGAAGAGGTTAGCAATTGGTTGAATGATGCAAGATAAGTGGCATTGTCGTCAGCGTTCTTAAGTAAGACAGACGACTCCAGAACGCCGGACAGAAGGGACGTGTTTGTGTACCATTTACTAAAGTCTATTGCATTTTATTTAAATTTCCTCTCAAGTTGATTTTGTCTATATTGTTATAAAATTTATATTTAGTATTGTTTACAAAGAAGTTATTCAAGCTATTTCAAGTTTTATAAGTTAAGTTATAATAAACATACACCTGTTAAGTTGTCTACCAGCAGTTTAGGGCTCCAAGTCAACGGCCGTCAAGAACAACACAAAAAGGGGGTGGGGTGGAAAAGGTTGTGGTTTTGGGTTCGGGCTCGCACTCTGCAAGCTATCAGTGAGATTATAATTTGTGTGATATTAATACTTGTACCCTCTGTTACATTACTGGCGTAGGGCAGTTTAGATAATCTAGATCTCCATGTAACAATGTAATGTAACGTATCCTTTTCTATGTGTTACTCGACAAGCACGTTGCTTTTAAGAAGCGTGCTGGCTAAGTGGTAAAGCAAACAGAGGGATATCGAGTTCAAACCTTGCTGAGGACTGAGATTTTGAACTTATATATATTTTTGGACGCCCCTGAGTCCACCCAACCCTAATGGATACACGGTGTACGGTTGGTCGTTGCGCTGGCAACATGACACAATAAAATAATCTTTAAATCTTCTGTTCCTTTATTCACTTCATCTTTACTTCATTAAATTGTTACTTTGTACATATTGTAACTAATTGTTTGAATTTAATAGCGAAAGTTATCAATAATTATTTAACTCAGGTAGAACTTATAGTGTCAAGAAGAAACATAGAACAAGTCAACAGAACAGCTATCTACACTCACAATAACACATTTAAACTTTTCTTTGTTTGTTTTGTTATACATTACATCGAATTTTCCCCTATGAATGAGGATACATGCATCAAAATAATAGACATAGTCTACGTCTCTGTGTTTCATGAATAAATTATTTCTGTTGATGTAACCTGGTATCGTTTAACCGTGTGTGTTACAATCATGCTGTGGTGTGTGTGTTTACAAGTTACCGGGGGGAGGAAGGGATACTTGCTATGAACCCTTCATTGACATACGCACTAACCGTATAGATTTAAAACAAACAAAGCAAGACACTCTGGCGTACGTTTGGACAAAACAAGCCAAAATAAGGAATCATTGAAAAACTTACGAGCCAAATCCACATGGGAGGAAGGAAGGAAAGCAACAGACCCAGTGTCTTAAAGTGTCTAAACCTGGTTTGTCCGAACTTGCCTGGAGAGTTATTGAAGTCTTTGTTGTTTACTTTCATGTATCTAGACTCTAAATAATGTAACTTTTACCTTGTCAAAAACCCTAAAAGCTTCACGGATTTCTTCTTCTGCGTCACTGGGACTCATCTTTTTGCTCATCATAGTAAGAAACTCTGTGAAGTCTATTGTTCCATTTCCTGTAGATGATAGTGACGTCATTTTACTTTTGTATTCCACACTTTAAAGTATTACTTTCACAAAACATGAAAACCTGCCACCCATGAACGTGATTACAATGGACCGGGTTAGGGCAGGAGCCCTGTACCCTAGCACTAGATAAATGGCTTACTTTCCGGTGCTCATACTGAACTGCATTTGGTAGTTCTTTTTAGTTTCTCTTATTTAGTTTCTCTTATTTAGTGTCTCTTATTTAGTGTCTCTTATTTAGTGTCTCTTATTTAGTGTCTCTTATTTAGTGTCTCTTATTTAGTAGCTCTTTTTTAGGGTTCACTTTACTGGTTCATCTCTAGGGGATCCACATTAGTTATTTCTCTTTAGAACTCCTGTTTAGAGACTCTTCTATAATGGCTCCTCTTTAATTGATCATCATCTGGGAATCTTCTTTAGTAATCCTCCTCTAAGGGATCCTCTTTAATGAATCCTCTTACCTTCTAAATTATGGGTCTGTAACAAGATGGTTAGAATGCTACCCGGCCCGGGTTCAAGAATATGATGGTTTTCCTCCCGCCCCCCAGCCACCCCAAATGTTGAGTGTAACAAATACCAAATCGAATCAGACACTAAATAGGCGCAGCCTTCAATATAAAGTTGTCTCCAGCAATGTTTGCGGCCTCTTTCCAACTGGTGTCCAGTACCCTTAGGTCCATGAAGGTGAGGCGCCATGTCATACTGGAATGTACCAATGTTTTCCCAGTATCGGCCTCCTGGTTATGTTATTCTCTGGGAGAACATGTCCCGCATGTGAAGCAGGGCCGGCCTTGGACAACAAGGCAGCCGTTTGTTCCTCTAATTGATGGGGTCCTAGCATTGGACTAAAAAAACTTTTTTTGAGAGATTTAGAAAAAAAAACTTGAATCAAATCTCAAACATAGTAAAGCCATATTGCTCGTTGTCTGCTAGATAAGCTCAAATGTTTACCCTGACTCAAAGTTTATTAACAAAAGTTAGATTTACTTGTTAGTCTACTTATATGTTAGAAGCGCTTTCTATCAAAAGGCTGAGACGTCATATCTAGTCTGGTGCATTAACAGGCAAACGAAAAGCGGTATGGCTTTAGAAGAGGTGGTTAGCGAACCGGATCATTTGCAGGAAAAAGTCTTGAATACACGAAGATGCAGGCTCAAGCGATGAAAAGAAGAATCAGCATATCTGTTTCGATTGGAAAGATCTAGGCTTATGATAATCTTCAATTAGCAATAAAGAACATGTCCCAAAAACACTGATTAATCTCGATATAGATACAGATATGTTTTTTTTAAAATAAATGGCGTGATTTTATTTCATAGTTGTTTATTTAAATTTTCATTTGGGGCCAGCAAATTCACTTCGCCTAGGGCCTTCAATTACATTAGTCCGGCCGTGTGTGAAGCTCGCTCATAACCTTTAGTGGTCGTATGGCCCTACCTTCACCTACACCTAAGCCTTCACATATCCTTTAGGCTTAGGAAGTCTATATTTGTGACCCGATCTCTGTAAATGACTCAAAACATCAGAGTAAGACAGCCATTCACAATTAAATTAAGAATATACAACGGATGCTAAGTAACATTGTGTAATCTTCGATACGTCTTAAAGTTGAAATCTCAAATCTTACTTAATAATAACTATGACTTAGATTACTTCGTAATAGTTTCTTGCCGAGTGAAACTTACCGTCAGCGTCAACCTCATTGATCATGTCCTGTAACTCTGTCTCTGTCGGGTTCTGACCTAGTGACCTCATGACAGTGCCCAGCTCTTTGGTTGTAATAGTGCCGTCGCCATCTTTGTCAAACAATGAAAAAGCTTCCCGATATTCTGGAAACGAAACAAAAAACAAAGATTGAGCACCTGATCACTTCAGCTACACTCATTATTTTTCCTTATTTTATTAGTACACTTCATTTATAGAACTTTATTTATAATAATGAAACTATCAAAAAATCAAACAAAGCATTAGGATTTATTAAAAGAAATTTCTATAAATCAAATAAGAACATGAAACTTAAATGTTATTTAACCTTGGTTAGGCCAATAATAGAATATGCATCTTCCGTTTGGGACCCCTCAACTCAAGATAACAGTAACAAACTGGAACAGACACAAAATAGAGCAGTGAGATTCATAACAAACGAATATTCCTATGCAAAGTCACTGGTTTTGCTGGCTAGCTCAGGCAACCCATTCCATGCTATAATAGCACTAGGGAAGAAGGAGCATTGGTACAAATTAGTCCTAACAAATAGAACGAGGAATGTGCCTTTATCTTTGTGAATTTCTGAGTATTTTATTAAATTTTGTTTTTGTATTTGAAGATTATGGTTCATTGTTTTACGTATAATTACTACTTTACTTTTAAGTCTTCTGTCCTGAAGTTATTCTAAATTTAGTGCTTTTACTCTAGTCAAATGTGAATATTCGTTTGTTATGAATATCACTACTCTATTGTTCACATTTTTCGTTCCATCTGAGGGGACAAATTTGTACAAATGTCCCTTCTTTCCTAGTATGTCTGTGTTGTAAAAGATAATTATAAACGTGTATCCACTCAGGAATGGTTACAAATTGTATTATGAATACTACCTTTCTGATATGGTTACTACTGATGATAGTCTTTATGCTAATATTATGGTAGTGCAAAAGTCTATTATCAACCCAGTATCATTTTGATAAAACAAAGATCAGAGGTGACGCTGCCGTCTGAGCGAAACTTGATAAAGATGCCCTCACGGAGAAGGTCTAAAAGACGAGAAAATGAGAGCTTGGATTTATTTTGTTAGAAAGTTAGATCTAGATGTCGCTAGTTATAGTAAATAGTTCACTGATCATTATTGTTGTATCGAGTATAACTTTGTACACGAGCTGTAAGTACAGTGTTCCGTGTTAGAACTTGAAAGCATTCAACTCAAGAAGATTACATCTGCTCACATCCCAATGACAAGAAAAAGGACGCCTTTTTATAAGCTCGACATGATCAACGCATAGTTTTCGACCCAGAACTGGACACAACAGAATGAGACAACATCTGTTCCGGAAGCTTAAAGTTGGAACGAGTGAAACCTGTCCTTGTGGAGCATCACCAGAGAATGTTGACTATGTCCTTCAAAGCTGCATACTATATTAAGCGGCCCGAACAAGACTCTGGCCCCAAAACCCTACTATAGAAGAAGAACTATACGGAGAACTACCTGATCTGGAAACCACTGCGCGGTTCATCTCAGATATAGAATTACTTATCTAAACCCTTCGGCATGTAAAATTAGAACGAAGAAGAAGACATCTGCATCGTGTCGATTCATTGTTTCTTAACTCTTTCTCTCCTAACTGACGATACCAACGTTGATTCCACCAGAATGTGGTAAATAATTACGGAGAGAAAGAGTTAAAGTGGTTTTGAGCCATTACTACGTCATCTCTAAATCTGCATACGTCACGATGTATTTGGAGAAATACTAGGCAAATGTCTCTTCATATAAACATCGTGACAGTCTACATCAAATGTGACAAAATATGCAGGTCGCTACTGGGTTTGGGTGCGCATGCGAAACACTGCACACTCATCATTAATCTTTTGAATCGAAGACATCGAACTTCAGTATTGTGCAGTTTGAGAATCATTAGCTTCAAGGGTGTTCATTAGTTTTCCTACACTAGTTTTTCCTTACCGGCAACTTGTTCTTCTGTGAGGTCCGCCTGTTGAATAACAAACAAAATAAATCAAAGTCTATAAGTCAAGAGGAGATGAAGGGAGAAGTGATTACTTATAATTTATAATTTAAATAATAATGTTCCAGAGTCAATACCAAAAATGAATCAATAAATGAAGAATACTAAAGTAAATTTAGAAACATGCTAGGCAAGCAGCACAGAGGCGACACGCCGATGCCGCGACCACCTAATTTAATATATTAACTAAATATTGCTATGATAACCCATGACAATTCACTGTTTGCTGTGATGACAAAATGACACCTGAACAAATCAAAGACACTGAGACAAAAGACATCACTGAGAAAAGATGTCAATGACGAAACAAGACCTCAATGGGGCAACAGGGCGTCACTTAGACAACAAGACGTCACTTAGACAAGATGTTACAGAGATAACAAGATGTCACCGAGATAACAAGACGTCCCTTACACAACAAGATGTCACTGAGACAACAACTCACAACCTAGACAACAAGATGTCACTGAAAAAATAAGACGTCCCTGTGGCAACATGACGTCACTTAGACAATTCAATGCACTAATACAGTATAAAACTTTCACCATGACAATATCTATAGCATTGTATCCATAAAAGAAAAATGACACTACTAAAACCGAATACACCTCACAAAACAATAGTGACTTACATAAACAAAGTATGACGGGTCTACGAAACTAGTCAAACCAGTAAACAAAGGTATGTTCCAGCGGCTCCCAATCTTTTCCAGCAAAGATCCAAATATATTTATTATAAACGTGTCATTGGCTGCATTTTCAGACACACAGAATGTATGAGTGAATTGTTACTGGGTCTCTGCAGATTTATTAAGAACTGAAGTTTCTCAAGTCCTGATAGCACCATGTCACGAGTCGGTTTTGAGCCACGGTTCGTAGCTTGAGCATCACTGGTCTGTTCAAACGTACAACTAAACACCACGGGTCTCACTGTTGTATACTGACCCACTTTAAAAAAAAAATGAGAATAAACTTCAGTGAGGTTGTTGATTAAAAACTCCCTAAAGACGGACTGATATAAAATTATATCGATTACTCCCCTTTGATTGTCCAAAATTTCTGTGCCGTGACGTAATAGCTGGTTAGAAAAGAACGGTGGGGAAGGATGCGCACTCACTCACTGGTTCTGAGTGGGCTCAAGATTCCGAGAGATTGAGATTGAGGTTGAGATTCATGTTTTCTAATACCACAAAGTGTAACATTTTTTTTTTTACTTCTTAACTTTGGTAGAAAACATTTCTAATTGTCAAGAAATGTTACAATACTAATTAAAAAATTCCCTTTCTTCTACCCCACCCCTATCACTTTCTGCAGCGTCTACACAACACCTATACTATCGCCATACTATCTATACTATCGCCATACTCGTTTAAGGTGAAGACCGGTACCGCCTTTGTTAAATCCTGACTTAAAACTCTTAAGAACTAAGATTCCTTTATCTTGTGTAGGCCTAGGGCTGATCTACTCGCTGTTTTTTTTGTTTTGTTTTACATTGAACGCTGATGGTGCTGCAGTCAACTCAACATACGAATAGGTAAAAAAAAAATATAATTAAATACTACATATACTTTCAATTATTAACAATTGACGCATATCATGAAATTCCCTGAAGAAAACTCTTCCCCCCCCCCCCTCCTCAGTATATCTAGGAGCTGGGAGCTGTTGTTGATATTTACGCTCCTTGTTTTCAACAAGCTTGGAGTCACATGTTGCTTCTTAATCCTCTCCACAGACCCCCCCCCCCCCTTTCCTGACCTCCCCATCCACCGTGCTACCCCCCCCCCCCCCCCTCATCCTCGCTCGTGTTGCTAATAAAAAAAAAAAGATTTTACTAGTTATATAAAAGTAGGTTACAATAATCGATTTTGACCATTGTTTTATTTTAATTTCTGGCCAACTTTGTTCTTTGAAAAAAAAAAAAAAAAAGGGGGGGGGCGGGGGATGACATTCTGTTGATTTTTATCGGAAGTTGCAGATTTTGTTGCGTTTTTGAGGAGAAATATTTCTCAAATCAATATCTTTGCAATCCTAAAGTTTCGCAAATTTCTTATACACAATTTATTGTAAACGTGACAAGATTGACTTCCCTGTAAATCGTTTTTGTTCGAGGCTGGCTCTATTGTTAAAAAAAAAAACACGTCGTGTCTAGTAATTGTCTAGGAGGTTTGTAAAATGTGCTTTAAGATGGTTGAAACTGGTCTGAGGATTAAATATAACTTGAGCCTTTGCTGGACCCAGAAGTTTTGTACACCCCCAAATGCTCGAAATTGTTCTGACATGACATGACGTGACACGTCCCAAACACGTCTCTTGAACATCTTTGAGCACAAGACAAAACAATGTTCCAATGACACCTGTGACCTGTCACATGTAAAATGTTCCAATGACACCTGTGACCTGTCACATGTAAAATGTTCCAATGACACCTGTGACCTGTCACATGTAAAAGGTTCCAATCACACCGTTCAAATGATGGATCCGCTTCTTTCTGCATGTACCTTAACATGAAGCCTGGTTTGTAGTCAAGAGTCATTTAATACACGACTTAACGTTACAGGTATTTTAAATAAGTGCGTGACAACACAAGAATTAAAATAAAAATAAATGTCAGTGGTCTGTCGCAATGCCAGCTTCTTAAATAAATATTTCTACATTGAAACTCCCAGTCTAGGTAAATAATGCATATTGATATAAGGGACCTAACTCTACATTTTCATAAAGAGTTTGAACCCCCGAAGTAAACTCAATTCATGCGAACCTATTTGGAACGCCCTCTAGTGGAATACATAAGCGAACTTTGAACCATTGATCACCAAATCATATACATTATATTCTTTCAGAAATTGTCTGTTTAAATGTATGTCTATCTTTCATCAACAATCTATCCATTATTTTGTCTATGTCCATTCAAATCTCATGTGTTTGTATTCTTGTTAATCGGCTAAAATTCTGTCGCAACTAAAGGATTCATCTACTTTAATCATTGGCATTGAATTGACCTGAAAATATTTGTATTTGAAGACAGAGGCCTGTATTGTTGAAAACACACCATATAATTAGAAAATGTATCAGGAAGGGGGGCACTATCAACAAAGGGAGACTACATTATATTTTTGTTTCTTAAACGCTTCGCAATTTTAAGAGAGAATGACAATTAGGTCAACAATGTCAATAGCTAAAGAAATGTATAGATGTAAATCATATCATTCCATCACTGACTTGTATAAATGATTGATTTAACGTATCAGACACTTGTACTTATCAAAATGTGATAATTAAACCATGTACTAATTGAACACATGTACTTATAAAAGACATGTACTAATTAAACAAATGCACCAATGAAGCGGTGGCACCAATGAAGCGGTAGCACTAATTAAACATATGCACTAATTAAACACATGTTCTATTAAATACGTGTACTAGTCAAACACATACACTTATTAAACACGTGTACTAATTAAACACATTTACTAATTAAACACATTTACTAATTAAACACATTTACTAATTAAATACGTGTACTAGTTAAACACATGCACTAATTAAACACATTTACTAATTAAACACATTTACTAATTAAACACATTTACTAATTAAATACGTGTACTAGTTAAACACATGCACTAATTAAACAGATGTACTAATTAAACACATGTACTAATTAAACACATGTACTAATTAAATACGGAGGCGATGTGGCTGAATGGTAAAAAGCAACGATTCTGAACCGGTTTTCTCGGGTTCGAGTCCTGGTGAATACTAGGATTTTGAGTCCACCCAGCTCTAATGGGTACTGACATTATTTTAGGAAACATAAAGGCGGTTGGTCATTGTTGGTTGGCCACATGACACCCTCGTTAACCGTCGGCCACAGAAACAGTTGACCTTTACTTCATCCATCCTATAGACCGCCAGGTCTGAAAGGGGAGCTTTATTTTTATTTTACTAAATAATGTTTTAATCATGGACTTGTACTAATGAGTTAAATTTGCCACATGAACATGCAGTCTGCCATTTTTGTAGCAGCGCTTTATGATATGGAACGAATCTGTATCTCTTTCTCTCAATGTATTAGTTAAACAGACAGACAGACAGATAGATAGACAGACAGACAGACAGACAGATAGATAGATAGATAGATAGATAGATAGAAAGATAGATAGATAGATAGATAGATTGATAGATACTGAGCGCCTAGAGGCAGCACGGAAAACCAACTCATAGATACCCCCTCCCCCCCCCCCCCCCCACTGTCCACAAATGAGATTGGACCAAAGCGCTCTGAGCATGCTATAAGCATGAAAGTAGCGCTATATAAAAGCTATAATAATAATAGATAGATAGATAGATAGATAGATAGATAGATAGATAGATAGATAGATAGATAGATAGATAGATAGATTGATAGAAAACTAAATGCATGCCATAACCTTATAAAATGTTTTGAACTTTTTCCCTTTCCTCTTGACCACACGGCGACATATCTAGTGTGTTGGTGTCAATGGCCCCTCTATTGTTACACCAGCGCACGTAAATGGTTACATTGAAATCCTCGTCGAGTTAATTGATCTGTCTGGTTATATCGATTCTTCGTCTGTTTCTTTGAAACTAAAAAATTTATAAACAATTTTTTTGCGATCTTTCATTGATTCTGAATCGGTAATAAAAGTCTTTCCCGATCAATGGTTCTCATCCTGTGACTCCATTTCCATTGGCGGTACTGCAATGTATTTTATAGCCCCATTCGGCCAGCTCGTTTTTGTTTTAAATACAGTTCTAACATCTTTTTAAATATGTATTGGTATCGCAAGAACCCTGTGTCACATAGGTTGATAAGAGAGTATTTTTCTTTCAATAGATCTATGTCTATTTATTTCTGTAGAACTGATAGATAGCTAAGTACTGACTGCTAGATGTATAGATAGTGTAGAACTGGTAGATAGCTAAGTACTGACTGCTAGATGTATAGATAGTGTAGAACTGGTAGATAGCTAAGTACTGACTGCTAGATGTATAGATAGTGTAGAACTGGTAGATAGCTAAGTACTGACTGCTAGATGAATAGTTGGTGTATATTATTTATATTTTTGTTTAGAACATTCATGTCATTCTAAACTTCGATAAAATAAAAGCGGCCCTACAATAGTTTAGATGCCCTACATGGATGCCCTATATAGTATAGTTGCCTTTAAATAGTATAGTTGCCTTGCATAATATAGATGCCCTATATAGTATAGTTGCCTTGTATAGTATAGATGCCCAAAAAACTCAAAAATACTTTACTTTTTTTTATTGATGCCTTCATAGTATAGATGTCTTATATTGTGTAGATGCTCTACAAACTTAAAATGGCCTTTTTTTTATTGATGTCCTCAATAGTATATAATCGCAATTTAGTAGTGATACTTTACATTGTACAGATGCCCCACAAAGTACAGAAGCCTCCCCCCCCCCATATTACATATGCTCCACCTAGTACAGATGCCACACATAGTATATATATATGCCCCATATAATTTAGATGTACTGCATAGTATGTCTGACTCCCTGGTCACGCGGTATGCGCGCTAGACTGTATGCGCGCTGGACTGTCGTTCGGACATCTCGATGGTCCCGGGTTCATATTCTGCCAGCAGCCATCCCCAGTCGTCCTGCGGGAGGTTTGGACTAGGAAGTAAACTATCTTCAACTCTGAAGGAACATCCGAAACATGTCAAACATTTGACAAACATTTCACTTCTGTCCTACACTCAACCAAAATGTTTCATTTTGTACCTACCATGACAATCAACAGAAATTAAGTCCAAGACGAAATGTAAAAATAAGTCCTAAGTCCTAGTCTTAATCCAATCCCACAACTCAAATGTCTTCACTCGTAAACGCTGGGCACACCGATCACACACACACACGCGCAGACACACCCACACACTTATGTATACACACCTATAGCTTCAAAATACCTGAAGAAATTTTTTAAAAAAAGTATATTGTAGTTTTGGTGACAGAAAAAAAAAAAAAAACAGCGCGGGGAGGGCGGGGCTGGTACGGCTGCGGGTGACATACGATGCGGAACGCATTGAATAGGAAACACGTCTGCGGGGGGAAGTCGATCCATAACGGGCGACAAATGTACGTTTACCCCTTTCGTTAGGCAGTTTCCAAATGAGCCCGGGGGTTGTTGCTGTGTTTGGACTAAGGGGCCGCTTTGAACAGTGAAGTACTATACTGAATGACCAACATGATCACTTGAACGTGGCACTAAATAACTAGTTATGTAAAGTAAGAGTGAACAAATCCCCAAATCCTGTGTAGCATATATTAAGTTTTAATTCCTTAAAGACTTGCACCACTAGGCTTAGCTGGTTTGGTTATAGTGTAAGACATGACTCTCTTTCAAAAATCATACTTCATGGTGCAGTGGAGGGAACATGAAGAAAGGGTCGTCCAAAGAAAGGCTGGCTGAACAGTATAAAAGAATGGACCCAACTCTTTCAATATCCTGCTAAGAACAGCTACTGACTGAGATATTTGGCTACGCGAACTGTCGCAGCCCTGCTATGACGTAAGTTAAGGGACAGATGATGATGAATGTCACAGTTTTACTTTCAGAGGCGTAGTGGCTAAGTGGTTAAGCGCCTGGTTTCTGAACCTGGAGTTCTGGGTTCAAATCTAGGCGAAGACTGGGATTTTGAATTTCGGGATACTTAAGGCGCCCCTGAGTCCAACCAACTGTGATGGGTACAGGATTTTAGTTAAGGAAAGTAAAGCCAATTAGTCGTTGTCCTGGCCACGTCACCCTGCTCGTTACCGTTGGCCATAGAAACAAATGGCCTTAACATTATCTGCCCTATAGATCGCAAGGTCTGAAAGGGGAACTTTCCACTTTGCTTAATTTCAAAACAAACTTGATTAAAGTCTTTTCGTACTATGGATTGAGAGTCCTTTGACTTTGTAGATAAAGAAACGCAAAACCTTTTGGCTACAATAAGTCTGGTCTATGGCTGCCTGTAGATGTTAATACACATATGAACATCAGAGATAAGGGATTGGTAAGTTGAACGCAGAGTTTAAGCACTATCAATACCGACAACTAAAATAAGAAAACTATAGAAACAATAAATAGATTCTCCCCCTAAGCTAAATGTACTTTAAAAGAAAGACATGAAATGAATATGCCAAAGCTACACATTTTATCGCATTGATATTTTGCACTCTAGCAAGACAAAAGCTACACCCGTTTTTGTTTCCAAATTTTTTTTTCATAAAAAATAAACCATTTATACAAATATTTAGTTTCAATAGTAAAAAAACAATAACAAGAAACAAACAAACGCGGGAGACTGTAGCGCCAACAAGAAATGCATCGATAATTTTCCATCCTCCAGAGTATGTTCTTTTCTTTCTTCTCTAGTAAAAAGAAAAGTATTTATGTAACAAAATTAAATGTTTTATGTTATACGAGCTAATATTTTGTAAGCTTTCTTTGAGTCTCCGCTGATTGGCCTGCAACCTTCGTGATAGCTCCCCAGCTGACTATTTCCGAGGCCATCAGCTATGCTAGTGAGGGCAAAATGGCGCTAGAGTTGATCTTTAAAGTGCTGCCTCTGTTACTGTGTGCTCCATGACCAACAGCCCCTGGCTTGAAATCAGAATTGGCGGTTATAAGCTGGCAAGTGTTGGAACTTTTAAACACCTCGGAGCTACGGACGAAGAGACCGAGCCTGATCTACTGGGCAGAACTGTACAATCCACAGCAGCACTTGGAGGCGCGGAGGCTGTGTGGTAAAACGCTTGACTTCCGAAGACAGAATACGTCCGGTGTGTATTCATGAAAAGGGGGATGTCTTTCATTATCTTTATTCAGCATTTGTGAAGAGCGTCAGAAACTTATTTTAACTTTTCGGGCACTACTGTGTTTGACCATATGTAGATTGTTTTAATCTTAAGCAGCCTGTTAACTGTAGCACCACCGTTTTTTTTTCAACATGTGTAGCCTGTTTAACTGTAGCACCACCGTTTTTTTTCAACATGTTTAGCCTGTTTAACTGTAGCACCACCGTTTATCAACATGTGTAGGCTGTTTAACTGTAGGTCCACTGTTTTTCATAATGTGTTGCCTGTTTAACTGTAGCGTCACAGTTTCTCATCATGGGTAGCCTGTTTAACTTAAACATCACTGTTTTTTTAGCATGTGTAGTCTGTTTAACTGTAGTGCCATTATTTTTTACTATGCATAGCCTGTTTAGCCGTTGCACCACTGATAATTTCTGACCAGGTTTAGCATGTTGTGCCATAATATCACTGATTTTTTATCAAGTGTAGCATGTTGAACTGTAGCAACACTAAGTATTTTTATCAGATATAGTCAATAAATGGCTTACGAGAGAATAGAACGCATTTAGTTTGTTTAGGGAAAAAAATTCAGTGTCTAATTATATTATATATATTATTATATTATATATATTATTATATTATATTAATTTATATTAAACGATCTCTTCTAACTCTCGTGACACAATAAAGTAATTTGCAGTATTATAAAACTCCCTCTTTTTTACCTACTTCTTGGTTTAAGTATTGAACCTAATATACCAGGCATTGACCGTTTGGTTTCAAGTGAGCAGGTCACAGCTGCGGCTTCCACGCAAGTTTTATGATTATATAATTCTGTTTGTAGCCTTAATACGTATTAAAAGGCTTGGATTAACGTAAGCGAGACCCGTGGGCTGGGTCCTGTTTTCGAGACATCTACCCACATTGTAAGCACATTGTGAGAACTCATATTTGATCGGTTTAGGAATTTAGATCACAAGACCAAACTGATATAAGAGATTTTTACTACAAACTAAACAATGTCAAGGACGTGAAATTAAATTTATAATTTACCGACTAAATAAAAGTTACAAAGAGAATAGCTTTAAAAATGTGATTCTTCGATACTACAACGTAAGCACCATACCTAGTCACATTATTAACATTAATATCACATACCTATATCTAGACTGGAAAACAAAGACCTATTCGATCGTTGTGTACGTAACACTTTCTCAAACTGTAAGGGAAGTCGCCCTGAAACTTGGAAAGTCGCTCTTTTCTGTCTTAGATAAGTAATGATCTTTAGTTTTCAAAGTTTAGAAGTAATGCAATCCCATTTTTGCAGATTTTAAATAGAACGTGCTATTACCACAGAACTATATATTCACGCAATTTTTGTGAAATAAAGCTATTTCCTGTTAGTTCCATTAAGATAATACTTCGAAAATGCTAGATCTAAATAATTCAAGCCTGTTTATTTTAATAACCCTATGACTTTAAGTTCCTATGTACTTCCTATGTCCTAAAACAAACAGAAATATAAAAACTGTGTAACGAATAGATTATCTTAAACTGTTAAGCCTGACATTGCAATCAATGAATCAATTCAAAGCTCTTATTAACAAGACGTCTTAGATTAAACACGCCTAGGACCTAATTATCTTTTCAGTTTGAAAAGGAGGGGGGGGGGGGGGGGGGGGCTGAATGATAAGACAAGTGAAAGATGAAAGTGAAAAAACAAAACAAAAAAAAAAACAAAAAAAAAAAAAAACCACAAGTGATAATGGAATGGCCAGCAATGGATTGTGATTAAATAATAAATAACACGGGGGATCACTCGCTGTCAAGGGTGGTAATTTATTTCAAATATCACACAGGATTGCTAAATAATTGTTTTAAAGTTTTATGTTAGAGGTAATGGAACTTTTGTTTTAGTTAGATTACACACAGAATGTGAGATAAAGGGTGGTGTGTATGTGTGTGTGTGTGTGTGTGGTGACGAGAGACAGAAGAAAGAGTGAGAGAGAGTATGGGAACGAGTGACAGAGTGAGTGAAAGAGTGAGTGACAGAGTGAGTGAAAGAGTAAGTGATAGAGTGAGTGAAAGAGTGAGTGAAAGAGTGAGTGAAAGAGTGAGATTTCAAGGGAAAGTGAAAGAAAGAAACCCAACTATTTCCCAGCGAGATGAAGAATTTACGATAAGGGAGAAGAATCTATATATATATACGAAACCTGAATTGGTTGGTTAGAATTCTTTCCCTTTAGTTTGTATTTTTGTTTAAAGAAAAGGTATTACAAAATGTAGTTCAAAGGTTAGGTGGTGGGGTAGAAGATATTCAAATGGCCTTACAGGGTGGCGAAAGGGGCAACCGACATTGGCAGCGCCTTAAGAGGGAGGGGAGACGAAAAAGAAAATCTTTTGTCAATGTCAGTCCATCATACAAATTTTCGTGACCTTGACATGACACTCTCCCAGGGCACCACTGCTAACGCCGCCTTTGGAGGGTATATTTGTGCTGGTTTCAGTGGTGCACACGAGGGGGAGGGGAGTAGGCGAAAAAGATTTTTCTCATTTTTTTTACTTTTTAATAATTTAAAAATCAATTGTAAAATTCCATTGATGTATTTTAATAAATAGTATGTAATGGTCCGCGGCCTTCGTTTGCATATCACTGATCTAGTGTATTGGATTCAGATCTATGTCAAACATGGCGAGATGTGCCAGTAACACGTTTTAATTTTACACGAAAACGAAAGTAGGGCTACTTTACATACCTTAGGTTCACCGCTAGTCTCCAAGGAACATTTAGGCCAAGTTTTATTAAGATTGGTCTAACGGTTTCGATTTTTATTCGGGACATACATACCCGTAACAGCACCTAACATAACCTTATTAAAAAATTGTATTTTAAGATTTTTTTTCAGTGCATTATCGAGAAAACCATTGACAACTTAAAAGTACTTTTCATCACAGTATACAATGGATTCTTGGTTGGAATTAGTACAACAGTATGCGTGTGGGCGCTTCTATGAGTCGTCCATTGTTTGCATTCAAACAACCGCCTGGCGTGCTGATAGGTAGAATAAAGGAAGTCGCAAAACACAATACCCCACCTCTGTGGCGGAGAGCACTGGCAGTTAGTGTGGGAGTGTGTGGGGGAGATGCCCACACACCATGTCAGCCAGCCTTTGCTGCCATTATGACAACTTAATATCATATGACAGCCGCAGATTAGTCAGCGTCACAGGGGTTTTTCTTGCTTGATCCCCTGGCTAGCTTTACTGACTCCTTCCGATCATGTTCCCTAATGGTCATTGATCAGGGTTGGTGATGTATCGGCAGAGAATGAGACCATAAGCGTAGCGCGTGAATGGAATGGGGAAAAAGGGGACGGGAGGTAATCACAATAATACAAACACATATGGCAAAGTGTTGCACTTGGTAGGATCCAGTTCAGAAGACATTTGTCAATTTTTTTTTAACCCTATTGCCACTAGTGTAAACCTATTGGTACTTGTCTTTTTATGTTTTAAGAAGTACAGTGAGTTATAGGTTAAAAATATAGAAATCAATTAGGTCCTTTTTGTCGCTATTAAGAAATTAAGGGAAAATGTCTATATCACTAATGTACACGATGCCTATATAATAATCCAATAATAATAATGGTAAACTTTTAAAATAATAGTCTCTAAACAATTGGGCAAGATGGGAGCTTAGAAAATAAAGCAAGATTTATCAGTTTCTAAACATAAGTGATCGCAGCAATTACGATTTAAATATTTTGCCGGTAATAAGATAATTTTTTATTGATCCAATCAAATGGCAATTCAGTATTACTACAATTGACAACCTCAGCGTAACTACTGTACAATAACAATATAAATGCAAATACGAACAACATTCACACAGGAAAAACATACACACTCACTATCAGCGCTTTTCTGTGTACTTCTCGATGACGACAGATGATCTTGTAACATTCTGACCGAAAGTTAAATGAAGGAGTTTTGACATCTTTCTGTTTTAGTTCAAATGGAAAGGAGACGACCACTTCGTTCAGATCTTATGTAGCAGTGGTTTAATGGGTGCAGGTTGTCTTTAAGAATCGTGAGTGTTTTGGAAAGGCATCTTTCATAAAAAAGCTCTTCAAGAGATGGCAGCTGTGTTCGAGTGATATACGATGCTTTTTTAATTAGTCTGTTTAGTCTAAGTCTTTGTGACAGTGAAGTATTACCATACCAGCAGGTGATGGTAAAGTTAATTGTTGCTGTATAAAAAAGTTTATTTATTGTTTTGTCGATGTTAAATTTCCTTAGTTTTCTAAGATAGAAAATACAATACAATTTCGAAGATTAAAGATGTGTAAATTTTTACATGACTATGTAAACGCAGTTGCGCCCTGTATATTTTTTAACATCTGATGCAGCCGTTGTCTATTTAAGTTCTCAGCAAACCACTTGTGGTGTAAGAACTTCATCATAAAATAGTTCAGCATAGATGACATATATATTATAACTTTTATATAGCGCTACTTTCATGCTTATAGCATGCTCAGAGAGCTTTTGGTCCAATCTCATTTGTGGACCAGTGGGAGGGAGGGGGTATCTAGGAGTTAGTTTTCCGTGCTGCCTTTAGGAATGAAATTTCAGCTACCGTCGCCTCAGCGTGGCACCTCCGTGGAAACGTCTGCCAGAGGAGACAGACAGGCTAAGAACGGTAGCACACATAGCTCTCAGTGGGCTACCACACGTACGGTCGAGAGACTGTATACTGCACGTGGTAGGGATGTAACAAAGGCTCGCTAATCAGGCCAACCCCCCCCCCCCCCATCGATTCGTTCCCTAACGGGGGCCATACGCGCTGTGATGGACCCTCGCACGGGTTCGATGGGACATTATAGGCATACGAAAGGCCCCCCACGCGGCTCGGCCTCCGGCCTCGCACGGGAGGAGGAACTTGTGCTTGGCTCAAGGGGGTCGTGTCCAGCGACATACCGGACGTGAATATATGATCGTTTCGGATAATGCGGGATTTCGGACAGAGGGATTGGTGAAGAGCCGGTGCCTCATCCTGGCCATGGATAAAAGCCTTTCCTTGGTCAAGAGGTCCTTTAATAGGGAACTGGACGTTCTCGGACCTTCAGGACATCTGTATCAGGCGCTCAGTAAACACAACTCTGCCTGAGTCGGGTGTCGAACCTCGAGCCCCCTTCTAGGTAGCCAAGCCAAGTTCAAGCGCACTTGGTTCTCGACCACGCTTCCCACACCCAGCAAACCACTTGTGGTGTACCAACCACATCATAAAATAGATCAGCATAGGTGACATGTCAGAAAACCACTTGTGGTGTACCAACTCTACCAACCTTATCATACCAGAATTCAGCATAGGTGACAGGTGAACGAGATGCTTTTCTAACAATATTGGCGAACCATTCTCAATGCGAAGTACTGAGACCGTCTCGTTACATTTAGATTAGTTACTAGATATATATGCAAAGTTAAGATCTCTGCCAGTGAACTTCTGCACCCTGACTTCAAGTGAGACCAATCTGTATAGCAGGCCTGAACACTGACCTGCAACGTCACAGCCTATGGGAAGTGGAGACCAATAGGTAATTGCCACGTCACAGAGCTGTACGACGTAGCAACGAGCTATTGGTCTCGACTGCCCACAGGTTGCAACCAGGGGTGGACTGACAGTCAAAATCGGCCCGGGCATTTTAATGCAATGCGGCCCACAATTTCTATATCATATGATGGGCATCCATTTCTAGGTCTACCTGTCCTCAAAGTCATTGTGTCAAGTTTGATAATGTATTAATATGCATGTATACAGTGAACTCTACATCTTTATTAGAAATATAGGCCTTATGTTACTTGTTAATCGCTAAGGATGAAGCCTACTAGTAGCACAGTCTACATATGAAGGCTATTACATTATTTCGGAAAGTGTGTTAAATTAAAATGGTATTACACTGTAGAGTCTGTGAAAGATTTGTTTTTGAACACGACGCCCTGAGGACCTTTTTACAAGGGAATAGTCTAAAACCTTGAACAATTCTTACGTGCCTTAGTGGCATCGATGCGGCCATTTCGGTTGGTCTACCGGCCCATTTGCGTACCGGCCCACCGGGCATTAATCCAAATGCCCGTATAGCCAGTCCGCCCCTGGTTGCAACGTCTCAGGTCAGTGTTCAGGCCTTCTATAAAAGTTGGTCTCGTTTTCAAGTCTTTTATTTAAACACATGTGTTTATGAGAATATATAATTCCTAATGACAGTCTGTTGCTCTATATTGTCACAGAAGGCGAATGTTAAACATCTTCCAACAGACGGTCCACGGAAACAAAAGGTCAGAATATCATATTGGTGTGCAACCTCGCTGCGCTGATGTTTTATGGATGAGAGTTATCACACTGACCGAAGAGTCATCGACTAGGGAAGATGAGTGGGGGCATGGGGGGGGGGGGGGGAGGAAAAAAAGGTGGGTGTGGAGGTGAGGGGTAACATGTGAAAGAGGCTAGAGGGATCATATCACATGCGCCTCCTGATGAGAGATAGAGCGTCCGATGATAAAAGGCCAGGTTTCCTTTGAGACTGTGACATCTTTACCGATACTAGAGTTGCCAGTTGGGACATGCACTTCCCGCAACAAAAAAAAAAAAAAGGTGGGGGGAATGAAAGGGGAGGGGAGTTGCTGCATTGAAAATTACAATGTTGATTATCATTTTATCTTGCTGCGTAGCGTGAAGGAGAGGGGGGAGGGTGAACACAATATAATGATATAGGAGAAATCAAACTTGTGCAACAATAACCAAAAAAAACCAACTCTCGAACTACTTTCCTACCTTTGGTTGACCGAAAAAAAAAACCGAGTTTGTTTTAGTCATTATGATATGAACGGCTTTGTACACTGAAGACACAATAGTTAAAGACACAGTAGTTAAAGAGACTGTAGGAGAGTGTTAAAAGTCGGAATCCTAAAAGGAATTAATTTCCTTGAAGGGTAACATGCAGTGGCATATCTAAGGTGGGGGGGAGGGGGGGAGAATTTGAAGATCCCCCTGGCCCCCACTTGAGGGGGGCCCCCAAATGAGTGTCCGAAATTTAATTTTAAATAAATTAAATATAGTTCGTCCATCGTGGTTCGATGATGACCACTTTGTCATCCAGGAGGCTGAGGGCTTTTCACGTTGTTAAATAAGTTAGTGACCCTGCTGTTTGCATTCCACACAGATTATTAAAACTTTCCACGCGGAGTTGCTCTCAATTTCAAGGAGTAACTTCCATAGCGCTGACTAGTGCCGTGTTACTCTCAGGAAGTAACCTGGTAGTTTTTTTCTTCACCCTTATTATATAAGAAGACATCTGATAAGAGCACTGAAAACAGAGGAGACCAATGGACGTGTCGAAGAAAAGTATCAAGTTCAAGTGAAGCAACCTGGAGTTGGTTTCACCAAATGGAAGAAACCTGAGAGACTGAAAGAACATGAAGAAAGAGTCCACCACAGACAAGCTTTTTTGAAGTGGAAGTTAGAAGAAGAAAAGCTAATGGCAGAACCAAATGAACTGGCACATATGTTTCATGCGCAAATTTTGTTAAAAAAATCAGCAGTATTGGACAGATATTCGGAAGCGTGTAGCAGCAGTTATTAAGTACTTTGCAAAAAAAATGGACACTAAAAGCAGTTCACAGAATCTTTTCCCTCTGCGCCCAATTAATATAGTTCAGAAGAAAAAACAAACGTCTGGACTGCACATAGGGAAGTTGCTGAAGAAATTAAAACTATTTCATGCTTTCTGCAAAATGATGAGAAACGGACGAAACTGATCACCTAGTCCTAAAAGCCAAAAAAGGTACATGAATGCTATGGAGTTACTGTAATAAAAATAACCAGAAGAAAGAAAAGACTTTTACGGAAAGTTCTTTTCTTTTGAGGCTTTGAATAAGAGATTGACCCTTTACAAAACAATCTGATCAATTAGATAACACAAGGCAACACAATTTTTGTGTCTCTGAAATAACTATGATTTCCTGTTAGCTTATACATCCGAATGATCAAAAATAGTATTTGTTTTTCCAAAAGTTTGGGTTTGTGGTCAGGACATTGATAGTTCAGATCACGTATTGGATAGCATTATACAACGTTTAAAATACATGTAAGACTTATAATACACTTATGATGTTTGACAAAGTCTTCACAAACATGGTCCATACAGATGAATAAAAGTCAAAAATTGCATGTTCTTTTAGACTGACGATTATAGACTAAATCACTATCACGGACTAGGCCCCAGATATAGTCCCCCATCATATTCTCGGTATACTGTCCTTGGTATCGACGTTCAAATTCCTTCAGGTCTTGATGGAACCTTTCTCCTTGTTCCTCTGAGTATGCTCCCATATTTTCCTTGAAATTACGCAGATGAGCATCTAGGATGTGAACCTTTAGCGACATTCTGCATCCCATAGAAGGATAGTTACTCACAAGTGTCTCCACCAGCTCCACATAATTCTCGGCCTTATGATTTCCAAGGAATCCCTGAACAACTGCGATGAAGCTGCCCCAAGCTGCCTTCTGGATGTCTGTGAGACTGTTAAGAAATTGCTGAGACTCCATTATTTTCTTTATTTGTGGTCCCACAAAGATCCCAGCTTTCACTTTTGCCTCTGACAACTTGGGGAAGAATTCTTCTAGGTATTTCACAGCTGCCGACTCTTTACCCAGAGCTGTAACAAACTGCTTCATGAGCCCCAGCTTGATGTGCAAAGGAGGCATTAGAACTTTCTTAGGATCCACTAGAGGCTCCCACTTGACATTGCTACTCCCAATGGTAAAGTTGGTCCGTTCTGGCCAATACCGACGATGGTAGTGTTGCTTGGTGTCTCTGCTATCCCAATGACAAAGATAGCATGGAAACTTGGTGAAAACCACCCTGAAGACCCATTAAGAATGCCACCATCTTAAAATCCCCAAATACCTCCCAACCATACTGTTCATAGTTTAGAGCCTGCAGAAGCTGTCTGACGCTATTGTACTCCTCCTTAAGTTGTGCTGAGTGAGCCACTGGGATAGAAGGTAGCTGATTGCCATTGTGGAGAAGAACAGCTTTCAGGCTGCGGGAAGAACTATCGATGAAGAGACGCCAATCCTGTGGGTTGCAGGGTATCCCTATTGCATCGAACAGACCTTTCACATCAGGGCAGTAGCAAAGGTTATCATGAAGGGTGAAAAAGACTGAAAATCTTTGATGACGTTTTCTCTGACATGTAACTTGAACACTCTCCTCTAACAGGTTCCACTGTTTCAGTCGGGATGTCAGAAGCTCAGCTTTAGCTTTGGTGAGACCAAGATCTCTAACTAAATCATTGAGGTCATCTTGGTTAGGAAAGTGAGGTAATCCTTCATCATCCGCTTGAAAAAACATCAACATCCTCAGCATCACTAGCGATACTACTGTCTTCCGAGGGCAGTGTATTCTGCGGTGGTTTGGGAATGGGAAGATCAGGGGAATGTGGAACTGGGGCGATCGAAGAAGGGATATCAGGATAGAGCACAGCAGCTGCATTTTGACCAGATCGACGCTTTGATGGATCTACCATGCAAAAATAGCAGTTGTTCAGATGATCTGTAGGCTCTCGCCAAAATTCTTGGTATCGCAAACTTCATGCTTCTCTTCTCCCCCCTGAACCAACCTTCTAAAGTCTTCTTGCAGCAGTCACAACTCACATGTGGAGCCCAAGATTTATCTAGATCTCCAACTGGCATGCCAAAGTAGGATTTATATGCTTCCTTCATTGTTGCTGATGTTGTCAAAGAATGTTTCTTCGCACGTTTCTTTATGAATTCGCCGCAAACATAACAGAAGGCATCTGTTGGATAGGTGCAACCTCTAGATGCCATATTCTACATAAAGTCAATGAAATCACTGATTTCAATCAACAATCAATATTCACAATGATTTTATCTGAAAAATCTAAAAAAATTCAGACATATATTTAAAGGTACAAAATCAATTCATACATGTAAATGCATATACACTGCAAAACAGAAAATGTTAGACAGCAGTTACAAAACCAAAGTTTTGCCTGAATAAATGAATTATAATTGGTGTTCTGGACCTAACAAACAAGAAAAGAACAATTTCTTGTAGGGAACAAGAAACAAAAATTTAATGTGTAATCTTTATATGACATCAGTTAGGCCAGGTTCACATCTAACTTCACATTCACTTTCACCTATCCTTTGGTCTGCTGATCCGTTGGGGCATTACACATGACCTGTCAACCTTCTTTCTCCACTCTTCTCAGTCATTTGCCTTTGATAGAATTTCATTCTGATATTCTTTCTAAAAATAAGGAAACCTGCCTTTTTACCTGCCTGGTGGGACCACTTCGGGGGCCGATTTTGAGTTTTGTGTTTCCACACAAACCTTCTTTGTAACATTGTTTTATTATATAATTAAACAGATTTGATTTTCATTTTAATGGAGAATGCATTGGCTACACAAGTGTTATAAATAGAATAAATTATTCAAGAAATTATTTTTTATGACGTTTAAACTAAATAAATAAATAAATCTACAAATAAATAAATCAACTCGAATCCAAAGAGTAGTTCCTAGTAGAACTAAAGGAAACTCTTGTGTTCCCTGAAAACTTAGACAAGATCTACGGTTCTATGTTAATCGGCAAAATGGATGTATTTAAGTCAGATGTGCAAGATCAGGGCTTCACTAAGCCCAAGTCGAAGGGGCGCCTTGTAAAGATGTTCGATAACGCCAAATTGTTCCCCCACTGCAATTGAGTATCAGTCTATTTCTTCTGTCTGACCTTCACGCCCTCGTCGTTACTAACCAACATTGCCTCTCATAGAAGACTTGCTTAACAAGTCAACACGTTAGTCCACACCTACTTATCTTTAATCTTTGCATTATACAAACAAATAGTCAAAACACAACAAGGTAAAACAAAACAAAATTAGTCTAAACACAAGGTAAAAAAAAGAAAGTTTTGACCAGTGGTCCCCAGACTTTTAAGACCAAGGAGCCATTCAAATTTTCAACATGTGTATCACCAAGGAAATACTTTTTCTTCTTTTTAGCATAAGGCTTTCCTGCACTCTGATCACAAGTTTCGAGTGGTCAGAAAGTGTCACGGGCAGGATATGATCCGCGAGCCGTGGGCTTAGCATCACTGGTGTAGACCTTTCTAAAAAGGCTAGATATTCTATCATTGTTTTCATAGCAACATTAACGGAGGGAGGAGCGATCGCATAAGCCATGGCACACAGAACACGAGTTTACCGTCGCGTGCTGTAAATGTTGTCACGTGATCGCGGCGATTTTAGTTTTCATTATTGCTTTTTTTTTTCATAAAGTAAAGGGGGGGGGCGGGGAGGGGGGGGGGGAGGATATGGGAGGGTCCGGTGGCATCCTTTCTCATTCAGCTGCTGTGGTGGCTGCTGTGTGGTAGCTCTGAACATGGGTGGGTAGGAAGCGGGATGAAGGGACATGTGTGTGTGTGCGTGAGTGCGCGTATGTCTATAGATTGGAATGGGGAGAGGGAGAAAGAGAGGGATAACAGGGCGTCGCGAGTGCCTGCCGCTGCTGCCTTACTGACATGGTTTGATCTAATTGGAATGACTTTACACTCGCCAGCAAATTTAGTGCCGCACTGTTGATTTGTGATCTTTCAGTCTAGTTCTAGTTTGAAAGTTCAAGGGAAACTACTCAGGGAAATCACTTGCCTAACAGAGTAATGTTTTCTTATTTCTCTTTCCTATTATTTCTTCAGTTTTTGTTTTGATTTGTTTTTAAAATATAAATTTAGTACTAGTTTACAGTTCATTGAATCACTTCTACCCACATATACACATAGATAGTCACGCATATATTTATCATATATTTTTCAAAGTGCTTTTGTTTCTCTCCTTCACACTAGTTTATAGATATATGCATAAAAACATAGTAATATATCAATTTTCTAAACATTATGCCATTCGAAAAGCACCAAATTTATATCACAAAATTTTATTAACATAATAAAGCAGTTGAAATTATAAAAAATGAGAACAGAATGCTCCACAAATTTTTTTTTCTTAAACATTGAAAAACAAGCAAAGAAAGCCTATATATAGTGTAATTGTATCAATTAGTTTAGATCAGTCATGTAATTAAATTTGTAATAGATCTAGACAAGCAATAATAAATCTGTGCGTTTAGAAATATTTTTACTTATGTTGTTTTTTTTTTTTAAGCGCAGTTTCACGCTTTTAGCTTTCTCAATGCTTCATGATCCCATCTGTCGTCTGGACCAGTTGGGAAAAAAGAAAGGGGTCGGAAGTAAGAAGGGGGATATCTGAGTTCTGAGTGTATGTTACCGTGATCGCTTTTTAAATGCATTTAATTTTTTTTTTACGATATATGACTTGAATTCTAACTGAAAGGCCCAAGCCTCCTCAAACTAATATGCTAAACACTGAGCCAGCGAATCACTTATGAAAATAACAGGCTTTTTTTTTTTAGTTATCTATTTATTACTAATAGATTATTAATTGGTTAATTTTAAAAAATTATATTGATTTTTGTTTTGTCAGCTAGAAATAATAATTGCGCCAAATTTCATCTTGATCCGTATTTTCTGAATCGGACAGTGCGTAAAACATACGTCATCAGCCGCCAGCGCGTAAGACATACGTCATCAGCCAGCGTGTAAGACATACGTCATCAGCCAGCGCGTAAGACATACGTCATCAGCCAGCGCGTAAGACATACGTCATCAGCCAGGGTGTAAGACATACGTCATCAGCCAGCGTGTAAGACATACGTCATCGGCCAGCGTGTAAGACATACGTCATCGGCCAGCGCGTAAGACATACGTCATCAGCCAGCGCGTAAGACATACGTCATCAGCCAGCGCGTAAGACATACGTCATCAGCCAGCCCGTAAGACATACGTCATCAGCCAGCGCGTAAGACATACGTCATCAGCCAGGGTGTAAGACATACGTCATCAGCCAGCGTGTTAGACATACGTCATCAGCCAGCGCGTAAGACATACGTCATCAGCCAACGCGTAAGACATACGTCATCAGCCAGCGTGTAAGACATACGTCATCGGCCAGCGCGTAAGACATACGTCATCAGCCAGCGTGTAAGACATACGTCATCAGCCAGCGCGTAAGACATACGTCATCAGCCAGCGTGTAAGACAAACTTCATGCGATTATTTATTGGTAAGTTTATTATATGGACATCTAGACCTAAAGTTTTGATTTGGAACTCTTAAGATCTAGTCTAGATTTACTTCTAGATCTAGAATCAAGATGTAATCTATATTAGATTTACGTAAAAATATATGCAACGCTTATAAACTTCAATCAAATTGAAGCAACTTAAAATTTACTATTTCGCATAATGACCGTTCTACGGCTGATTACAGCAAGTAGGCTCTAGATTACGATTTGTAAGTCTCTAGCAAAATTTACATTTATTTTTTGCTTTGAAAAATTATACCGGTCAAACTAGAGTTCTCTCCTCCTATGTGGCCCACGAGCTAGTAATTATTTTCTCAGCTATATACATCAACTGTTAAATTTGTTGGAAAATCGTTAGAAACGTATTTTGTGATCAGCTGTCCGCCCACTCTCCACGAAAAAATAACCTGAATAGAGCTATTGTAAAAAAAATTTAAATATTCAACTTCTTTTCAAAACGTTTTAAAACATCAATATTTCCTTTTAATTTCCCTTAAATTCTAAGACATCCGGATCACATGACAGCATGAGGAACATAAAACATGAGTCAATATTGCAATGTTCTATTGTTTAATTAAACGTTCTGGTCACAGACAGAGACTTGACTGATGAATGTCGCCCACGACTTTCAAGAATTTATCAACAGAAGCCTATCGATCATGACTTTTATGTTTTTTTACATTCACTTGTTGTGGGAGCTAGATTCGGTGTCATGTCATGTTTAAGCATTATAAGGTCTCTCTGGCCTACGTGTTTCTCTGTCTCGCCAGGTGTCTGAAGCTGGACATGACCTTCAGAACTTTACACGTAGTTGAAAACAAACTCTTCTGGTTGATTCAGGCAACCAATTCCATGCTCTAACAGGGTCTAACTGAAAGAATAAGTACTTGAAAAAACTGGTCCTAGCATATGGACAAGAAAAAGTGCCTCTATATTTTTTGTGTATCTTTTTGAATATTTTATAAGGCTTTGTTTTGTATTTGTACATGATGGTTCAGTGTTTCCTGTATTCTGGCTACTTTCATTTTGAGTCTTCTGTCATGACGAGTCTCTAAATTGACCAATGGCGTTACACAAATGTGAATGTTCGTTTGTTACAAATCTCTCGTGAGCACCATCATAGGTTAGCATAAAGGGGACTCATATTCTAACGCTGGTCTAATGAAGGTAATAGTGGATCGTAGTTCTATGTACTTGTTTGATTTGTAAACATTTCTTCTAATAAACCCTACTGCTTTGATTTTTAAAAAATTCTTCACTATCTGGATTCCATAATAACCTAGTTCTGAATTTTTAAGGGCAAACATCCCTTTTATCTCAAAGGGTTATTATCATTACCACTGTGATAGCTATTACCTTCCTATCGTGAGGGCGCAGTGTCTTCAACTAATGATTATCCTATTTCTATCTCCAAAGCTGTAATCATTCTAGCTTCAAGAATTTTGAATTTTTCTTAGAGCTAATCTAAGTGTTATCCCAATGTAAGCAAGTCAGACCTTCTGTTCCAGTAAACCGCGTTACACGAGGGTGTCATGTGGCCAGCACAAAACGACTAACCGCCTTTAATTTAATAATTTACTGACTAATGTCAGGTACCCATAAGAGGCGTTCGAGGATCTGAAATTAAAAATCCCAGTCTTCACCAGGATTCAAACCCAGAACCGCCCAGCTACCCCTCCTACTGTCATCCAATGTCCAATAGGTTATTAATTTCCCTGCCATGTCGAAAAGGTTATTGCCTTTAAATGTCCCAGAAGGTTTTTGTCCTCTACTTTCCAAGACATTTTATACCTCTTTAAATCCTCAGCCTTGACATTATTTGGTTATAAGCTCATTTCCACAATCCCAGAAATCTAAAAACCTAGTCCGTACCAAATAACTTCCTTTTGTTCTTGAAAGTTCTTTAAACAACTGATCTAAATATATAAAAGTCACCATGACAGAGCCAAAAGTGCTAGTTTCTGTACTCATGTGTTGCTTATTTACAAAGAATCTTGGCTACCGGCGTCTGATCAAGAGAGCCTGCAAAAAAAAGCAGTCAGAGACTGAAACACTACGCTTGCGTTATAAAAACCCACTCAGTGTGACAAATTACATCGGGATGTCAATATTTATGCTCATGGCTTCCTGTCACGTGGTCAGCTTGTCATGGGCCACGAAACTTTGATACATAGCGAC
Organism: Biomphalaria pfeifferi; assembly: GCA_030265305.1. NCBI lineage: Eukaryota > Metazoa > Mollusca > Gastropoda > Planorbidae > Biomphalaria > Biomphalaria pfeifferi. The sequence continues at coordinate 3,223,889 of JASAOG010000048.1, forward strand.
TTTTCTCACTGTAAGGCTAGTCCACAGACTAGAGTTTGTCAATGTTTCGTAAGTCTATTCTCTTTATAGGCAATACTGATTAAAAGAAGATACTTAAAATATAAATTATATAAAGAGGCTAAATAGAAAAAGGAATGTAGGTGATTTGAACCTTACTATTGCATTCAAACCACGCCCAGCACCAGAGGCGTAGTGAGGGAGGGCAAGGGGGGAGGCACGATGCCACGAGCGCCACCCTCGGGAGGTGGGAGGCGCCACATGCAGAAAGGCACCATAAAATTATTGTGTATATTTCAGTTAGGTAATACATTCTAAGTTTAAAATCATAATTAAATGCCTTTTTATTTATGGTGGAAGGGGGGGGGGCGCCAATACATTTTGTGGCCTCGGGCGCACGTTTTGCTCACTAAGTCTCTTCTCAGCACTTGACACTGCGCTATTTCTCCATCTTACTTTCTCTTCTTTATCTCTCTTTCTGTCTTCCTTTCCTAAAACAACGTAAACCGGATCTTAAATATCAAAATGTAAACAAAGAGCAGATTACTCTGATTACTTTAAGTAGGAAAATCCGCAAAGGGGAAAAAAAACGACAGTAGACACACAGTAGACACACACACACGCACACAAACACTGAACTGACGACACAATGTCCCAGACACTACATCCACATATTCATATTTGCAGATTACTATTTACATTGAATACAATTAAGAAAGTAATACACAACACTTGTATGTAACTAGATCGAATTATTATGCGTGACATTCTTCACCTTAATCAAAATTAAAAAGCAATTACCTGGTCTGTTACCACTCATTTCACAATTAGTCGCAGCAGAAACACTCACCTGCATATTTATATTTCATTAGATACTTACACAATACTGTATTTATTGCTGTGCATCAAGATTAAAATTCTTATAACAATTTCTTTAAAAATTTGTTATAAAACTTCTTACACAATTTCTTTCATAATTAAATTATAAAAATTTCGTACACTTATGAAATGTATTATGTATAAATAAAAAGTATTAAAGACTATATTGGTTTTCTTAAAATTAGAATGTTTTTATTATTTAGTATAAAATTTGAATCAGTTGTTATAAAACAATAGTTGAACTATTTAATTCTAATGTTTCATAAGCAATATTTTGAACACCTGTTTCATTTGTACTTTTTTGCTAAACTTACATAAATATGATGAGTTATAGACGTAATATAATAGAGAAGATAATTAGCTAGTTCCTTCAGAAATATAATTACCCTAAAAATAAGTCCTAACCTTAATCTCCTGTAGTTCTACTATGGATGGCACAGGGAAGGGTGCAAACTAGGGACCATCCGATCAAGCTGAAATTTTTTCATAATTATTTCTTTTACCTGATAACACAAGAATCAATATGAAAAAATATTAACCAACTATTTAATAAACCATTGGTAGTTAATTTATTTGTTTGGCGTCTTGAATAAGGGAAAGAAATTTTACTTGACTGCAGTGGTGGGATAAGCTTAAATCATTCCACTTTATAGGTCGCAGCTTGAAAGTAAGTTTGAAACAAACAATAGATAACTATACAATCTTAGATTTTTTTATAAGCACTTCAATAGAAGAGTGGTTAGTATGTCGGCTTGACGAGGCGAGATCTGTCGTCATAAGCGTATTCCACACGGCCAGGAGCTATACGTTAGATCTTAGTGCGGCATGTAAATATGACGTCATATTTGATGGCAGAATGATTGTTGAACCACAATGACATTGACGCACTAACCACTAGAGATTGGTGTGAGTCATGACAGGCGCGTCTAGCAACCACAAATTACTTTCTTCTGTAGAGACATTGACATTTGCAAATGATAACGCCAATAATGTGTAGATTTATTTTAACCTGTAGCGCTGTCCCATTCATGTCACATTCCTAATGTCAATCTAAAATATCAAAAGAGCATGCCAGCTGTAACAAGTCATTGTTAGTCGGACTACAAACTTAAAAATACCTTGGTGTTATAACAAATGAACAGCCATTGTGAGATCTCCATATTATTAGCAAAATAAATAAAAATTAACAAACCATTCAGGTTTATCAGATCAAATCAAACAAGCAACTAAAAGTGAAATATAATATGATATTATATAATATAATTTTTGGTGTAATGCACAAATTGTAAGACAAATTTCCATACGGACAATAAAGATTATTATTATTATTATTATTATATAATATAATATAATATATAGCACAATAAAAACAACACAAGATAAAAAAAATTTACAAAGAGTATTAGATGGGTTACAGAAATAGGAATAAAACTGGAGCATGTCTTTCCACCCAGTCCAACTCAAGAAAACATGAAGAAACTGGAACAGACACAAAATAGAGCAGTGAGAGTCATAATAAACGAATATTTACATTTGACTAGAGTAACACCTTTAGTAAAATCACTAAATTTAGAAAGCCTTCAAGAGAGAAGACTCAAATGTAAAGTAGCAATTATACATAAAACACTGAACCATTCCTCATCCCATATGCTAGGACAAATGTGTACAAATACTCCTTCTTCCCTAGTGCTATTAGAGCATGGAATGGGTTGCTTGAGCTAGCCAGGAAAACCAGTGACTTGGCATGACACGAAGGATGTAACTATCTTCTTTCTTGAAGTAACGTTTGTATTATATAAGATAAAATAAGATAAGAAATGTTATTTCGCCTTGGTTAGACCAATATTAGAATATACATCATTGGTTTGGGATCCCCAACTCAGAGAAATATAAAAAGCCAATACGAGTTATAAATAAATCTGTGAGATTTGTAAAAAAAACAAGCATTCACATTGGACTAAAGTCTAGACTCTAGAGTAACACCATTAGTAAAACCACTAAATTTAAAGGCACTTCAGGACAAAAGACTAATACGAAAAGTAGTAAATAATACATTAAACAAAGAACGATAACTTTTTAAAAAAATGCCCAGAAAGACAAAACTGAAGGCACATGTGTAATTCCATAAGGAAGGACAATTCATACAAGTTCTCCTTTTTTCTCAGTGTCATTAGAGCATGGAGCTGTTTGCCTGAATCAACCAGGGGAAATCAATGAACTTTAAGTCACCTATTAACATGCATGACTAGATGTACACTTGCATACCCCTAGACGTAATTATCTTTTCATTTAAGGAACGTCCATAACTTATAAGGAAATAAAACATAATAGTTTCTGACTAATGACCTGTTGCATTATCAAGAGCAGACTTAAGAATGTTTAATCTTTTTAATTTGAAAGTTGATGGCCCATTATTGTTTTTGTTTTTTCCAAAAAATTGAGATGCCTTCTCAAGGTTCGAGGTCTTCGGCAGTCGCACACTTTGCTAACCCCAGTATTAGGGGCCAGCTATAACTCTCTATGAGCCCCAGCTGATGTTATTTAATAGGCTAATAAGGGGAGAGAAATGGGTTTTACATTTCAAAACCTTTCTGGAAATGTTGCTGTGTGCGCAGTATTAACTATCATTTCATGTTGAATACACATTTTTTTTTCTTTCTGGTTAACCATTAGAGAAATGTCAATAGGCCATAGGTGGCCTGCGGACCACATGCTTAGACCCGTTGTAGTGGTGCACAATGCGAGCATTAGTTTATTACATTTCCTCTCAGTAATTTAAATACATGCTCTATTTATATACTTTTGGAACACATGTGTTTATATATGTGTGTGTTTGCGCATGTATGTACATTTATAAGTGTATGCATCTTTGAATATAGTTTTCATTGTTCAAATCCTTGTGCTTAAATGTATTTATTACACGTTTGATTCTTTGTGTGTGAAAGTAGCGCTATATAAAAGCTATAATTTATTATTATTTTTGTATGTCTATACTCGTAGGTCTATGTGTATTTAGGTCTGTAAAGTTTGCAGGTCTGTGTGTTAATAGGTCTATGTGTGCAGGTTAAAAGACCTTTGATGGCGTAATTTTATTTTTTCGGTGTTTATTTTCATTTCGCATTTTCATTTGGGGCTACCAAATTCACTTTGCCTAGGCCCTCCAGTTACCGAAGGCCGGCCCTGCTAGTTCTATGTATCTCTAGGTTATGTGTTTGTAGGTTTATGTGTATCTAGGTGTATGTGTCTGTAGGTCTGTGTGTCTCTAGGTGTATGTGTCTGTAGGTCTGTGTGTCTCTAGGTTTATGTGTTTGTAGGTCCACGTGTCTCAAGGTCTATGGGTCTCAAAGTTTTTGTGCCTCTAGTCTATGTGTCCTAGGCCTATGTGTCCCTAGATCTATGTGTCTCTAGATCTAAGTGTTTGTAGGTCTATGTGTGTCTAGGTCTAATTGTCTCTGGTCTATGTGTATGTAGGTCTGTGTGGCTCAAGGTCTATGTGTCTCAAGGTCTTCGTGTCCTTAAGTCTTTGTGCCTCTAAATCTATGTGTCTCTAGGTCTATGTGTCTCAAGATCTTAAAGTTTGTAGGTCTATGTTTCTCTAGGTCTGTGTGCCTCTAGGTCTAATTGCCTCTAGGTCAATGTGTCTGTAGAACTTTGTGTAATATTTTTTGTGTTAATTGTGTGTCTGCTCTTTTATCGATCAAATCCTCCTCCTCCTTTCCTCCTGTGACCTTCTCTCCCAGCCCTCCTCTCTTTCCAACCACTCTCACAAATGGTAACAATGTGTTAATAATTTCAACCAGTAAACAAAATGTCTACCTCCTGAACTGCATGGAAACAGTTCAAGTTGTATTGAATCATTAAAGGATTCAGTGAACACACTTCACCCTCCCTCCCCTCTCCGGACATTCTGAACTACACACAGAGAGACGACATTGCAGTAAGTGGAAAATAAAAAGTTTGAAAAGAGAACGAAACAAAACACACACACACACACACACACACACAAGACTGAATAAAAGTGTCTTTTTTTTTTATTGTTCTGTTTTTCATTGTATTTCTTTTGCATTTGGGAAACCAGTTAGTCTAATGAGATCAATAACAGTGTCGTTGGTTGAGTCTTTGATGTTCGGCAGGGCAAGTTTTAATGTTGTTATTAGGAAGTCTTGACGTTTGAAGATAAGAGTGAGTACGCATGATAATTAGCAAGTGTAACTATAAGTAGACATTTTAGTTGTTACTTTTTACAAAGCTTCAACTCTGTCTGTCTGGGTAAAAAGTTAATTCTCTGACACCCAATCTCGGATCAAGCTGAAATTTCGCACAATTATTTCTTTTACCTGACAACACAAGAATCAATGTCTAAAATTAACCAATTAGTTAATTAACTGTTTGTATTAAATTATTGTGTTTGGTATTTCAAACAAGAGAAAGAATGTGCACTTGACTGAAGTTGTGGTATAAGCTGAGTTAGTCACCTTTTATATATTGTCTTCTGAGGCTTAGTGAACACAAACATGAAAAGAAACAATAGATAGCCATACCAACTTCCGTGTTCAAAGACTCAAGTGATTACCGCGTTGGCTTGAGAAGCCTGAGGAGGCTTTAGCCCTCACGTTCGAATTCAGGTCGTTCTCTTTTTTAAAAAAATACATTTAACAGCGATCACCCAGATACCCCGTTCTTTCTCCCCCTTTCTAGCTGTTCAAGACAAGTGATAGGTTCATAGCGTCTTGAGAAAGCTAAAAGCATGAAGTTGCACTAAACAAAAGGAATTATTTCTAATTGCACATATGTATTATTGTTAGTCTAGATCTATTACAAATTTAATTACATGACTGATCCAAACTAATTGATACACTTAATATAAGCTATTGTTTTTAAAACATTTTTTGTGTATTTTGCTTGTTTTAAAACCTCTTATTGTATAGCGCGTCCTTCATCTTAATGGTGAGGGCCACGAGAGCCTAATCAATGTCAAGAACGCTTAACTAAACGCCAATGTTGAAAACTAAATGAGAAACAATCCGAAGATCTTCGAAAGTTTGATGGTGCAGGGCCAAAAAGTACACACACAAAAAATGGAACTTTTAAAATACACTATAAACACCGTACTTTATTCTGTACACCGGATACACCAAAAAGCTAGCTATTTTTAGTTTTTCTGCCATCGATGAAAATAGCATGATCAGGTCCAGTCTCTTTTACGACATCTAGGAGGGGGGGGGCATCTGGGAGAAAGTTTACATGCTGGCATTGAGTGCTCAGCCAATACCAAACAGCTCGATTTAAATCCCTAAAGAAAATAAATTCCTGGTTTACCTCTGGATTCAAACTAATTCCCGCTTGTTAGGAGGCCAAGCGTGTATTTTCCTGATCCACATTCAATGTACATAAAGAAAATGAAATAAATATAATTTCAGTGTCTAAGTCCCGTTATTAAAGGAAAGTTGTTTTTTTCACAGACCCATCGGCGTAAAGTCAATGGGGGTAGTTTAATTTCAAGGCCATAGTTAGACAATAATAGATTAATCTTTATGACTTAGCTATAATAACTATAACTCTGTTATTTCGCTATATGGAATTAAAATATATGGCTAAGCTATAGAATCTTACACTATTAGGCGAAGGTATGACAACTTTATGGCGAAACTCTAAAAACTTAGCCGCTAATCTATAGCATTTTAGGCTACATTAAAAGAAATCATTATACCTTTTTGTTCATTTTTTTTTTCTTGCAAGTTTCTAAAGTATTATTTTAAGAGTTACCATCAAAGCTAAATGATAAATCTTTCTAATCAACAGCTTATCAATTCTGAGTTTTTAATGAAATTTAAACGCCATTGAAAACATACAGTTTAGCAGACCGACAACTCAGACTAAGCGAGGATCTGATGATTGGATCTACTTAATATCACATGACTTGGATTACGTTGTTTTGACAGCTCCATTAGTTCTCTGAAGTTTGTTTTATTGTGTCGCAACACATTGCGAAATGACAAGCAAGAAACTGGTAAGTAGGTCACGTGATTACACTGTTTCCTGTTTAGTGATGCTTTCTGGGTAATTTTCAGCCTCTGTGACCTTTGGCACTTTTTGAAGGAATTAACAGAGATTCCCATTACAATTTCTTTTCTACTGAAGGGCAAAATAAAATTTATTTTGATATTCCAGTCAAAAGTTAATATTTGATACTAATTATGTTTCTTATCTTTTAATCTTACCTGGACATACATGGCATCATTAGACAATGCTCGCTCTCCAGGCATGCGCACACAGTCGTTAGCCCCAAACCCACTTCATTTGGACAACTGTGTCTTTCAGGAAGTGTTAACCCGTTACTAAATAGCTGCGTATGCTACGCCGCGGGTCGGCTTGTAATTTATATAAAATAAAGAAAACGACACTCGAGTTTCGTCTGCTAGCATTTTTCATTCACCTGCACCTATCTCTTAGTCTGTTGTACCGGTGGAGCACGACACATGATATGTCTTCCATCTTTCTCCATTCCTCTCTGTCTTCTGTCTTGATAAGTCGATTAAAGAGTAACTTGAGAAGACATAAGTGTGAATCTAGACTAAGATAATAGTTTTACTTTTGTTGTATTAAAATTAAAATTTTAATTTGAGACCCAAAAAAAAAAAAAAATCCATCGCCGAGGACAGACTTAGACGACGAAAAGAGAATCTAAATCGACCACCGGCGGACAATGGTTATGCCTGCGTTGGATGTGGCGAAATATGTAGGTCACAGCTGGGGCTTCGTTGCTACGGGAAATACGGTATTCCTCATTAAATCTTCGGACTCGAAGACAAGCCTTATTATTATTATTATTATTATTATTATTATTATTATTATTATTATTATTATTATTATTATTGTTATTATTAACTTGAGATTTAAAATTACTTGGCATGAAGAGAGTCGTCTTTTTGTCTTTAATAGTTCGCTGGGCCCTGGGCGAGTTTCATATCAGGGCCACGAATATTTCTAGATTGTACAAAGTTCTGAATGTGATCTAAGATTCTTTTATATCGCGCGGGGCCCCCCTAAGGCGTGGGGCCCAGGGTGGTTGCTCCATTCGCCATCTCCTAAAGCCGCCTCAGTAATTGCTACTTGGTTTATTTGTTGTTGACTTAGTTACAAAATTACGTGAGTGCGTAAAGCCTAGTTTTGTCCAACATCAATCAAGCAATCATTCACCACATCTAAATCATTGATAATAATTAATAATAAGTATTTACTTCCAAAGATACGCTACCGTTTCCATGATGACAAATACAACTTTTAAATCTTTATAATGTATATATAAACATTCACAATTAAAACGACTAAAGGGGCGTAAATGGTTTGGGCGCTCATAGAAGTGCTCGAATTTAGTCTACTCCCCCTGCCTCTCCGCGCTTTCGACGCCTCTGAATGACCATTATAGGATACAACCAACGTCCCTCCAATAAGCTGTTCACGCGTGGAGTCTTAAATACAATAAGAACAAACAGATGAGTGAAATAAAAAAAAAAACAACAACTTACGCCCCTGTTGATAAAATCGACTTTTGTGGATCGATGTAGTGTATTTGAAAAGATAATTTCCGGCTGTCAGTCTATTGTGAAAGTATGTGACTAGCCTACTGCTTAATGCTGGACAACTTCTGTTCTGTAGTCTATCGTTGGCGTTCTTGACAGTCTTGTTATACGCATTTACATTTTGTTTTTGTTTTATTTTTTAATTGCAGATATTTGTAAACGTGATTATTATCTTTGGACTTCAAGGGGAAGGAACAAAAAATTTTTTTTTTCAAAAAGATTCTGACTATTTAATTCTCTCTATTTTTTTATTTTATTTTTTTAAAGCAAATTTTCAGACTGGGAGGCGCGGTGGTTAAGCGGTAAAGCGCTTGGCTTCCAAACCGGGGTCCCATGTTCGAATCCTGGGATTTTAAATTTCGGGATCCTTTGGGTGCGTCTGAGTTCACAAAGCTGCAAAGGGTACCTGACATTAGTTGGGTAAAAGTAAAGGCGGTTGCTCGTTGTGCTGGCCACATAACACTTTTGTTAATCGTAGGCCACAGAAACAGATGACCTTTACATCATCTGCCCTATAGACCACAAGGTTTTAAACGGGAACTTTACTTTTACTTACTTTCTCTTGGGCTAAAGACAGACATACTTAAAGTTATATTGAACTGTAGGGTTGCAGCCAAATGAATTCACACATTTCTCTAATCGGAATTTTAAAAAAGTTAATATATTGAACTTGCTTCATATTACTGCCAATGTTCTGTTGTAATGTCTCAACCTCATTCTGAATAAGATGTATCGATACCAACTATTCTCTGGAAGTGTTATCGGATACCACTCGACCTCGACCTCGATGGACTATACCGGCTATTTTTTTCTGGCTTTGTCTTTTAACGGTAGACATGTAACTTAACAGTCACGACACAGACGAGCAGATCTAGTTTACGCGCTTTAGACTGTCGTCAGGATGATCCTCAGTACAAACCTTGCCCGCAGTGTTGCAGAGGGTTTGGACTAGGATGTTAATATATCCATAGAGACGCCAGAAACGTACAGGTCAAGTCAAAATTAAATTATATATTTTCTATTCATGTTTTCAAAGCCTCAATCACAAGCCTATTGAATGATTCGCTGACTAAGGTAAAGCTAGAGCACCAAAGGCTGGCTATCTCATGCTCACGTGACAGTCATGTGAAAAAAAGTTAGATTTAAATGTTTTGGAATGGCAACGGACCCTCGAGACAGCCACCATGGCAGTGCATTCCCAAAGAGCTTGTGCTACACTCAATGCTCTTAGAATGTAGCAATTGCTTTTCTTTGAATGACAGCCAGCCTAAGTGATACATTATTCTCAGCTAGGAACAAATGCTTTGGTTTCAGCAGGGATGTAAATCTTTTTTAACGAAGTCTTATGAAGAGTTGAATCCAGACCATAATGACAGACTCGTGCTATCTATCTATCTATCTATCTATCTATCTATCTATCTATCTATCTATCTATCTATCTCTATCTATCTATCTATCTATCTATCTATCTATCTATCTATCTCTATCTATCTATCTATCTATCTATCTATCAATTTGTCTGTCTGTCTTTCTATCTGTATGTCAGTCTATCTGTCTATCCGTCTGTCTGTCTGGCAAGATTCTTTTCACCTTTTTTTCTACCACTTCCCATTCTTGAATTAAGTTGAAACTTTGCCAAGATGTTCATTGTGGATGACAACATTTTAATAAATAAAAAAACCAACAACAGTTAGTTAATTATGTAGATGTAATTGATTATTTAGAAAAGAAAAACCTTCATCCCTTTAGCGAATGATGAATCTAGGCTTGATTTTATGCATCAAAAGATACTTTCTTTTAGGATGTCTTCATTGTAACAGTAACATACATGCAAGTCCAGTACCTAAATATAAAAAAAAAAAAAAAAAACTTTTTTAAAGTAAAGAACTCCGCAAATAATTATTGACTAATTGGTTAATTTTTTTTTATTGATTCATGTTTTCTTAAGTACAATAAAAACTGTTTAAAGTTTCAGCTTGATCCGAGAATGGGTGTGGGAGAAAAATGTGTTCAATTATCTAACCCTACATACTTAGCCGCATCTGTGAATACTGAAAAACTAGTTTCCCTTGTTGGTATCAAACAGTAATTAATTAAATGTTTCGGCTTTTATTTTCATTAATTTATGTCTTGTCTATGCCAAAGAATAATTGTTCAAATTTTCAACTTTATCCGAGAATAAGTGTGGGTGAATTAACGTGTACAAACTTTTAACCAGAGAAACAGAGCCAGAGTAATAACAATTTAACAACGATAAACATGCATACTTACACCCAAATAACAATGCACATTTTCTCGCTTAAATTTCATCTCACTTAAGAAATTTCTGGCACAAATTAACTACTCATACTATATATATATCTGCGACTACTTTTGTGTGTGTATGTGTCCTAGAACTGTTGGACTATACTAGTAAATAAAGACACTGACCTTCAAAACTCCAAAGATCTTGCATTTCGTTTGAGATGAAAGCCCATGTGGCTTGTATGTCTAGGGCTGGAAAAGGGACAAGCAAAGGAAACCGAGAACTATGAACAAATCTGAACAAAGTTCTTACATTTGTTGTTGTGATACCATAAAATTAGTTGTTGTTTTTTTTTTGCAATGTATCTTTTGGAAAGTGAATAATAAAAAAAAATACATTGATATTAATGCAATGTTGACGTAACTTAAAAAAAAAGATAAGATAAGCGATCCTTTACTTTTTAACATTAACAATAAGACAAATTATATTTCGTAAGGTGTTTACGTTCTTTTTGTTTGACTTATCATTTCTCGTTGCCATGGCAATGTTATTCATCAAATGCAAACAGAGTGTTCTGACGTCTGCTAAGGGAAATGCTTGCGCTGAAAGCCATTTCTTGAACAAACAAGTGTGACAAAAGGATACATTTACTCCTGCCACATCTTCTGCTGCACCACCACTGCCACATCCTGTGCCACTTCTAGTACCACATCTCCACTTCTAGTTACACTATTAGTGAGTCAAGCTAATTATCAGCATGCATTTACTTACCACAAGATGTGGTCGATGAGTTGTGACAAAGAGTCATGACGTCATGCCTGGTAAATAGAATGTAACGAGATCTCTTTGAAAGTCGACTTTTGATATTTGGATAAACATTCGGTTCTTATTTAAATTTACATTTTAATCATTCAAAGTTACTCGACGAAAAATCTGGCCACGTAATAAACCTTGCTATGAAATAATGATTCAAGATAAACCAAGATATCTATATAAGTGAAAAATAAATAGTAAAGATGATTGGGGCTTGCTAACTTAGTGGTAAAGCGCTTGGCTTCCAAAGCGAGGTCCCTGGTTTGAATTTCGGTGAAGACGGGGATGCTTAAATCCGGGAGTTTTAAGACGCCTATGAGTCCACCCAACTCTAATGGGTACCTGACTTTAGTTGAAAGAAAAAAAAGAGGGTTTGTCGTTGTGCTGGCTAAGTGACACCATCTTTAAACTTGGACCTCAGAAAAAGATGAACTTAACATCATCTGCCTAAAGATAACAAGGCCTGAAAAGGTTTTTTTTTTTCATTTTTTTTAGTAAAGATCCTTTGGAAATATACCCAAGTGACTGAGACTTACGTATCCAAAAGAGGAAACAATGTAGTGTGACAAGTTACATAGAGAAACAATGCAGTGTAACAAAGTTACATAGAGAAATAATGTAGTGTGACTAAGTTACATAGAGAAACAATTTAGTGTAACAAAGTTACATAGAGAAACAATGTAGTGTAACAAAGTTACATAGAGAAACAATGTAGTGTAACAAAGTTACATACAGAAACAATGCAGTGTAACAAAGTTACATAGAGAAACAATGTAGTGTGACAATAAGTTTAACAAGAAGACGCTTTGTCTTTATGTTCACTGGTCGATAGACACTCACTGTCACTGTCAGTATCCGCCAACGCAGTCCCTCAATTTTCTACTTGTATCTGTTCTATTTATATGTTTGCTAGTATGCAATCTCAAGGTGAACATCTTAACAGCGTTACGACTGGGGTGCATTACGACAGTGAATGAAACTGTTCCGCCTCAAGAATATGCGTTACGGACAGTACAGCTAGGCTTTTTCATCTAGATATGTTGTTTCTTTTTTTACCGAGAGACAAATCAATTATCTCTTTCTCTCTGTCTCTCTATCCCTTTTTCTCTATCTATCTATCTATCTATCTATCTATCTATCTATCTATCTATCTATCTATGTAAATCTATCTATGTAAATCTATCTATGTAAATCTATCTATGTAAATCTATCTATGTAAATCTATCTATGTAAATCTATCTATATATATCTATATCTATTTCTCTCTCTCTCTCTCTTTAATTTTGCAAGGCCAACATTTTTTCCGTTTTTTGTGAACAGAGACAGACAGAGATAGACAGACAGAGCTAGACAGACAGAGATAGACAAGCAGATAGACGGTCTTATTTATTAAAGATCATTCACGGATTATGTAATCTTTCTATGTCAAGTAAATTTATCCTTTCAGATGTTGCGATCAATGTGTCAGATGATGTAAAGGTCATCTGTTTCTAAGGTCCACGGCTAAGGAGGGTGTCATGTAGCCAGCACAACGACAAACCCCTTTAACCTTCCTATGTCAGGTACCCATTAGAATTGAGCAAACTCAATAGTGCCCTAAATTCCCGAGACTCAAAATCCCATTCTTTACCGGGACTCGAACCCGATAACCCCTCGGTTCGAAAGCCAAACGCTAGAATAAAAATATTGATTGCTGTTGATATTGTTGAAACATCGGTTGATGTTGATATTCGCTGGCGCCGCCCCTGGCGTATGGAGTCATTAAGTGTTCGCCTATTAGCGTGCCTGCTAACGCGACAAAGCAACGTGTAAACATTGAGCCGCGACTTAGAACATACCATCTGTCAAAGAGGGACAATTAAGAGAGCTCATTAATAATACAGCACGGACGTCCTGATTAGTTCCCTTACAACAGCCTGGTTTAGCGTGTATGTGCGTGATTGAGGAGAGATAGAGAGAAAGAGAAAAAGAAGGAAGAAAAAAGAACGTGAGTAGAGACATATCAAGAGAAGTACAGAGACGGAGAGTAATAGAGAAAGGGGGAAACAGAGAGGGGGATGAGAAAAGAGAAAGTGGGGGAAAGGAAGAGAAAAAGAGAAGGAGTAAAGAGAGATAGAGGGGGGCGTAAAAAAGAGAGAGCTTGGAGAGAAAAGAACAGTAGAGAAAGAGTAATATAGCAAGGAGAAAGAGAGAGAGAGAAAAGGTGAGAGACTCCAAGAGTTTTTCACACACTGACTGTAAAATACCACATTTATTAAGGTGGTTGAAAGCTTTAGTGCGGTGCCTCAGGGGGCGCTCGAATTTCCAGACAGATTGCTGTGTCCATGTAACAGTTTTGTACAACACTTGACTTGATCCAGTTGTGTGTAGATCGTTGTGCCAGCAGGGCTTTCACGTTTGTGTATTTTTACCCCAGATCTGGAATACAGTCATTTGTTGTTTCCAAATACCAAATACACCAAAAAAAAAAACAACACACAAAAATTTCCAAAGATGTTGTTTTTTTTTGGAGACAAATCTATTTTGAAGAACTTGAAACAGTCGACACAGATATTGGAAATTTTCATATATGGAGTCAAATCCAAAAATGTTTCATTTTAGGTTCAGAGTTCAAAAATCAAAATGTAAACAGAGAACAGATGACCGGCATTTTACATTTGGGTGCGAAAATTGTCACTGGGGATTAGATGCATCACTATCTAGTTGGAGGTCACTCACAAAGGCCGCGAGATACACATCTGAGACCAAAAGAAAATCCGCTGCCGAGGACAGACGCAGACGGCGAAACGAAAATCTAAATCCACCAACGGCGTACAATGGTTGTGCTTGCCCTGGATGTGGTAAAATTTGTAGGTCATAGCTGGGGCTACGTATCCACGGGAGATACTGCATTCCTCTTTAATCTGCTGACTCGAAGACAAGCCTTATTATCATCTAGTTGTACCTCTGTATCACAGATTGCACCCGGTGGCATGCGTCCGAGACCAGTCGTTTTAGCAGGCCTGATCAAGACCATTCGTTTTAGAAGGCCTGATTACTAACCTGCAACATTTCATCCTGTGACGTGGCAACGAGCTATTGGTCTAGACTGCCCACAGGGAAAGTTGTTTTTTTGGGGAGGGGGGGGGGATAGAGGCATGTCTAGCTTACTACACCGATTGACTCCATCTCTAGCGACGCCTCTGAGGTTGTGTGTATTTTATTTTAATATACGTAATTACTGTTTATTATTATTATTATTATTACGAATTCATTGTATTCTCTGGCAGAGTCGAGCTTCTTGAAAGGGAAACAAAATCCACTGTAGTCCCTTAACAGTGTCCACCTTGAAATGTTCTGATGTGGCAGCTCTGCTGCAGTACTGCCCTTCCACAGGTCACGAGGATCCTCCTAGGACTTCTTAGGGCTTCAAATGTATCTGCAAAGACAGTTGACATTGTTCTCTTGGGTGATATAACAACAGGGTGTATTGCTATGTTACAAAGCTTCCATAGTCGCTTAGTCTCTAAGGTTTTCAGATTTTCCTGAGGTTTTTTAAATGTCACTTTTCCTCAGATTATGAGATAGTGGTACGGCCATGTCAATGATGCTTGCGGAGTGTTCTGTTTTATCCAATCCAGTAAATATGGGCGATTGAAACCACCGTATTGTGAGTCAAAATTGGTCTATCCCAATATAATAGGTTATCACGAATTGAGAACTTCCTGTGGCGACTATTTGTTATAAACAAAAATACTGAAGAGTATCATTATAATTTTTTTTTTAATTATAAACTTAAGTTTGTGATATAAATCTCTGTGGTGACGCTTCTGACACCAATTTTATCACTGTCGTTTTGAAATGCACGCGTTTAGTTTGAAGACGATGTGACGCGCTGTGTAAATAAAGGGAATAGGAGCGAATGCCATACTGGCATTGAACCTTGCATTAGTAAATAATAGAAACAAACTCTCGATGTGTAAGCATGCAATTGTATGCGCATATATGACAATGTGTGTGTATGAGCGTATATAATAATAATAATAATAATAATCTTTACTATCAATAAGGAAAGTTGTCTTACAATTTGTGCATTACACCGAACAGAACATTGTAACTATAGTGAATGCTTAAGCTGGGATATGTGTATGCTTATGAAAGTATGTGTGTGAATGTACAAGTGTGCGTGTACAAAACTATGTGTGTATGCCAGTATGTGTAGGAATGCATAATCGTGTTTGCGTACATTTGTAAGTGTATAACTGAGTCGTGTGAGTGTTTGTGTGGGATGAGAGAGCTTGTGATTGAAAGAGTGAGTGTGTGTGTGTGTGTGAATGAGAGCGGGGAGTTTGAGAAAGCGAAAAAAGGGAGAAAGAGACAGAAATATAAAAAGGGAAGAAGAGGGAAAAAGAGAGAGAGAGAGAGAGAAACAGAGAAACAGATAGTGAAAGAGACAGAGATAGACAGAGAGAAACTGGAGAGAAAGAGACAGAGAGAAACTGTGACAATAGCAAAATGATGTTTTCCAAGTTTGTCACCAACATTGGTTATCAGACAATGACATCTCCCCTGCACTGAAACAGCCATCGCAAATTGATATGTAGCTATTGGTCCAATGAAGAGAATAAGGATCAATCTAATATTTAGTGTTTGTGTGTGTGTTTTGCGTTAAGTCAGCGATTCTCAACCTGTTGGACAAAAAGCCTTTGAAAATAGACACATTATCGCGAAGGTTGTTGGCACCCAAGATTGTTCCTTTTGGATAGATTTTTTCAGCTCGGTATGCAGGGAATCACTGCAGGGAATCACTAATAAAAGATTGTGAACTACTGGTAGAAATGATGTAGAAATAAGAAAGATCTCTCTCACCATCCTCAAGTCTTTCTCTCTTTCTCTCTTTCTTTCTTCTTTTCTTTTCTGTTTTTCCTCGCTTTTTGTTTCAAACTCCTTCTCTCTGTTTCTCTATTTCTCGCCTCCTTCACTTTCACTCCTTCTCTCTGTTTCTCTATTTCTCGCCTCCTTCACTTTCACTCCTTCTCTCTGTTTCTCTATTTCTCGCCTCCTTCACTTTCACTCATTCTCTCTGTTTCTCTATTTCTCGCCTCCTTCACTTTCACTCATTCTCTCTGTTTCTCTATTTCTCGCCTCCTTCACTTTCACTCATTCTCTCTGTTTCTCTATTTCTCGCCTCCTTCACTTTCACTCCTTCTCTCTGTTTCTCTATTTCTCGCCTCCTTCACTTTCACTCCTTCTCTCTGTTTCTCTATTTCTCGCCTCCTTCACTTTCACTCCTTCTCTCTGTTTCTCTATTTCTCGCCTCCTTCACTTTCACTCCTTCTCTCTGTTTCTCTATTTCTCGCCTCCTTCACTTTCACTCATTCTCTCTGTTTCTCTATTTCTCGCCTCCTTCACTTTCACTCCTTCTCTCTGTTTCTCTATTTCTCGCCTCCTTCACTTTCACTCCTTCTCTCTGTTTCTCTATTTCTCGCCTCCTTCACTTTCACTCCTTCTCTCTGTTTCTCTATTTCTCGCCTCCTTCACTTTCCCTCATTCTCTCTGTTTCTCTATTTCTCGCCTCCTTCACTTTCACTCCTTCTCTCTGTTTCTCTATTTCTCGCCTCCTTCACTTTCACTCCTTCTCTCTGTTTCTCTATTTCTCGCCTCCTTCACTTTCACTCCTTCTCTCTGTTTCTCTATTTCTCGCCTCCTTCACTTTCACTCATTCTCTCTGTTTCTCTATTTCTCGCCTCCTTCACTTTCACTCATTCTCTCTGTTTCTCTATTTCTCGCCTCCTTCACTTTCACTCATTCTCTCTGTTTCTCTATTTCTCGCCTCCTTCACTTTCACTCATTCTCTTTGGCTTTCTTCTTTTTTTTTCTCTTTACCCTCTCTTTTAATCTCACTTGTTTGCTCTGTTTTTCTCTCTTTTTTTTTCACTTTCTCTCTCTTTTAGATTCTTTCTCTTTTGATTACTATTTCTTTTTTTTTATTCATTCTCTATCTCTTTTTCGCGCTCTGTCTTCCCCTTTTTCTCTTTTTTACTCTATATCTCTTTTGCCTTACTTTTTTTTTCTGGCTTTCCTTCCTTTGTCTGCTCATTTTCTTTCTTTCATTTCTCTCTCTTTCTTTTTTTTCCCTACTATTTATGACCTGCGTAGAACTTAGAGACTTTCCTTTCCTGCTTCCAATATTTTTTTATCAAATGTACACGAAATTTGACGAACTTTCTACTTTTTCTCTAGTCTCTATCTAGTCTCTCTAGTCTCTCTAGTCTCTATCTAGTCTCTCTAGTGTCTCTTTAGTCTCTCTCTAGTCTCTCTCTAGTCTCTCTCTAGTCTCTCTCTAGTTTCTCTAGTCTCTCTCTAGTTTCTCTAGTCTCTCTCTAGTCTCTAGTGTCTCTTTAGTCTCTATCTAGTCTCTCTCTAGTATCTAGTCTCTATCTAGGCTCTCTCTAGTTTCTCTAGTCTCTCTCTCTAATCTCTCGTCTCTCTCTAGTCTCCTCTCTAGTCTCTCTAGTGTCTCTTTAGTCTCTATCTAGTCTCTCTCTAGTCTCTCTCTAGTTTCTCTAGTTTCTCTAGTCTCTCTCTAGTTTCTCTAGTCTCTCTCTAGTCTCTCTCTAGTGTCTCTTTAGTCTCTCTCTAGTCTCTCTGGTCTCTATCTAGTTTCTCTAGTTTCTCTAGTCTCTCTCTAGTTTCTCTAGTCTCTCTCTAGTGTCTCTTTAGTCTCTATCTAGTCTCTCTCTAGTCTCTCTCTAGTATCTAGTCTCTATCTAGTTTCTCTAGTTTCTCTAGTCTCTCTCTAGTTTCTCTAGTCTCTCTCTAGTTTCTCTAGTCTCTCTCTAGTGTCTCTTTAGTCTCTATCTAGTCTCTCTCTAGTCTCTCTCTAGTCTCTAGTGTCTCTTTAGTCTCTATCTAGTCTCTCTCTAGTATCTAGTCTCTATCTAGGCTCTCTCTAGTTTCTCTAGTCTCTCTCTCTAATCTCTCGTCTCTCTCTAGTCTCCTCTCTAGTCTCTCTAGTGTCTCTTTAGTCTCTATCTAGTCTCTCTCTAGTCTCTCTCTAGTTTCTCTAGTCTCTCTCTAGTCTCTCTCTAGTGTCTCTTTAGTCTCTCTCTAGTCTCTCTGGTCTCTATCTAGTTTCTCTAGTTTCTCTAGTCTCTCTCTAGTTTCTCTAGTCTCTCTCTAGTGTCTCTTTAGTCTCTATCTAGTCTCTCTCTAGTCTCTCTCTAGTATCTAGTCTCTATCTAGTTTCTCTAGTTTCTCTAGTCTCTCTCTAGTTTCTCTAGTCTCTCTCTAGTGTCTCTTTAGTCTCTATCTAGTCTCTCTCTAGTCTCTCTCTAGTATCTAGTCTCTATCTAGTCTCTCTCTCTAGTCTCTCTCTAGTCTCTCTCTAGTATCTAGTCTCTATCTAGTCTCTCGCTCTAGTCTCTATCTAGTCTCTTTCTAGTCTCTCTCTCTAGTCTCTATCTAGTCTCTCTCTAGTCTCTCTCTAGTTTCTCTAGTTTCTCTAGTCTCTCTCTAGTCTCTCTCTAGTGTCTCTTTAGTCTCTCTCTAGTCTCTCTGGTCTCTATCTAGTTTCTCTAGTTTCTCTAGTCTCTCTCTAGTTTCTCTAGTCTCTCTCTAGTGTCTCTTTAGTCTCTATCTAGTCTCTCTCTAGTCTCTCTCTAGTATCTAGTCTCTATCTAGTTTCCTTTACTTTATTATTGGTCTCTATTACTGTCTCTCTATCTTCTTTTCTTTTCTTTCTTTCTCTCTCTTTCCCTTTCATATTTTCTATCTCTATCCGTTTTCAACCTTTTTTTTTTCTTCATTCTTTCATGAGCCTTTTCAACAGATAATTTTCAAGTCGTGACCTTGACCTTTATAACTCCTCCTCCCCCCGCCTACAGTCAACATCCAATGTGAAGTGACAAAGAACCAAATAATTGAAATTAATATCCTGTACATCCTCTTACTCTTGTGCTGGGGATTTCTGGAGAACAAAAAATGTCAATACTGTAACCCAGACTTTACTCAGTTAAACAATTGATGTACTATGTCTTTAACAAGAAAAAAACAAAAAAATACTTTAAAAACAAAAGCTTACATTAAGCATAATTGTATCAATTAGTTTAGATCAGTCATGTAATAAAATTCGAAATAGATCTAGACTAACACTAAAAAAGCAGTTATAAAATAGGGGAACGACCTGAATTCGAACTCATGGCTCAAGCATTCTCAGGCTTCTCAAGCCAACACGGTAACCTCTCTGCTAGTGGAGAGCTAACGAACATGTTTCTATAGTTTTGTCCTATGTTTCATGTTGTGTTGTGGGACTAATTCAGCTTATACGATCAATTATACCACAACATCTGTCAAGTACACATTCTTGTTTGAGATACGAAAAAAAAAATTAAAAACATAATTATCACCAATAGTTAATTAACTTAAAGGTTGTTTTTTTTTTTATTAATTCTTTTGTTGTCAGGTAAAAAAAATAGATGTGCAAAATTTCAGCTTGATCCGAATTTGGGTGTGTGAGAAATAACGTGTACAAACTTTTTACCAGACAGCCAGAAAGATTTGATATATGTTTTGTAAAAAAAAAAAGGCTGCTTGCACATTAAACGGTTCTGACAGAACGAAAATAAGACGAATAAAGGAAACATTCTTGCGGTGACATGATTTCCCCATTGAGCGAGATAATGGTTGCTTAAGTAGACGACCGTCAGTTCAACAATCAGGCTTTTATGTTGTATTAGAGAAATGTCAGCATGTCGAATGTTTCTTGGTTTGGCCTAGCTCTAAGATCGCTTAGGGTGTTCTTGGTTCCTGTTATGTTTCTTGGTTTGGCCTAGCCCTAAGATCGCTTAGGGTGTTCTTAGTTCCTGTTATGTTTCTTGGTTTAGCCTAGCCTTAAGGTCGCTTAGGGTGTTCTTAGTTCCTGTTATGACCCCTCAACTCAAGAAAACATTAAGAAACTGGAACAGACACAAAATAGAGCAGTGAGATTCATAACAAATGAATATTCACATTTGACTAGAGTAACACCTTTAGTAAAATCACTAAATTTAGAAAGCCTTCAGGGCAGAAGACTCTAAAGTAAAGTAGCAATGATACATAAAACACTGAACCATAATCTTCAAATACAAAAACAAAATTTAATAAAATACTCTGAAAGACACAAAGCTAAAGACACATTCCTCGTCTCATATGCTAGGACAAATTTGTACAAGTACTCCTTCTTCCCTAGTGCTATTAGAGCATGGAATGGGTTGCCTGAGCTAGCCAGGAAAACCAGTGACTTGGCACAATTTAAGTCATTGGTTAATATGCATGACTAAATGCATGACGCGTAGGACGTAATCATCTTCTTTTTTGAAGTAACGTCTGTATAATATAAGATAAGATAAGATGTTTCTTGGTTTAGCCTAGCCCTAAGGTCGCTTAGGGTGTTCTTAGTTCCTGTTATGTTTCTTGGTTTAGTCTAGCCCTAAGATCGCTTACGGTGTTCTTAGTTCCTGTTGTGTTTTCACAAAGCATAAAATAGTCCATTACTTTTTTTTCAAGTCTTGATCATATCGTGGAGTAAATCTGCACCAGGGCATTTTAGAACTTTTCAATATTTACGTTCGTATCATGACCTGGACAGCTAATAGCAACATCTTTTCGATTAAGCGAACTTTATATTACTTTAATTATCAGTAACAAATACCATGTTTATCACCCTTTATAGTCACAAGAAGAAGATTTTTTAAAGAATTTTTTTTTTTTTTTGGCTTTTACGGCTACGCCTTTGAAAAAGTCCATTAAGGCACCGGAGTGTCCTCATTATCCCGTTGACCGTTGGGAAGGATTTCTCCTAATAGACAGGCGTTGTCAGGGAACTGTTCACCCCAAGTCTGTTTGAAAGCTCCACAATTACTATCATTGGGTCTTGCTATATATGTAGCATACATTTATATAGGCCAATCTAACTCTGGGGTAGTTCTTCATGTAACCGCCTCAAAGCCACACCTATGACTTTCTCCTTTTGGAACAGCGTGGTGGACTTGTTGGACTAGGTCATCGGGCCTCTATTTTATCCCCAGCTCAGCGAGTGGAAAAATCAAGTATTTACGCTCACGTTAAGTAACCTGACTGGGGAAAGGTTCGCTACCTGTTGTTCACTAGCGGACATTTCCACCGAGCCATTGAGGTGCCACGTTGAGCCCGCAGTGAGCTGGGGGTTTTTCCGTTACGGCTACGACAGTCTTGACTCATACAATCAAATTTCTAATACACTTGTTCTTAGGCAAAACTTGTGATAGTGATGTGAAATGTAAGCCTAATTTAGGGATGTGCGAATTGCACAATTGGAAAATATTGCATATCTCGATTCAGTTCGGTTACGGTAAGGACAGTGCGTTTGGTTCGATTCGTACCTAGAAGTTTTAAAGTTCGGGTGCTATTCGTAATACAAAGTAGGTATATTTTCTTTCACATTTCATACAAAGCCATACAAAAAATCTATTGTTTCATTTTTTTACCTAGTACAATGGGGCCGTTTAAAGCATGCACAGTCGTTATTAAACTCCACACTTGAAAGAACAGGACTAGATTATTGAAATTACTGACGAATAGAAATATGTTTCTGAAAAATTGATAATATTAATAAACTACTTTAAATTAACATTTTACACATTATCTAAAGCAGTTCCAGTCATTCAATGTAATGTCAAGGCAAAGTTGGAGATTTCCTAATTTTCCCAAAGTTTGTAGGCCTTGCATAGAATGCCGGATCTAGCACTTTGACTTTAATATATATAAGAAAAGACAGACTTGCTAATCATTTTCGGTTAAGACCAGTAACTGGATACTGTCCATTTTGTTGTACAGTGATCTTAAATATTTAATTACATATGTCATTCAATATGCCTTTGGAGGTAGGAGAGTAGGATATATTATAGTATTGGTTTATGATTTTCCTTTATATTATCTTTTTTTTTGTAAAGGAAACCTCAGAATCTGCGCTATTCAATTTTAGCTTTGTCATCATGGGAATCCTTGGGCCCTCCTGCATCTTTCATGAGCTTTTGTTTATTATAGGTTCTCACATTTCACAAATATTAAAGTATAGTGAATTAAAATTAATCTTTGAATTATGATTAATCCATACGTTATTATATATATATATTTTTAAAAGGAAACCTCAGAATTTGCGCTATTCAATTTTAGCTTTATCATCATAGGAATCCTTGGGCCTTAGGCCTCTTTTCTGGGTTTTTTTTTTTCCAATATGTTTTTATTTGTAAGTTCTCATAATTCACAAGTATTAAATCATAAACAATTGGAAATTGATTAACCTAGAAATACAACAATAGTAACAGAAACTTATTTTATTAGCATTTGCATTTGGACGGTTTTATCTTTGACAATGTGATCGTTATGATTTTGGAAATATATATATTTAAAATATTTGTAAACAAAATAAGCCCTTTCAATTTAAAATTAATAATTAATAAATTAAAATTTAAAAAAAAAATTACAAAAAAACAATACAATACATTTATAAATAATTAAAACCTTCAAAATATAAAAAAAAACAACATTGTGCAAAATGAAATTGGCTAAAAAGAAAAGGAAGTTCAAAGCCATTGAAAAATTACAAACTTTTCATTATCTCCCTTTATTTTTAATCACTTCACATGTTGAACAGAGCTTGTATTAGACGTTTTAGCTCATTCCCGTATGTTGTTTATATTGACTCGTACTAAAAGTAAAGAATCTTCAATGCTTATTGATCGATAGCCACGCTAAGTGAGTGTTATCGCGTGCGCGTTCCCCTCTTTTGATGTAATTATTAGTAAAACTAATAATAATTAATAATAATAATCTTAAGTATCTGTGAGGAAATTAGTTTTACAATAGTGCATTACAAAAAAAAAAATGCTTAATTAGAGCTAATATTTGTACAATAGAACACGACATGTACGTTCCTAGCCCAGTTTCTCTTAAACATTACATGCGAAATTAACAAAACAGTAAGTTACAGTTTGTTCAACGATTTAATAATCAAAAGAACAAAAGAGTTTCTGTGTCTGATTTTGTGATCGGTGTCATATCTTCTTTGTGATGGTCAAATGTTACAATCATGAAGAGGGTGATGGTTTATGCTTAAAATCTTTATAGTTTTTTTAGCAAATGTTTTTTCTCAAATAGGTGTCCAAGTTGCGGTTTGTATGCCTACGATCTTACTAGCAGCAATTGTTTCCCTTCCAGACCTTGCAATCTATAGGACAGATAATGTTAAGGTCATCGTTTGATTTTTTTTTTTTTTGGCCAACGGTTAACGAGCAGGGTGTCAAGTGGCCAGCACAACGACCAAGCACCTTTACTTTCCCCAACTTAAGTCAGGTGCTCCTTAGAATTGGGTGGCAGCGGCATGTACACTTTTATAAAGTTTTTTAAAATTTTATTCCATCAGGCCCATAAGCTTTCATTGGGTTGACTTTTCAAAAAATGTTACAGACTTGCTGTTTAGCTATTTTTAGCTCGAGACTGTAGACCGTGACCAATCGTTATGGTAGGCCTGAACACTGACCGGCAACGTCGAAACCTGTGGGCAGTGAAGACTAATAGCTCATTGCAACGTCTCACAGGCCAGTACGACATCTCCACAGCCCACAGGTTGCGACGTCGCAGGTCAGTGGCCTTCCATAACGAATGGTCTCGGCTAAACCCAAGGTAGTTAAGAACATCAACAGATTGCATAGCAACAACCCGTCGACTTCAGATCTAGTAGAAGAAATCCTCTTGATTAGTGAATGTTTCCAGGGTCGCTTTAATTTTTGAAAATATATTCAAAATAACCAACACCTTGTAAGGCAGTGCTGTACAACCGAAGAGAACAGCACACTATTTTTCCTTGGCACAGTCTGCAAAAGAGCTGACAGCTCAGCAGCAATAAAGCTGGCTAGAAGAAGAAGAAGAAAATATAGCCCTAACCATCTTGGCGGCTTCATTAGCTCTCCAGGGGATTTCAGACAATCACTTAATGCTAGTTTCGGTTATATATGTAATATGTATATATAAAACAGGAGCAGCTTATGTTTTTATACATATGTTTTCAATTAATACTATTTCAGCAAAAGTTTTTTTTAATATGCAATTTTTATTGTATGTATTAATGTAATTTTTCACTTGGGCGAGTTTTGACAATGAAAAGTGATCCGTAGCTCTAACAAAGCTTGGGAACCACTGTTCTGACATAGCCTGAGAGCTACTGGATTTAGAAAGACGCAGCTAGAAAATTCTGACATAGGCCATTTGATTCATAATACATTCATGATTCATAAGTACATTTGAGACGCACAGAAAAGCTGCCACTGAAGACAGAAAAAAAGAACTTATATTCCTAGTAGATAATGGCTTTGTATGCATTTGGAGCGACAAAATATGTAGGAGACAGGTCTTCCAACGCACGTAAAATAATAATAGAGCTGTACAAGTTAGGACTCTATTAGTCATCACTGTTTATCTACATGTGTGTTGATATGCATGAGTGTATGTGTGAACGTCATTAGTCGTCATTGTGTGTGTGTGTGTGAGTGAGTGAGACAGAAAGAGGGGACAGGGGAGTGTGTGTGTGTGTTAAAAGCGCTCATGCAGTTTCAGAATGAACTGCAGGCGTCCTTCACATTGCGACCAACGCACGAGCCAAGTCTCCCCTTAGTTAAGAGCACGTGACATCCTCAGGGGAACGTAACGCTGGACGCGGCCCAGTCTGTTACACTTCATTAATCACTGACAACCACGTGATCGTTTTGGGACTACTTGGCCACGGGCCCCGTCCTGAGGATTGTTTTCTGGACCGTTAGATGACTGCATAATTAATGTATGCGCGTTGGAGAGGTCAGTAGGTTCAGATGGAGGATATTGTTTGCAAGAATTGTTTAACATCTCAAACAGGGCTCAATCTACACAGATGGTATAAAAACAAGGCTACAAAGACAGTTTGTGTGGAAACACAAACTCAAAATCAGCACCCGAAGTGGTCCACCTAGTTTTGTCCATTCCTATGACATTGATCATTTGATAACTATGAAAATATATACTTAATTATTGTTGTTTTAAATTATGTCCAACTTATATGCATACTAAATAGATTTTTTCTGTTTTAAAAAAATAAAACATTTTTTTGTGTAAATGTAGTAGTTAGTAGGACAGAACTTACTTAACTTACAAATACAAATGTAAAAAAAAGAATTAAAAAAAAAAAAGACTAAAACCGTTTGCATAAATGAGTTCATAATATGATATATTCTACCTCCCCTACTAAAGAGCCATCCGTGTATGTTACTATTAATAGTGAATAGTTGTAAAAGTGGTGTATTTTGTGAAAAAATCTGCTTGCATAAGTTATTTTAAAAATTAGAGTTTTCGCTTTCGGAAAAGAAAAAAAAGTTGCCGATGCAGAACTTAATTGTCTAAAATATTAAGCAGTCGGATTTTCACTATCTTCTAGAATAAGTAATTATT
Source organism: Biomphalaria pfeifferi (assembly GCA_030265305.1). Lineage (NCBI taxonomy): Eukaryota > Metazoa > Mollusca > Gastropoda > Planorbidae > Biomphalaria > Biomphalaria pfeifferi. Next base: position 3,249,881 of record JASAOG010000048.1, read on the forward strand.
TAATCCAGAACTGTTAATGTTTTTAGAAAATGGGAGCTTATTCCTGCAGTATTGAAATCTATGGCAGTACTGTTGCGGCTCGTTCCCTTGGATAAGTTTTGTTTTTAAAAAAAAAAAAATTTTAACAAATATTTTGCTTGTTTTTAGAGTTATTAATCCAGCATTGAACCTCAGACACACACATACACCCATATACACACAACACTGGCCACACACATACACCCATATATAATTCGTCCATCGTGGTTCGATGATGACCACTTTGTCACCCAGGGGGCTGAGGGCTTTACACTGGAGTCTTATGCCTCCTCATGCGGTTGGTGAGATCTATGTGAGCCCGGATTGTTCGACTGTATACTGGGCAGGTTATTCCAGCTGGAGCTAGTGTCATTGGCCTAGCTTTTCTTCTCTGGCGCTTTTCTTCTGCCAGCGCTGTTCTCTTTTCCTCAGCAACCTGTGCGCCAGTTTTCACACCGCGACGCCATGATGCTCTGTCATGTGCCTCTTTCTTCCAGAAGGCGGTGTTTATGCTGAGCGCCTTCAGAGAAGCTTCGAGGGTGTCCCAGAAGCGTTTTCTTTGACCACCTTGCGAACGCTTTCCTTCGCTTAGTTGGCCATAACAGAATTGTTTAGGGATGCGGCTGTCTTCCATTCTGCAGACGTGTCTTGCCCATCGCAGCAGGGACTGCATCAGGATTGTGTGGATGCTTTGCAGGCCCACTCTTCGAAGGACTTCAGTATCTGTTTTTTTGTCTTGCCATTTGACATTCACACAACACTGGACATTTGACCAGCACAGCTTATAAACGTCACATAGTTTGATTTTATAACCTGACCGTGATTACATTAGCTGATAATTAGCTGGTAACAGTTCCTATAAAACAAGAGGCGGGGGAAAAAAAGCTGGGGGGTTTGTTTGATCAATCAATGAGTACAACTGGACATTATAGTATCAAATATTTGTTACATAGATTATATACATGTTGATATATTATAAAAATGATTCTTTTCATGAATTTTTTTTTCAATTATATTCAAACTGATTCCTTAGAAAAGTGTTTCCAGGAGCTCGTGTTTTTTGAGATTCTAACAATTATTTTAATTTGTCAACCAATTATGTATTAGACTTGATAGATCTACATTTCTGGTAACTGCAGCTGTGCATCAAGGATTGGCCTCTTTAGTCACACAAGAAGTTGCAAAGGGAAAAGATCGTCTCTCTAGACGTAAAATGCCACAGAGACCTACACTTATTGCTAAAGATAGACATTTATTTGAATAAATTGAATAATGTCTCTTCAGAATTTAAGATAATCTATATCCTAGTCCAGTGAACTTTATGAGTTTACAGTATGTCAGATGTTTGGTACACTTAGAAATGTGAAAGTGTAGCAGAAAGAAGTGTTCTTGGGAAAGTGCTATTGTTGAAGTGTCCAACTTCCCTTATGATTATGTCAAAGTGCTCATATGAAAGTGTCCAACTTCCCTTATGATTGTGTCAAAGTGCAATTATGAAAGTGTCCTACTTCCCTTATGATTGTGTCAAAGTGCAATTATGAAAGTGTCCAACTTCCCTTATGATTGTGTCAAAGTGCAATTATGAAAGTGTCCAGCTTCCCTTATGATTGTGTCAAAGTGCAATTATGAAAGTGTCCTACTTCCCTTATGATTGTGTCAAAGTGCAATTATGAAAGTGTCCAACTTCCCTTATGATTGTGTCAAAGTGCAATTATGAAAGTGTCCAGCTTCCCTTATGATTGTGTCAAAGTGCAATTATGAAAGTGTTCAACTTCCCTTATGATTGTGTCAAAGTGCAATTATGAAAGTGTCCTACTTCCCTTATGATTGTGTCAAAGTGCAATTATGAAAGTGTCCAACTTCCCTTATGATTGTGTCAAAGTGCTATTATGAAAGTGTCCAACTTCCCTTATGATTGTGTCAAAGTGCTATTATGAAAGTGTCCCACTTCCCTTATGATTGTGTCACAGCACTCATGTTAAAGAGTTGAAGTGCTTTTTTAAACGTGTCTTTTAGAAACTGCACCTCGAATGTGTCTCATAAAGAAGTGCTCATGTGTAAGTGCTTCTAAAGTACTGCTCCTCTGTAAGTCCTCATGTGTAAGTGCTTGTAAAGTACTGCTCCTCTGTAATTGCTTATGTGTAAGTGCTTGTAAAGTACAGCTCCTCTGTAAGTGCTCATGTGTAAGTGCTTGTAAAGTACTGCTCCTCTGTAAGTGCTGATGAACTAGTAAGACTGTCCACCACTAAAGTCCATTGCTGTACTTCAACCAGTGGAAATACTTCATTTTACTGACCTAGGACACAGTGCAGGACGGGTTCGTATATCGTTTGGTTCAGGGCAAACAGCAAATCATGGTTCGCCCACCGGCCCCACCGTGCTGGAACGAAGATAAAACTGACCCCGACTTCTTGAACTTCTGGACAGGTCTAGGCAGCCCCATTCTCTTGACCTGTATGGCGACATACGTGCATTATGCACACCAGCAACACTTCTGTGCAGAGTGGATTTGAACCTTCACTCCAATGGAGCCTGACGATGACGATGATGATGATGATGAAATAATGTTTCACTGATCTCTTTATCAACTAGAAGGTCATCGAAAGTCATTTGACTCCACCCAACCCCCTGGAACCACACAACTCTCTCGAACGAAACAAGGACGCAGGCTATACGATATGAGGAGTCGTTCATATGTCCACCAAGTGACATACTGTACAAGAGCAACGGGAGACAGCACAGGGGGGGGGGGGGCGCTCCGGACTCTTGTTTCTATCATGCGCATTATACACTTTGCATTTTAAGCCATAATGTTGGAAGGGTAGGGGGTTCTCGTCACGTCTATTTCTAAATGGATGCCATATTAAGTCCGGTAAAATATCCTTTTTGTGGAAGTAGCCACATTACACTTTTACTTCGATCTTAAAGGGACTTTACTTTTGTTTACCTTGTGATTCTCCCAAAGGGACCGATTAGTAAGAAAACCGAACAAGACTCCATTCTATTTATAGCCTGACTGAATGACAAAGAAACTTCATTGAAGACGTCTTGTAAGGAATCTTCATTAGTAAATACATTTGGACCAAACCTGCATTTCTTAATTTTTCCTATGTTGTTTGTAATTCAAGTATTTGGTAGATGACCCAAGGGGAGAGAATAAATATAACGACTATGTCGCTGGTTGGAGTTCTCTCGCTTATCATTCAATGGCCGCAAATAATGTTAGACATTTGAGCTTCATAAGGTATAAAAGAAAACAGACTAGTCGACCCTCGGTGTAGCATACGTCGGTATTTAGTGACGGGTAAATACAGAAGCACTTTAAAAAATGTCAGAATTTAAATAATGGTTTAGATTGTCTATGTCAAATTAAATATGCTGTGGAATTAATCAGTGTTTGAGGGTCTCTATACGTGACAGCTTATTCAAATTTTTGTTCGACTATATATCGATCTGATTTATTTTGGCAGTAGTCATAAGGTTATTCATCCTTTCCATTTTAGCGTCTTAGAGGGAGTTGTCACAGGGAGGTAGAGACTCATTTCCAGTGCAAGGCGTGAGGTCTTAAAATGTATTTGTTTTGCGTCTTTGTATGGGCATGTAGCTTTTTGGTCTAACCACGTGACTTGACCCACCTATAAGGTTCATTCTCACCTATACGTGTCAGTGCTATGCTTTTGGTCCAGGCTTGTTCTGTAAATTAAGAATAGCTTTTCGTTTTCCGACTGTCCTGTCATCTTGGACTTTTCCATGGCGGGTATGCCCTTTATATTGTCTATGTGTGGCTTATCTATGGTCTATCTATAGTCAAATGTGGCTTATCTATGGTCTATCTATGGTCTATCTGTGGCTTAACTATGGTCTATCCGTGGCTTAACTATGGTCTATCCGTGGCTTAAAAGGTCTATCTGTGGCTTATCTATGGTCTATCTATGGCCTATCTGTGGCTTATCTATGTTCTATCTATGGTCTATATGTGGCTTATCTATGGTCTATGGTCTATCTGTGGCTTATCTATGGTCTATCTATGGTCTATCTGTGGCTTATCTATGGTCTATCTGTGGCTTATCTGGGTTTATCTATTGTCTATCAGTGGCTAATCTATGGCTATCTATGGTCTATCTGGAGCTTATGTATGACCGAGCTATAAAAAAAAAATAAACACTTCTAAAGGAAATGTCACAATGTCAAAATGTTTCAAGCCTAATGCCTCCACGACCCCATGACGTTTTCCTCTCTTTGACCAGGTTTCAAAATTCAACGTAAATTAGATTTACGGCTTTTGTTTGCATTCTTTGACGAAATATTTCAAATTCAACCTCTATCACGTGACCAGGATTTCCTTTAAAAAAAAACAACAACTAAAACTAACTGTGACGGAATATGTTTCTTTGTAACGATCCTTGCAAGAACAACCGTTTATAGAAAACGTATTGTCAATTTCTTTTTCTTTTAAATATTAGTTCAAAATGATGAAAATTACAACATGACTGCTAACTAATACAAACAAAATATAATTCTGTAAATCAAGTGAACCAAACATTTCAAACATCACAAAAATTGTATTATTTCAAAAATATTTTTCTGTTAAAAAGTCAATAAAAAAAAGTGGCTGTGTAAAGTGAACCGTGCGCGCACCGGAGCTGATGAGAAAAAATAATTGTCTTCATTTTAATTAATATTATTGGCTAAGTCAGCTTTTATATGAGCTGATTATTTTGGGTTTTCTTCTGCTTGAACATTCAGCACCAATTAAGATCTCTATGTAATATTTGAACACTTAAACATAAAAAAATCATACCCTAATTTACCCCCAATTTGGTATCCCATATTACCCACAGGGTAGAACACTGAAAAGTTCGTTATTACAGCCATATCGTTTTGCTGATCAGAATTTGTAAAACTGTTTTATGCTTAATATTGGCTCATGTATTCATTATATACCAAATATAGTATGATAGCTTACTTTTTAAGCATTTATAAAACCTTAAAAAATTGTGATGTAATGTAAAGAGAACCACCAATTTTCAAAAAACATTGTATTAGACTAATATTGCAATCCACAATGTGAATTAAAATTGCGAACGTTGTTTCTTAGCTTAAGCCTCGTTTCCGCTTCGCCAAATTTTATATAGTACTGACCTATGAAAACAATACTACAAATGCTCATATTACCCAAAAAATCTCATATTACCCAACTTTACCCTATAACCCCACCATTTAAGACCCTGCTGTAAGACCCATAGTTCTCACTCCACAATCCCTTGTGTTTCTATTCTGATGTTATTCCTTGATTTCTTCTCCCGTCAAAAGAACAATTGACATCTCTTTTCCCTAATCCAATATCGATTCAGTAGATGACTTATTTGCGTCTACCCTTTGAAATGTTTAGATGTTTCGTCTTTTTATCAGTTTAATTCGCCTTTTAACTATTTTTTTCATACGCCATAATTAATTTAAACTTCAATCAAATCGATTTTGAAACATTCGTCATAAAAGCCCTCGCTTTCGCCTTTAGGTTCCTGAATTAATAATACGTGTCATATTTTTTTCATCATATCATCTAGTGGATAGCTCGCGCTCTGTCTCCTTTTGTTCTAATACTTCTCTCTCTTTCTCTCTTCCCTCACTCTCTTCTCTCTCCATCTTTTTATCTTTCTCTCCCTCCCTGTGCTTTCTCTCATGATTTTTTCCCCTTCAAGTCTTTCTCTTTCCCTCACTGATTCACTTTCTTTACATTGTCTCTTTACCTCTGTCTCGGTCTCTCTCTCTCTGTCTCTCTCTCTCTCTCTCTCTCTCTCTCTCTCTCTCTCTCTCTCTCTCTCTCTCTCTCTCTCTCTGATGTGTAGCTCGTCTTTTTATCTATTGTGGTTTTGATTTCATTTTGTTTCAATTCTCATCTCTAATTCAATTTCACTCAAAGTTGAAAGAAAACTTTTTTTTATTTTCGATTGAAGACTTTGACCTAGTTTCAGGTATTCGCTTCCGTTGGTTCTTCAATTCAAATATTTTTTTTAAAAACTTTGCAATGATAAAATGCATTGTTCCCATGTCTTATCCGGTTAATCGGACCTCCGGTTAATCGGACCAGACCGCCTACTTAAAGCGAATCCAAAAGTCCAGAAATGTTTTAATATTAAGTGTATGTCAACTCACTCTTTCTGTCTGTCAGTCTAGTAAAAAGTTTATTCACGTTATTTCTCCAAAGTTGAACTTTTGCACAATTATTTATTGTACATGGCAAAACACGAACCAATAAGAAAAAATAACGATTTAATTAGCTATTTGTAATTAATTATTTTGTTTGGCACCGAACAAAGGAAGAAACTGTACTGACTGATGTGGTGGTATAATTTGAATTAGTCCCCTTTATGCTTTGCTTAAAAGTTTGTAAACTTACATTAGATAACTATAAAAAACCTACTATTTTCATAAGCATTTCGCTAGCAAAGTGGTAAGTCTGGAGGAAACTTGTACCCTCTAGTTCGAAATCAAGTCGAACAACTTTAAAAAACATAAATAAACGTATTTAAAAATGAAACATTTTTGACCCCAGACTTATCCAGATACCCCCTTCTTTCTACCACCCCCACCCCCCTTTTCCCAACTGGTCCAGACACCAAGTGTTAGGGTCATAACGTAGTGTGAGAGCTCAAAGCATGAAATTGGCTCTAAACAAAAACAATTGGGAAAAATATTTCTAATTTCACAGATTTATTATTGTTAGTCTATATGTATTAGATATTTAATTATAAGGCAGATCCAAACTTATTGATACAATGACACTTTGTATAAGATTTGTTTTTTGTGTATGTTTTTAAAACATTTTTTCTTGTGTATTTAATTGAATCCTGTTAATCTAACAGGCGGGTTATGAGGACCAATACGATCGCGTCACGGTGGGTTCCGATAAATAGACTTGACTGTATTTTAAACAAAAATCTTGTGACTTAGGAACATATTAAATGGGGGAAGAAATACTGAGTATAATTATCGTTTACATCAGTGATGTCCGAACTACGGTCCGCGGGCCATATCCGTACCTTGACCTGGTACTTTCCGGCCTCTTGAAATTTCTACCCAGAGAGCACAATAAAGTCTCCGAGGTTGAAACTCCGTTGGAAACGTGACACGTTTATTTTAGATGTGGCACGTGACAAGGTGAAAAAAAAATGTGCTATCAGTCTACAGTCTACATGATATAATCTATCAAGGCGGATCGGGTAAACTTACAAAAATGAATCAATATTGGATAAAATAGAAATTTGAAGTAAAAGGTATATAGGGCAGATGATGTTCAGGTCATCTGTTTCTTTGGCCAACGATTCACGAGCAGGGAGTCACGTGGCCAGGACAACGACCAACCACCTTTCCTTTCCCCATTAAAGTCAGGTACCAATTAGAGTTGGGTGGACTCAGGGACGCCCTAAAAATCCCGAAATTCAAAATCACAGTCTTCAACGAGATTTGAACCCAGAACCCCAAGGCTCAGAAGCCAAGCGCTCAACCATTCAGCCACAGCGCCCCCCACAATAAGGATTAAGGACATGTCTGTGTGTGTGTGTGGATAAAAGTTGCCCTTTCAGAACTAGCGATCTATAGTGCAGATGATGTTAAGGTCATCTGTTTCTTTGGCCAACGGTTCACGAGCAGCGTGTCATGTGGCTATCACAACGACCAACCGCCTTTAGTTTCTTAAACGTAATTCAGGTAACCATTAGAATTGGGTAGACTCTGGGGCGCCCTAAAAATACCAAAACTCAAAATCCCAATCTTCGCCAAGATTCGAACCCAGGACCTCAGGTTCGGAAGCCAAGCGCTTAACCACTGTAGTTTGTGGATCGGGTCGGGAGAAAACGATGAAGATATAGTGATTGAACGTATCTGGATCAAGTTACAGGGCCGGCCTTAGACATAGAAAAACTAGGCAGCAGTCTACTGGTTAGCCTCGCAAAGGACTCAAAACATTGTATTAAAGAAGTAGCAAAAATTTGGTCCAATGTTACTGTAATATACTAAATCAATTCATAACCATAGGAACAAGGCTTTATTTCAATAAAACACGACTGATACACAAGAACACAGTACAGACTGGTCACGATTCACAGACTACGATAATGCGAACACGATTACAAATACTAGCACGATTACAAGCACGGGTAACACACAAGTTCATTTAACGATCACTCCATTCACCCCTCCTTTATTTCTTTCTGGATCTTAGGTTATAATCATGCGTATGAAGGGAAGGATCCGGAGGTATCTCTGGCGTAGACTTTTCTCCTTGCAAGTCGTAACTGTCCTGTACGGGACTCGAGTCAATATTGGCCTCTGGCATTGGGTGGCTCCCCTGTGAGTCACTGATGACTTCTGGCTGGTTGTACATCATTGGGGTGGGATTCTGTGAATTAATGATAGTCTCAGGCACGTAGCGACTCCCTGTGAGAGATCCAAAGAGTCACCGACCTCTTGAGGCAGAATACCGTTCTCTGGTTCGCAATAGTCGTTCGTGGAACTTTCCTTCGTCGCCAGGTGCCTAAGCGACACTGTCTCTTCCCGGCCGTTTGGAAATCGTATATGGGCGTACTGTGGGTTGCAGAAATAAGTTCAACCTCTTGTACCAATGGGTCAAATTTTGAAGATCTTACAGGTGATTTTAGTAATACTTTTCCTGGGTTCTGTAGCCAAGTAGGCAAGGATGTTCTCGTTGGCGATCTTCTGTTGAATTTGAAGATCCGTTCGTGTGGAGTTTCATTAGTAGAAGTACACAGTAATGATCGAATTGAATGAAGTGCCTGAGGCAACACAGATTACCACTGAGATAGTTCCAACTTCCACCTTTGTATCTTATCGTTTTTAATTTTCTTGTCATGAGTGTCTTTAAATATGTATGAAATAGACCGCTGGTCCGTAAAATGCTTCCATTTGCGTATAGCTTCAATTATTGCAGTTGCTTCTTTCTCTATGGCAGATTGATGCCTTTCACTAGGTGAAAGAGTTCTAGAGAAGAATGCAATAGGTCTTCCAAACTGATTTAAAGTGGCTGCTACTGCGATGTCAGAAGCGTCAGTTTCCACAATTAGAGGATGGTCATACTTTATGATGAAAATTGCTGCTTTCTGCAATTCTTCTTTCAAGTCTTCCAACGCTGTTTTTACTTCTGTAGGTACAGGAAAAATTTGATTTTTCATTATAGGATACATTTTGTGGGAGAACTTGGGTATCCAGTGCCAAAGGTCCTACAATCCTTTTCTGAGACTTCAGATCTTTTGGAGGTGGCAAATCTCGCAGAGCTTGAAATCTATCAGGGTCCGGCTTCAAATGTCCTTTGGATATTTCATATCCAAGCAACTTTACCTTCTTAGTAGCAAATACACTTTTACTTTCGTTGAAAGTTATTCCGTATTCCAGAGCTACCTTCTGAAAATGCAACAGATTTTTGTTATGAGAGTCTACATCTGTACCACATATTGTTACATTGTCGACATAGGCGAACGTGTCAGACAACTTTTCTTTTTCTATAATAGTGTCCATGGTTTTCTGGAAGCAAGCTACACCGTTAGTGACCCCAAAGGGTATTCTGCAAAACTGGTAGAGTTTACCGCAAGCTTCGAAAGCTGTGTATTTCTTTTCGCTCTGTTGGATAGGTATTTGGTTATAAGCACTCTCCAGATCCAATGTGCTAAAGATTTCATACCTGGAAATTTTCTCCCCCATTTCATCCACTCTTGGCATGGGGTAAGCGTCCAGGTAAGTAAATCTATTTATAGTTTGGCTATAATCAACGACCATTCGCTGTTTGTGCCGCTCATTGGTCGTGACAAGGACTTGAGCTCTCCAAGGTGATTTGGAAGGTTCAATGATACCGTTTCGTATCAATTTCTCAACTTCAGCTTTAATAAATTGTGTGTCTTGGAAGGAGTAACGACGAGATTTAGTAGCAATAGGTCTGCAATCAGGGGATAAATTTCCAAACAATTGTGGTGCCTCTACCTTAACACCATTGAGCGAACAAACATGAAATGCAGGTCGACCACCGTTGAATGGAATTATCAGTTCTTTGTGTAATGCGAGGAAATCTAACCCAAGCACTACATCAGTGCAAAGTTCATCTAGTAACGAAAGTTTGAATTGATTGTAAACTTCCCCTTTGTATTTTAGCGATGCAAACATGTGGCCTCTTGTGACGCTTGACAGTTGAGACGACGCCATAGAAATTTTGGGCTTTGAACGTGTCACTGATCAATCATACTCTCTTGGTATGTTTGAAGAAATGTAGCTTTCCCCGCTACCTGTATCAATTAGGGCTTTTAGGTTCACGCCATTTACAGAGATGTGTACTGTTGATTTAGTTAAACCAGGTACAGACGAAGTAGCAATTAGTGATGTTAGATGTGTAGAGTCCTTAATGTAGCTACAATCTTTACAAGATTGTCTTTTAATCTCGTGGCTAGGAGATATTTTGACTTTTGTTTTGGTTATAGGTGTGTTGCGAGACCTGCAAACCTTCGAAAAATGTCAATTTTTCCCGCAAGAAAGACACATGCAGTCTTTGGCAGGGCATTTCGCTCTGAGATGCCGACTACCTCCGCAAAAGAAACATTTAGTATTCACTGTTGCAATTGTTTCTGAGTCCACCATTTCTTCGGTTGAGATTGCCGATGACAAAAGAGATGACTCTACCAATTGAGAAGGAATACTAAACGAACTGGATTCTTTTTGGGCCATGTCGAGTGTCTTGGCGATATCTAAAGCCATTTTCAAGTCAAGGGAATCTTTTCTGAAGTAGCCTCTGTCTAATTACACTCGAACGCATGCCGCTAACAAAGGCATTGCGAATGGCGTCCTCTTCATTTTTGTCAGCACTAACAGCTCGGAACTGACTTTCTCTGGCCAACACTCTCAGCTTGTGTACAAATTGATCAAGACTTTGATCGACTTCTTGTTTGCAAGTTGCAAGCAAATGTCTGGCCAATGTTTCGTTAGGGGCCTTCACAAATAAATTCTCAAGAATAGATTTTGCTTCTGAGTATTTAGAACAGGTAGAAATATACTGATATAAGGATGGAGACACAAAGTTGCATAGCAGATCAAACTGTTCGCTTTCACTAGCCCCTACCTTCGTTGCGAATCTGTCAAAACAAGAAATCCAATGTTTCCATGGAACTGAAGCATTAGTTGAACTAGGATCAGCATCCAGTCTATTGGGACGCAAAAACTTGTCCATTTAAGAATGGTTTTATTGAAATAAATTGTAATAAACTAAATCAATTCATAACCTTAGAAACAAGGCTTTATTTCAATAAAACACAACTGATACACAATAACACAGTACAGACTGGTCACAATTCACAGACTACGATAATGCGAACACGATTACAAATACTAGCACTATTACAAGCACGGGTAACACACAAGCTCATTTAATGATCACTCCAGTTACACTAGGTTTAAAAAAAATGTGATTGTATTTCATTGTTTCGCTTTCAATTGTGTATTTTTCTATTTTCTATTTGGGGGCCACAAAATTCACTTCGCCTAGGGTCTCCAATAGCCTTGGGCCGGCCCAGAAGGATGTTTAGGGCTGGATCTACTATGGTGCAAGGCTGGCCTCCGCCCAGGTGCTCACCCTTTAAAGGGGGCTCAACAATTGAAAGACACAACACGAAAGTCTAATGTGCTCTCTTTCTTCTTAAAAAAAAAGATACAAAGATGTGAATTTAGATTTTGTCATCTTTAGAAAGTGCATTTATTTTGAATATTGATGAGAACAACGACATTATACACCAAAAACAACAATCTGTTCAGGGCCTCGACTTGCTAAAATATTGGCTTGCATTGGCTGTGTTTACCGATGTGATGGCGTGTGTTCATATAAGCTTAAAAAGTAATTTAAGCCTGTAATAATAATCTTTATTCCCACGCACATCTTTAGAAACTCTTATTCAGTACAAGTAAATGCAATGGTCTAAACCAGATGAAGAACAACAAAATTTGAAATAAATAAGAATAAATTTAACTCTTACATAGCGTTAAATGTGTCGGGAGTCTTATATATAAATATTTATATATATAATATAATACTATATTACATAGATAGATAGACTAATAGAAGTCTATAAATAGACTAATAGAAGTCTATAAACATCAATATAGAATAACGTGGCATCTCTTTTAACCCTTGCTTGAAGGAGTGCAGGCACGACATGGCCTAAATTGTGCCGATGTGCCTCAAATCAAATCTAACCTTTGCCATAACTTCCTATAAGATTGCTTTCGTACTTAATAGGAAGTTGCTTTCGTACTTAATAGGAAGTTGCTTTCGTACTTAATAGGAAGTTGCTTTCGTACTTAATAGGAAGTTGTTTTCGTAATTAATAAGAAGTATTACAATTCAAAGAAAACGCTTATACTGAGTTGAGGGTGCTGAAATCAAATAAAAGTGAATTATTTATTAAGTAAATATACAAAGAACGTAGAGATGAGTTAATGGACTTAGATACATTTTTTTTCATTCTGTCCCTCTTGACCCACTAGCTGAGAGAACAGAGACAGAGAGGCGGGGGGGGGGGGGGGGGGGGGCTAGGGCTGGTTGGGTAGCTCAGAAGGTAGGTCAATACAAGATTGTTAAGTTCATTTACGTGTCTATTAGTCAAGCTGATATTGTTCATTAAAGTGCGCATCATGTACCTTAATTTTCTAGAAGCAATCAGTTTTATATGACAGTGGTGGGCTCAGTGACATTATTTTCACGACCTTACGGATAAATGTTAGATGGCCCATACATGACACATGGCCTCCCTTACATTTTACGTATTGTTTTAAAAGGGGTAGACTATATTTTAATGGGGGAAAAAAACGACTCGCTTTCGGTATGTGTTTGTAATCGTTGCACCTAAACCTAACAAGCCACAACATATGGTGCAATAAGAGTTTAATAGCTTCTCTTGTTTTCAATATCTAGAGGTAATAAGAGAAAAAACGGACGGATGGACAAGTAAACAAAACTAATAAGCGGCTCCTTACAGGGAATAACTAAGCAAAAAAAATTACAATATAAATGTACATGTACAAGGTCTTTCTTAACCGGACTACTAAAAGCTATCTGGTCCATAAATATTTTTTTTCACGTGAGGACAGCACCTTTCTTTCCATTGTCTAGGTATTGATTCGATTTATTCAAACATGCGTGACTTGTTTTATTACCAGTAATATTTTTAAAGCTGGTGTGCAGTCTATGATACTATTTTGATTGGTATACTCTAGGCCTACTTCCTACACAAATTTAATGTGCTTATATGAGAAAGCTAAAGGATTTTATACGTAAAGAAATACAATTGGGTCACGATTTTAACATTTCCTTCTCAAATAATATACAAGACTGCGATCACAAAATCAGACACAATAACGCTTTTCCTCCCAGGGAATTAAATCATTGAATCCAGTCCAAGTTTCTGATGTTCAACTTCACGTATCATTTTGGATTGACACTGTGCTATGAACGTTTCGTTGGCTATTGTTAAAATTTTTGGTTTCGTGTTATGCACGATTTATTACTATTATAATAATTATGTTACTAAAATGTTGAAATGTTTATTTTATTTTATATGTAAGTCATCAAAAGTGATGTGGCTAGGCGGTAAAGCGCTTGGCTTCCGAACCGGCGTCCCGGGCTCAAATCCTGGTGAAGACTGGGATTTTACATTTCGGTATCTTTGGGCGCCTCTGAGCCCACTCAGCTCCAATGGGTACTTGACATTAGCTGGGGAAAGTAAAGGCGGTTGGTCTGTGTGCTAGCCACATGACTCCCTGGTTAATCGTGGGCCACAGAAACAGCTGACCTTTACATCATCTGCCCTATAGATTGCAAGGTGTGAAACGGAACTTTTACATCAATTGTGGTCAGTCGCCTTAACAAAATTCTTTCATAGATCAAGCACCGCTGTGCGTACTGCATGCTGGGAAATAGCGCAATACATCACGTGCCAGAAAGGGCAATGACTTATAGCATTTAAAACGAGGCTTTAACAAAAGAGTGTTTCGGTTGTTTACCTTGCTTTCCCTAGGTTGACCTGTGGGCAGTCATTCAGAATGAGCTTAAAGTAAAAATAGAAGAAACAGGACAGATAACTCGCCAGCAATGGAGTGCTAATAACAAGGGAGACAATAGATATTGATTAGTTGTTGTTTCCCCTTCAACTTTTAATGTGTCTGTGTGAGTGTGTGCGAGAAGTGTATGTGTTTAATGTATATGCCATGGGAGTATAAAATGGATTAAAGATATTGTAAAAATATATGATGATATTGTTTTTAAACCATTTGATAATATTTTGTTATATTTTGTTTTAAAAATTCAGTTTTATTTTACAAATTCTAACTACCATATATATTTTAAATACCACCAGAAGCTAGTGCCATTCCAGTGTCTTCTGCTTAGTTCAAACACAATTTAAATATGTCTGGTTTAAACTTGTCAAATGTCGTCTGCTTCGTTTAAATGTCGTCTGCTTCGTTTAAATGTCGTCTGCTTCGTTTAAATGTCGTCTGCTTTGTTTAAATAACGTCTGCTTCGTTTAAATTTCGTCTGCTTTGTTTAAATTCGTCTGCTTTGTTTAAATGTGAATATGGAGAGTGATTAGCGTCTCCTTTGTTCAAAGGATAATGTCATTAGGAAATTAATGAAAAAAAAAATTAGTAATACTTGAGTGATCGCTATTATATAATTAATTATTCTTTTGTGTCCAATTCTTTTGAAACCTACTAATTTTATTTGACCAGTAAAATAAATTGCAACACATTTAAAAAATACATTAAACAAATTTTTGTTGTGGTGTTTTAGAAAAAGAGAGAACTACTCTTTTGAAAAATCGATAATGTAGGTACAAGTGATCCATCCATCGTGGAAATAACTTGTCAGATTGTCTCCGTTTCGTTTCCTGGAAGGATTGAAAGCGTCCGTTAGAATAAGCTGCATTTATGGCATTTTGATTCATTAAATTCTATCTCAGTGCGCTGTGGCATTCTGATCCACGGACTGAGATGTTTTACAGAGGAATGGATTAGAAGTGAGTAGAGAATGGGAAGAGAGAAACATGTGTGCAGTGAGCGGAGATGAGCGTTCTCAAATTGAGAAAATGGAAGATCTGGGGGAATGGGGAATGAGACTGGGGGGGGGGGACGTACGGAGAGAGTGATGTGGTGGAGCTGCAGACAGTGATGTGGTGGAGCTGCAGACAGTGATGTGGTGGAGCTGCAGACAGTGGTGTGGTGGAGCTGCAGACATTGATGTGGTGGAGCTGCAGACAGTGATGTGGCGGAGCTGCAGACAGTGATGTGGCGGAGCTGCAGACATTGATGTGGTGGAGCTGCAGACAGTGATGTGGTGGTTAAAGTAGATGAGAACTTGAAATATATTGACACGGTGGCCGTTTAGAGAAAAGATTGAGATCCACTGTTGACTTTTATTTATGTCAGAAGCATTAAGCTTATTATAGAACGAAAGAACTTTCTAAATTGTGTATCCAGATCAATTCTTTCTGTCCTTTTCTCTCTCTGTCTCTCTCTCTCACGCTGTCTCTCTCTCTCTCTCTGTCTCTGTCTTTCTCTGTCTTTCTCTGTCTCTCTCTGTCTCTCTCCATCTCTCTGTCTCTCTCTGTCTCTGTCTGTCTCTGTCTGTCTCTCTGTCTTTCTCTGTGTCTCTCTCTCTCTCTGTATCTCTCTCTGTCTCTCTCTCTCTGTATCTCTCTCTGTCTCTCTCTCTCTCTGTATCTCTCTCTGTCTCTCTCTCTCTGTATCTCTCTCTGTCTCTCTCTCTGTCTCTGTCTGTCTCTCTCTGTCTTTCTCTGTCTCTGTCTTTCTCTGTCTCTGTCTCTCTCTGTCTCTCTCTGTCTCTCTCTCTCTCTCTGTCTTTCTCTCTCTCATTCTCTGACTATCTGTAAGTCGTATGTATAACAAATGATCAATGTTTACACGTATATATAACTAACACATAAAACAAGAAACTATTTCAGTATCAAATTTAACACGTAGAATTTCCAAACGTGTTTTTCCCCCCTCATTATTTAAAATGTTTATACAGTTGACTCTCGGTAATCCGACGTTTACTCAGAACTGGAAAGGGAGAGGGGTGGAATGTCGGATTTCTGAAAACGTCTAAGTGCCATTAGTTAAAGTAAAAAAAAATAAAAAAGTAAAGAAAAGTTCCACGTTTAAAGGTCCACGCTCTAGGGCAGATGATGTAAAGGCCATCTGTTGTTTTTTTTTGTGACCCACGGTTAAAGAGGGTTCATGAGGCCAGCACAACGACCAACCGCCATTGCTCTTCCCCAACTAATGTCAGGTACCCATTAGAGCTGGGTGGACTGAGAGGTGCCCAATATCCTGAGATGAAAAATCCTATTCTTCACCAAAAAATAGCAGCACTTTAAAGATTTGATTAAATGTGTCAAAAGCATTCGGTTTATGTTGTATGCTCTGAGAGTTTCAAAAAGATAAAATAAACAATGGAGGATCAAAAAATAATTTTAAAACATTTTAAAGGGAGACAATTTTTAAAAAGACGCCAAACCACAGACCTATATATATTATACATAGACTGTAAAAGAAAGACAAATTCATAGCCGATTGTTATGTACGCAACTTTATTATATTTCAAGCTGTAAAGGAAGTCGCCCTGTATATTAGAAAGTCGCTCTGTGTTAGAAAACTAATGATCTTTAGTTTTGAAAGTTAAGAAATAATGCAAACTCATGTTAAGGAGTTTAAATAGAATAGGCTACTAATTAGAATTTATCATATTCACACAAATCCAATATATAAAGCAAATCTGTCAAACAAGATCATTTTTCTTTTAGTTTCCATTGGGAAGATGAAATGTAAGGATAATTCTACCCTGTTGATTTAAAATTCTACATATAAATAGATTGATTATCTAGATCCGGGGTCAGCAACCTGCGGCTCGCGAGCCACATGCGGCTCGCAAGCCACATGCGGCCACTTTGGATGTGAAGCTGCGGCTCTCTAGTTCCATACACAAATATTATTTATTGTGTCGAGACATTTTTTTAAAATAGTTCTGAACTTCTGAATCTTTTAACGTAGATTAGGCACCGATTATATCTCTCAGCCACTTGTACTCGCTTTTCACCAGCCCCATTATACGCGTTGTCACTGTTGTCAGTCCGTCGGAAGCTCTCGAATGACGCCGTCGTCGGATGTTTCTATGTAGGTTTTAATTCGCTTTGACGCAAGACAAATTGGTATCTTAACCACGTGCTTTGAAAGTGGCTTATAGTCTGTTGTTGTAGTACTATGTAGTTTATTGTTGTAGTACAAATGTAGTTTGTTGTTGTAGTACTATGTAGTTTATTGTTGTAGTACCATGTAGTTTGTTGTTGTAGTACTATGTAGTTTGTTGTTGTAGTACCATGTAGTTTGTTGTTGTAGTACCATGTTGTTTGTTGTTGTAGTACCATGTAGATTGTTGTTGTAGTACCATGTAGTTTGTTGTTGTAGTACCATGTATTTGTTGTTGTAGTACCATGCAGTTTGTTGTTGTAGTACCATGCAGTTTGTTGTTGTAGTACCATGTAGTTTGTTGTTGTAGTACCATGTAGTTTGTTGTTGTAGTACCATGTAGTTTGTTGTTGTAGTACCATGCAGTTTGTTGTTGTAGTACCATGCAGTTTGTTGTTGTAGTACCATGCAGTTTGTTGTTGTAGTACCATGTAGTTTGTTGTTGTAGTACCATTAGTTTGTTGTTGTAGTACCATGTAGTTTGTTGTTGTAGTACCATGTAGTTTGTTGTTGTAGTACCATGTAGTTTGTTGTTGTAGTACCATGTAGTTTGTTGTTTGTAAATGAGTTTGAATCGAATTATCTTCTTAAAGTTAGAAGCAATCTACAAGTAATGCTATTCTAGCAAGCTTTGCGGCACCACTAGAAATAGCACAAAAAGTTAAACCATTTACGATGATGATTATATCAAAAACTGCTTTCTACATGCATCTGAAGAACTGTTTCATGATTTCTAAAAACAAACCAGAAATATTTTTAAAAAATCAAAGATTTGCCTCTATCCGATAAAACAGTACAAGACAGTATAGCTAAAAGTCTTCAAATGTAACTTGCTATAGATTATTCTTGGGACTAAAAGACACGGTACAAGTTGCCCATTTTGTCATGTATATGTCTTCCCAAGGTCTTAAAGAAGAACTTCTAGGATTGCTACCGCTTTCGTGACAAATTAGAGGGAACGATTGGGCGAATGCCATGCAAAAATACCTTGAAGACAATAAAATCGGTTCAAATAAAATCATTTAAATAGCAACTGACAGAATATGACAGGAAAAAATAAAAGGGCAACAACGATTGGTCGGAGCAAAATAGACCAAGAAATTCTTACGTTTCACTGAATAATGCAACAAAAAATGCTTTGTGCCCAAAACGATTCCAACCTAAATAGATGAGGTCGTGAATTTGGCAATTAAGATTATTAACAGCATCTTGTTAAAAGCACTCTACCACTTAAACGAAATGGAGACTCAGTATTCCGACCTCCTTCTTCCCCCAAAAGTGCTACGACTTTCCAAAGGTAAGGGGATGAAACGTTTGGCTTTGTGCTTGAACGAAATAAATACATTGCTAAATGAAAAAGACATTTATCACAGCGAATTAGAGAACGACAAATGGTTGCAAAAATTTTACTTTATGATTGATATAACAGAAATTAATGAGCTGAATCTAAAACTGCAAGAAAGGGAAAACCCATCCTATGTTTTAGTAGAAGAATTGGTTTGTTTTGAAGTAAATTTAATCTTTTTGCAGAAGATATTTAGAGCGGTCAATTACTTCATATTGAATGTCTAAAGCAGTATCGCGATAAAATCAGTGCAACTTTTGTCACGAGTTACTTCAGCACAGTTATAAAAGAATCAAAGATGAATTTCTTGACCGATTTGAGCAGTTCAAAACCAACAAAACTATTCGAGCATTCCTAGTACACCATCTCAACAGTTGGAGGTCCAAAAATGTATATACATAACGCAACAAAAGTGGTCAACTTTAAGGAATGCCGCGAGTTGATTCGGCGCATTGAATAAATCCTCAAGATTGCTGCAGTGAGTTGAAGAAGTTGGCATTTGGAGTGCTGACTATCATCGGATCGGCCTATTCGTGCGAGCAAGCGTTCTCTTGCATGAATAGAATTAAAAGTATATAATGTAAGAAGCCAACTAACAATCCAGCATTTCGAGTCGTGCTTGAAACTAAAAGCAAAAAACAAAAACGAACAAACCAGTTACTGTATCAGCCAAATGTCTCCAAACTTTCTGAAACCATGCAAAGCTAATGATTCCATTGAATTTGTTTGCTTAATTGTTTGTTAGTGAAGTACACGTTTATGATGTAAATAAACGTTGAACTTCTTTAGTGGTTACCGAAATAAAAATAATTATTTAATAATGCCATATATATATATATATATATATAAACATATTATCAAATTTGTTATGAAAAACACTACTTTTATATTTTAAAAAATCATTGGAGAGAACTATTTATAGTTGGCAAGAAAAAACTTTGCGGCTCTTTAAAAACTTCAAAATTTGTAAAGTGTAATTTTTGGCTCTTCCGACTCAAAAGGTTGCCGACACCTGACCTAGATCTTTCTAGACCCAGATTCTGGATCTAATAATTGCAAATAATAATTTTGAGACGAGTGTGTTTTTATTTTCAATGTTCAATTACTGGGACTAGACATTATTGTGATTATTAGTATTATATGTTATATAGGTTAGGGTTTTAAAAAATACTTTACTTTTTGTAACTGCTTTACAAAAAACAACATGTTGTTTCGCTTTTTGAATATTTAGATACTGGATGTAATTACAGCGAAGAAATGAATATGTTGAGGTATTATATATTATATATATTATATTATATACAATACATAATTTACATAACAATTTGTAACTGTAGTTATAAAATATAGTGTTCTATGCTATTCTAGATAAATGAAAAAAACTTATGTGATTCAATAAAAATCTACACTATACACGATTTCATATCTAGCTACATGAGACGCGCATAATTTCACGAATGTTGTTTTTGTTTTCTATCTATTCACAGAGTTACGTTTCTTGTTTCAATAAAAATAGAACATGATGTCATTGTACTTTGGTGTTTTGAAGACAATGACACAAACTTAAAACAAAGGTTCTCAAAATATTCATGTTATGTGTGTGTGTGTGTTTTAGATCAGTTGCTTCACTTCAAGGGAGTGTACTTTGTGTCCTGCTTAAACACAACAAAGAACCAAACAAGTTTGAAAATAAACAGACATTCTATTTATATGTGTGTGTGTGTGTGTGTGTGTGTGTGTGTGCTGTGACGTTGGTCTTGCCTGAGGATTATTGGAGATGTTCACGATGGATTGAACTGCTATATAATGCTAAAGACGTTAGTCTCATGTAGTGTAGATGTACTTTAGCGAATGCTAGAAACCTATGAAGATGTATATAATCAACATAAATACGCTTTGGAGAATTTAACTATTTTAATATTACAAACGTCAGTCGTCAAATAAATAAACTAACACTCTAGTACATGTATAAAGACATTATATAAATCAGTTTAAATAATCAATACTCAGAGGTTTATATATCAATTAACTCAATGTTTTGGATTGTCATTGTGGCCCCCCTTTATTTTTACTTTATTATATAAAATACTTCTACAAAATTACTGGATTTTCGTGACTGTCTTTTTTACTTCCCCTGGGGATTTAAAAGCTATATTTAGCTCATCACACTTTCAGTTTGTTCTGGAAAATGGTGAATCAAAATAACTCATTTTGCATTTTGTTAGCACTGACTCTTTTTACCACGTGACTTGTATATTTGAAAAGTAAATAAAACAATGCATTTTATATAGCTGGACATTATTGAAGTCGATATTTATTGTTGCTTTTAAATAGTTAATGATTAAGCATTGTCTTCGATTCCGCTGTTTAAAGACTATGGCAGTATTGTACGTGACCACGTAAGCCCAGTTGCGACCTTCATATTTCGCCACGTGGAATGCTGATAAAGCCCTAGTCCGCCAGAGGTCTATTTAAATTTTCTTTTCGTAGTCAGCGCCTCTCTTCGACAAGTGCTCTTTTTTGGGTCCCAAAGTTTGTCCCGCGACCCTCACGAGAGCTCTCAATATATAAAAAAGCAAAACATTAATAAAATATGAAGCATATTATGAAACACCGGAATGCTATCAGAATATTTTATTAATGTGTTTTATTGGTAGAGAAAGTGTTAATCTAAAAAAAAAAACAAATGTCATTTTCAGTGTTATAAATTCTAAGCTAGGTAACAATTTTAAAAAATGTATTCCCCAAGAAGATTGATAACACCTACACTACGAACGAGACTACGAACGAGACGTGAAAGAATTGTAAAACTGAGATCTCCATATACAATGACACGAAATAATTCAACAGAATTCTATGGTATTGGAAGACAACAGCTGGAAAACATTTGGTTAAAAGCATTGAATTGACCATTGCGGCGGAGGCCCAAGAATGTGAGGTCCCTCGACTGTCTGCTGAACGTGCCACAGATTAGGAGACGCCTCGAAATAGGAGACGCTTCGGAATATGAGTATATATCTCAAATATCTCAAATTAAATTAACTACATCTATTTCAATATCTTAGTTAACAGTATATTTATATATATATATATATATACAAATGGGCGTAGCCATGATTTTTTTTTGGAGGGGGGAAGGGAGGTTTGAGGGGGGGGGGGGGGATTTCCACCCCCGGAAAAAAAATATGTGTGTGCGTGCGTGCGTGTGTGTTTGTGTGTGTTCATGATTTATCTTTATTAGATTCTGACCCTTCAGTCTTTCTGAAGACGTTTAATGTACCCTAGAATAGGTTCTTTCTGGAGTTAGTAGAAAAATTGTAGACTCCCCGCCCTTACCAGAAAGGGGGTCTGGGGGAGCTCTGTGAGTTCCTCCAGCGCGGGGCGGAGCCCTGCCGCCAAGCACTATATCCGGTATTGAAAGCCAAGAAAATGTATAATCTGAGGTATCTACAGTATAATATCCTGCTATTAAAAAGTTTTATTTCAAAAACCTAATGTGCTATTCTTACTTAGGGTTAGGGTTTAAATACTTTAAATACGTAAATACTTCCGCATTGGGCGGACTGGCAACGTCTGAAGCCTCTTCGCACCTGCTCTAAGGACCTCCATGAAAGTGTGGCGCCAAGTTGTACTAGGATGTCATCGCAACTCTTATTATGCGTAATTTATTTTGTCGGAGAACATGTCCCGAAAACCTCATGTGACGCTCTTTCACAACCTTACTAAGGGGTCGACTCCCAGTTCGGCATAGGATTTCCTTGATTTAGATCTGATCTCTATAATTGACTCCTAAAATCCGTCTTAGCCATCTTTGTTGAGCCACATTTAGTCTTTTTCGATTTCGGCTGATGACTATTCCCTGCTCTTTATTAATGGAGCCCAGCCACTGGTAGAAATTTGTAACCTCTCTTGGCTACGCTCTTGGAATTAGGTGACTATAGTCTGTTTTAGATTCTATATCGAAAAGGGAAGTTTTATCTTCAAAATCATTGGGGGGGGGGGGGGGGGGTTAAAGTAAAATATCTGTGAAGTTTGTTGTTTTTTTAATTCAAAACCCCATTTAGCTACGCTCTTAGAATTTGGTGACTGTAGTTGCTTTAAAATAAAATTGAACAGAGAAGTTTTCAATCTCATAACTCTTTGTATGGGGGTATTTAAACTCAAAACCATCAGGAGGGGTTTAAAATTTAGTAAAAACCCCTCTGGAGGAGGGAGGTTTAAACTCAAAACACTCCTTCGCGTGACTACGCTCATAAAAATTTGATTGTGCAATTTGCTTTTTTTATATTGAAGAGGTATTTTTTAGCATCAAACCCCGCTGAAGGGGGGGGGGGGGGGTAAACTCTAACCCCTTTGGCTACGCTTATAGATTCTGGTGACTGGTGTATGGATAGTTTTATCGTTATTTTCGGAGAGGGTTTTAAAATCAAAATCTTCCTTAGCTATGCTCTTGGAATTTTGGGAATTGTCGTTTGCAATCTTTTTTTTTTTTTTTTGGTTTATTTTTGTTTTATCGAAGTGGGGGATTTGACTGCAAAACCCCCCTGGTATGCTGGTATGGGGTTTTAAGCTCAAACCCCCCCTTGGCTGCGCTGGGGCTTAGTATTAAAATCTCTCCTAAAATAAACAGAATCAAAGCAAAAAATCAGTTACTAAATTCCGATCCAACCCCGCCATGCGAGGGTGAGGATTTCATTTTGGGAGGGGGGGGTTGAACCCCAAACCCTCCTCTGGCTACACCCATGTATATATATATATATATATATATATATATATATATATATATATGTCTTAGTTAATATATATATTTATATGTTTATATATATTTCTCACTAGTCATATATAATGACTAGAGAAAGAGGAAGAGAGAGGATGGAGAGACAGGTGGACAGACAGACAGACAGACAGGCAGACAGACAGACAGACAGACAGGCAGACAGACAGACAGATAGATAGATAGATAGATAGATAGATAGATAGATAGATAGATAGATAGATAGATAGATAGATCGATAGATAGATATAGATAGATATAGATAGATAGATCGATAGATAGATATAGATAGATATAGATATAGATAGATATAGATAGATATAGATAGATAGATATAGATAGATAGATAGAGATATAGATAGATAGATATAGATAGATAGATAGAGATATAGATAGATAGATATAGATAGATATAGATAGATATAGATAGATATAGATAGATATAGATAGATATAGATAGATATAGATAGATATAGATAGATATAGATAGATATAGATAGATATAGATAGATAGATAGATATAGATAGATATAGATAGATATAGATAGATAGATAGATAGATAGATAGATAGATAGATAGATAGATAGATAGATAGATAGATAGATAGATAGATAGATAGATAGATAGATAGATATAAACGAAGAATTAGTGAGACAAGCCAAAAAGCAAGACTTCTCTTTCACTCAGGAAGACTTCTCTTTCACTCAGGAAGACTTCTCTTTTACCCAAGCCATGGGAGATGTTTTCAGAGAACGCTGCAACTTAACGCCTCTGTGTAATGAACTTTTGAGTCTGCTCTTGTGTCAGTCCTGGAGGAAACATCACAGCTGATAACCCGCTCAGGTCACCTGGGAGAAGATAACATTTCAAAGAAGGGCACGACAGAAAGCCTTAAATAACCAGTCCACGGAGTCTTTTTTTTTTCTTTTTGAAGTGGTCTGCAAGAAATATCTCTTAAGATAATAAACATCTTTTTTGTTCCATTTAGCATATCCGCTAGTTTTTAGAAATTCTCTTTCCTGACCTCTCTTGACCTCTGTCTGGTAATTCAATCCGGCAAAAATGTAATGGAGGCGTTGTCATTAGGTCACAATGACCCCAGCGGTCATTCGTTGTTTGACTTTTATGTTGACTCCTCATCATTCAAGCGGCATTGCATTTGACATCATCGTAGGATAAGCTGTGTAGTATAATAAGCTGTGTAGTATGATAGGCTGTGTAGTATGATAAGATGTCTACTATGATAGGCTGTGTAGTATGATAAACTGTGTAGTATGATAGGCTATAGAGAATCTACCATCAAGATTGAGCAATTTTGAAATGTAAATCATTCTGATTAAAATAAAAAAAAAACGGACATATGGGTTTTGATCTAGATATAGATCTGCGTGGCATTTTGCGTCTGGCGGTTTTTTTTTTTCTCTCTTTGCAACTTGTCACGTGATTAAAGAGGCCAATCCTTGATACATCCTTTTTCATACTTCGGCTGTGTTCACCATCCGTTATCTTTGGTGTTGATATTCAAGAGCTTCATGTCACGCTGACATACTGTTATGGAGTGTTTGTGTGTGTGTGTGTGTGTGTTTCTATGGTGGCAATGGCAAGAGTATAGCGATTGGTTGTGAATGATGCAACATAATTGGCGTTGTCGTCACTTGGTCTTAGTCAGGGGAGACGACTCCAGACGTGAGATTGAAAGGTTGTGTTATTGTAGTGAGTTAGATTTGGTTAAAAAATATTATTACTAAAGTCTAGTACATTTATTTGATTTCACAAGTACTCCATTTTGTCTATAATAAATTGTTATTTGGCTTGTTCACCTAAGGAAGTTATTTGAAATTTTACTAGTTAAGATACATTACGCCTACAACGGTTTAGTTGTCTACCAGAAGTTTGGTGCTACAAGTCAACTACCGGTAAAAACACCTACATCAATGTCTGTTAGGAGTGGACGATCTTTAGCTCTCCAGCCCTCTAGTAGACCACCATACAATCTATCTTGGGGATAGACCTAGTTCAAATCTATATTTGTTTTTGCTTAGATCTGTGTGGTTGTTTCTTCAGTTTTGGATGTATTTTTGTTCAGTTCTCTCTGTGTGTGTTCAATTACATGTGTGTGTGTTTAGTTAGCTGTGTATCTGTGTTCAATTACCCGTGTGTGTGTTCAGTTACCTGTGTGTGTTTAGTCATTTCTGTGTATATGTTCGGTTCTCTTTGTTTGTTTAATACTCTGCAATATGTGTTTGTTTAGGTCTGTCTATTTATGTTTGTGCATATATTGTGTTTAGCGCTAAATGTTTAGCTCAATTTTGTGTATGCGTGGTTCAATTTTTTGTCTGTTCAGTACTCTGTGTGAGAGTGTTCGATTCTGTGCGTGAGTGTTTACTTCAGTTTCTATAAGTTTAACTCTTTTGAGTGTATTTAATGCTTTTATGTAAGCATTTATTTATTTATTTGTTGAGTTCTGAGTGTATGTTTTTTTCAGCTTTGTGTCGGTGTTTTTCTGTTATCTGTATGTGTGTATGTGTGTTTGTTTAGTTGTATGTGTTTGTTCTGAGTGTCAGTTCATTTTGTACTTGTGTTTGAGTAGCATTCATATAAAATGACCTGAGTGTCCTGGGTTCAGGCAATAAATCCTTGTTACAGTTGACGTAAAGAGACTACAATAATGATAGTCCAGGACAGAGGTCAGCAAACTTGGACTCGCGGGACACATCAGGCCCAACGGAACAGGCATGTACATGTTGTGGTATTGAGTCATTGTTAAACTTTTATCGATTAGAAGACTCACTAGATTTCCGTAGATACATTCAACTGAATGTCATTGTCATCGAAAAGTCATTGGTTGTCAGAGATGGCAGGGAACGAGAGACGGAAAAGCATGACAGAGAGGAAAAGCATGACAGAGATGGCAGGGCATGACTGAGATGAAAAGGTTTTGTTTTTGATGTTTTGTCTGGCAGGAATTTTCTTTTAGATTTCTGTAGGCTGCTACGTCACTCCTACCATTTGACCACTGTGAAAAAGACATGCATGAAGTATGTTAAGGCAAAGGGAGATTAAAACATAAGATTTGGGCTAAACGCGTCACGTTGTCACGTGATTAAGATTTGTAAATTAAGAAAGATTTGCGTAGAAAAAAACAAATAAGACAAATTGAATTCAAAACAAAAATCAAAAGCTGAACGCTGGCTTTGAAATCTTTGCCTAGTACTAAATCAACTAGCATACTACACACTTTAACTATGCTTCTACCAACAGCTCTTGCAGCTGTTTGTTACAAAGCTTGTATCAGCTCACTCTGTCTGTTTGTCTGTCAGGTGAAACGTTTCCAAATGCTGTTTCTCCCACACCCAAGCTCGGATCAAGTTGAAATTTTGCATTTTTTTTTCTTTGTATCTGACAAAACAAGAATAAATTAAAATATTTGACCAATTAATTGATTAACTATACTATTGGTAATTTTTTTTTGTTTGGTATCGAACACGAGAAAGAAATAGTACTTGAGAGACGTGGTGGTATAAGTTGAATTAGTTTCCTTTATACATTTATATACCATTACACTTGATAAAGTGTTTTTTTTCTTTAAAAAAGAAAGTGTTTTTTTTATATTATTGTTGTTAGATTTTGAACTCTTATACTTTCTAAGTGCCAAGTTTGATACAAAAGTGTGGATCTATTAGTTCAAGCACGAAACATCACACTATAATTGATGTCACTCATTAACACCTTTTCTTCACCCACCCTTTTTCAACAAGCTGTCATAGACATTCAAATTGATGTAGCCTACTTCCCCACACCGAAGACACTACCATGGACCTGGGGGGAATCAGTGTTCTCTGGAAGTCGAACAGGCAGGAGAGGCACTCATCCATCGCGATTTATCACAGGGTTTTGATGTGACCTTTGTTCTGTGAACTGTTCTGCGCTCGTTGTGTTTCTCATCTCGGTCCCACGCCATTCGCACGACCTGTACAGGAATATTTGAAATCAAACAAAAAGACAATATTAGCTTTAAACTGAGTCTCAACCAAATTCACCTAGAGCTAACTTACGACATAGACTTTGTGCCTAATTAATCAGGTTTTTATCAATTACTTTCTCCCAATACTTTTTCTTAATGTCAAATTAGCTGTTTATAGTAGGGGCTATTATGTTGATTAATTCATATGTTGCATTTATCAGCA